>CM024553.2:36700139-37266896 GCA_014182405.2 Eucalyptus sideroxylon
ACTTACCAGCTTTCATGTGCAATAAAGCCTTTCGAGATTCAACTAGTTGTCTTAGGCGATTTGTAGCCACAGAAGATTCTTTTGCCTTTCGTTGCAAAACCTGACACAAAATCCTAGATGGTGAAAAGAATTGTTCCAGTAGTGTAACATATATGTCAGGAACATAATCTTACCATCTTTTGCCTCTGGTTTAATGCCAATAGTTTATGCATCTCATAGTCATTTCTCCTTCCCTCTTTCTTAAGCTATAAGAAAATAGATCAGCATGTGAGAATCTATTGCACTATGAAAGGTATATTGAGTAACATATAAAGAACTGCTATTATTAGCTCATGCTGCCAAACACCCCTCTTCAGACAAACAGTTTCTTATTTGAGCAACAAATTCACGAGAACAAAATCCTGAATTTGCAAGCAGGCAAGTTGTAGTGATTGATGACAAGAAAATGAACTTATGAAGCATCTAACCGTTTGTATTGACATCAGAAGAAAAGTGAAGGCTGCTTAAGGAGATTCCAAGCATCAAGTAACATTGTATTTAGCTTTCTCCCAACCAGGAGCTAAGGACCTTTGTACCCTTACATTATCTAATGAATATGTTGACAGATATTTAACTAGGGATGAAAGAGATTCCATGGAACCAACTACAATGTGTCAATCAGATTCTTAATCTGATGGTCAAGTACGACCTGACGATTTACTTAGACATCTCATGTGTCCCTATGTCTGAAAAATTAAACAGATACAATTCTGATGAGTAAGACATGAAAAAGGTTATGACAATTAGTTTATGCACCTGAAGGATTTCTTTTTCCAATGAAGCCTTGCACAACCTGGACTGCATGGATTCCAGTTTCATTTTGCATTGGAGTTGAACCTAAAGAGTATATAGTGAAGCATGAAGTTATGTAAAGGTGAAATCAAAGAGCACAAATTAGTTGCACAACCCACAAAAATACCTTTTGAGCTTTCAACTTTTGAATCTCGTCCTGCAAATGCTTTGTGCTCTCTTCACTTTTTCTTCTATGCGTCGAAAGTTGGGATTGGACATCTTGCTTCTTCTTCAACTGCTTAACCTAAATCCACCACCACATAAGATAATTAAGCCAGGTGCTTTTTTAATCATTTGATATTTTCATGTTCTGTCAGATAAGCAAATCTAATAGATGAAAATATGACCTGCTCTTCAAGCGCATTTAACTTCTGAAGATAGCCTTCCTTCATCTTGCGCATGCTGTCATTAGGAGTGACAGATGCATTGCTTAGTTTGCTTCTCAGTTCCTCGATCTCTTTCTGCCACAACACAGGAAAAAGGAGTTTGTAATGTCTTATGAAGGACCACATGCAAAAGTTTGGTCAGAAACACCCAAAAGCTTAAACTTATAGGTAGAGACCGCATGAACTTAAGCCCATTGAAATCCCATAGAAAAGCAATGCAAGATTCTTTAACAAATTTCATGATTCTCCTGGAAACAAGGGTAGAGGCAAATGGCATTCAATATCCTGGAAACAAATTCTGTGCTCTGTTGGTCGCCGAAAAAAGCAAGTCGCTTTAATGGCAATCAAAAGAGGATTTTCCCAACGGGAGACAAAATTACGCAACCACAGCTAGGTGTGGACCACAATATTTAGAACACAAACTGCGTTGCAGACTGGTTGAGACAAGGATGCGTGGAAGAAACGTCTATCGGGGTCAACAAAAGCAAAATCCCACATGCGCAGACACAAAAAAAGAGGATTGGACACGGATTCATCCAAAGCTCTGTCCTCGATTTCAGCAACTGAAGATACTCGGCGTAATCGATCCCGTCACAAGGACATTCACAAACAATTTCTCGATCCTTAAGGCGATCTTCCAGCAATGGATGTAGATCCACACAATCAACGACCGCGCCCTCGGAAACTCGATGCCGAAGACAGTTCAAGCAAACACGCAATCAGCCGAAAACGATTTCACTCGCTCAAAGCACTCGACATCGACTAACGAGACGCATCCAACGCCGGCATTTCCACAGGAGACAGATCGATGCAAGGGCGAACCTGGTGAGCTCTGTTCTGCATCTCCAAATCGCGAACTCGCTTCTCGTAGTCCGACTGCGGCGGCGGCGGCGGCTCGTCGGCGGCGACCGGAGGAGGAGGCGGCGTTCCGGTCGCCGAACGCGGCGAGGACGAGGAAGAGCTGTGCTCAGCGGTGCTCGCCAGCTTCGGACGCCGATTCCCTCTCGCCATCTCTCTCTCTCTCTCAACGGTAAGAAGGATTTGAAAATGGGGGAGTTGAAGAAGGGCTTTTTGTAGGAGGAGAATGATGCATTGATGATGGCCTCTTTCGGTTTAAGCTTTTTGTCTTCTCTTTTCCCTCCTCTCGGTTCGCGTTTGAATTTCGATTGGCCGTCGAGCTTCTTTGACACGCGCGCGCACCTCCACACGTGCGAATCCCCTTTGAGATATTTTTCTTCTAGACTGGCGATTTGGGCCTTGGGATAAATTGCCATTTACGAGGAGGAGAAAAATAAGAGGAGATGGAAAGAAACATCTCCACGTTAAATGATAATATAAATAGGCTCGGGCTTTTTCCACACCATTTTTTTTACTACAAACATCCTTTCCATTTTGAAATGACCGTATTTATTCTCTTCTCTGCACTTATTCTCCCCACCTTTGGCATGCTTTTTGGAGCTTGAAATTATTCGATTACAATTTTACCCGGACAATGGGTGTTAAAAACGTGGAGCTCACTCTTGATTTAGGATTATTTATTACTTATTTTCTTCTTTTTATTTGGTTTCTTCCTTTTATGGCCTTTTTTCGTTTGGGGCAGAATCGGTATCCATGTTTTCCAAAAGAAATAATTTATTTGGTAGATAATTAACTAATTATTGTTTTAATGTGTTGTATACTCTAATGAATGCATTTGGCTTAACTATAAATTTAATATGTATCGTTACTTAAACTACATTTATTTTAAATGCTTAACTTTCACTTTTTCGATAAATCTATCATTCCATTTTTTTCATCAAATCACTACATGATTCTTTATAGGGTAAAAGCAACTAATAATTTAAAACTTGTACTCGTGCTACAAATTTATCTCAAACTTTTACTCATGTAATACATTTACCTTAAACCCTTTTTGACACCCAAAATCCTAAACTTATTATACTCATGTTACACATTCACCCCATTTTGTTATGGCACCAAGCATTTAAACTTGTCCATGCGTGATGTATTTTACCCTCCATTGAGATTCTTTTTCCTTTTTCTTTTCTTCTTTCCTCCTTAGTCTTTACTACTTCCCAAACCATCATTCTTAGCGTCGCCAAACCAAGGAAGAAAATGAAGGGGAAAGGAAAAAGAAAGCGAGAAAAAATGCATTTGCTTTTTGTTTTACATGTATTTGGGTTAATTTCATAAAGGAGAAAGCCACAAAATATACCTCAAACTACACCTATTGTGGCATATTTATCCTAAACCTTTTCTTACATAAAAAAATCCCAAGTTTGTATTTGTGTAACACATTTACCCTCTGTCAAATTATCTTCAATGAGCAACGTTAAAAAAAAATACCTACACATATGACGAAAGGCAAATTGTGTTAAAGTAGCACCCATGCGGCTGGTGTTGTTTTTTGAAACTTTGACAAGCTTGGAGTGGTTTTTAACATCACAATGGAAAATTTAAGATAAATGTATCATGATAGGTATAGTTTAAAAAAAATTATGTTACTAAAGAAAATTCAATATAAATTTGTCACAATGAACATAAGATTTTTGGTGGCTTTTTTCGTGTTAAAATAATCATTGCACTAGTATAAAATGAAAAATAAATAAATAAATAAATAAATTTACCACTCATTGATACAATAAAAGTTGGCTATTTGCTAAATATAATTTTTTTTGGAAACAAGTGATAGAAGAAGAAGAAGAATAAGAAGAGGAGAAGAAGAAGAATAAATAATTATAAATCAAGGGCGGACCCAAATAGACTTAGTCTTCATTGTGTGTAGAATTAATTACAAAATTTCAAGTCCAAGAGCATAGTAAAGTGAGCAAGGGATAATGTGGTCAATTTAAGGCAGTAAGGAGGTCTCTACAGTTAAAAAAAATGACATGGAAGAAGAGCAAACCAATAGATAAGGGAAAAAGAATGAAAAATGTTTTAAATCTATTCATTAATGCCAATTCAATTCTAAACCTTTCAATCGGCTTAATTTAGTCATACACTTTTTCACATTGATACCAATTTAGTCCATTTGGCTAATTTAGGTTGAAAATTGGTGATGTGAACACCGAGGATCCTACATGTTATCGCCGGCGCTAAGGTGGACATTTTAAAATAATTTTTTTACTAATTTTTGACTTTTTTTAAAAATAATTTTTTCCTTTCTTTGGACTATGACTAATATTGACCATTGTCGACGGCTGGCCACAAGTATGGGCCAGGGAGGGCGTCATGGCCCTTGTCAGCCATAAGCGAGGGCTAATAAGGGCATTGGCGAGGGCTAAACCCTCACGACCTAAGCGAGGGCAACCCTTGCCAAATCTAGCAAGGGCACGATCCTCGCGGCCTAAGCAAGGGCGACCCTCATTAGATCTAACAAGGGCTCAACACTCATTGGATCTGGCTAGGGTCGCCCTTGCAACCTCTAGCAACGATCGATGAGGGCGACCCTCGCCCAAGTGGCGAAGGGCAATCCCTTGCCCGATTCAAAAAGGGCTGCCCTCACCAGATTTGACAAGGGCGACTCTCGGCCATGGCTGGCGAGGACCATGATAATCTTACCAACCTCCATCTATGGCTCTTCGCCGGTAATGGCCAACACTGGCCACAATCCAAAAATGGGAGAAAAAGGAAAAAAAAATTATTATTTTTTTAAAGTTGAAAAATTAGTAAAAATATCATTTTAAAATGTTCACATCAACTCTGGCGATGCCATATAGGGTCTCCGGCATCTATGTCACTTATTTCTGGCTCAAATTGTAGGATGAACTGAATCGATATTAATGTGAAAATGTTTAAGACTAAATTGGTTCAATTGAAAAATTTAGGACTAAATTGGTACAAATGCAATAAGTTTATGAATTTTTTTGGTACTTTTTCCAATAGATAAACATAGATACCTACAGAGGCCCTTGAAAGTCGAAACGAATTGGGGTGAGATGAAATAAAGTAATTTCTGCGTCAATTACGTGACTAACCTGAACTAATCGATCAATCCTATCACTAAATTCCATTCTTAGCCGTTAGGGTTATTCTTAGCTCAAAACCTCATCTGAACTAATTAATGAACCTTGCTTGAAATAAACAAACCGTAACTTGGCAGGCACTTCCTCTACTTAGCCAAAAATGGCGAACCTCACCTGGCTTCACGAAACATATCTTTGTAATTTTCAAGAAAGCACCAATTCGACTTTGCATCAAATTGATATAGAGATACGTCTTCCTTCCCACGTACCAGAGTTTTTTCCACTCCATTTGTGACATGACTTCCTCTTAAAGTGATCCATTTGCCAAAATGTTCACATGCTGTATTTATGTCCTCAAAGCATATCTATACTTACGTTATTTCAAAGTTTATGTTCTACCTCGATAATTACGATATATTAATTCATAAATAGTACCTCAAAATTAAAGGAAATTCCAAATAAGAGTGAAATGCCATTATTTTCTTAAATAAATATTTGATGTTGATATTGTTTTGAATAAAGGTTTGAAATGACCGTATCAGTCTCAAAGAAGGGCTTGAAGTGGTTATGACCATTTCAAATAAAGGCCTACCTTGTTGGCAAAAAATTTGCCCCAATCAAGAATATTTTCATCCAAGTGCAATTTAAATTACATTAAATTAAAAAAATTTCATTTTTTTTAAAGGAGTAAGAATACAAGTGGCCGCCACCCCATCGCTAGTGGGGCAACAGGGATGGCTAGTGAGGTTCGCCCACTTGCCCTTGTGCAGCAACCCCAGACTAGGGTGGTGAGGTCCGCGAGGTGTTGTGTGGGGGCAGATGACCCTTGCCTAGATTAAGGAGAGAGTCCAACCCTCAAACTTTCCACTTTTGAAAAGATTCAATTGTAGTGCCCATTCCCAGCATTAGAAGAATTTACAGATGCTCAACGTCAATTACATCATACGCCTAAGGTCCTGAACCCTACAAATGTTGATGATCATGGGAGACAAAAAAAAGTCACGGTTGCTAAGGCTATTTTGAATTGGCAGTCAGAAAATACTTTGACCCAGAATAATATTCTCAAGATAATTGATCAAATGGCTTTGGTTACAAATAAATTGCTTAAGACATTTCGAAAGAAACTCTAGCAAATGAAATATGGTAGTTATGTTTCTCATAATTATTGGGAAGACCAAATGGCTGAAATAGAAAAATTGAGGAGATAGATAAGCTCCCACAATATGGAAAATTTGTCCCTCCTTCAGATCTATTTTCCTAGCCTTGGCAAATGATTCCAATGGAAGCGGGTCCTTCCAAGGCCACATCAATTGCCTCAATTATTGAAGAAGTTCCAAAGATGAATTAAAGAGATTGTTACGCTTCAAAACCGTATTAGGGCAATGGAAAGGAAGATTAGTAAAGAAAAGAAACTAGTTCCTGGACCTTTTAATGAGCCTCCCTCTGCTCATATAGTCTCAAATGTAGTTCGGGTTTTTTTGCAAGATCAAAGCAAACAAGAGATACCAACTATTGCTACATTTGACTCTACCAAGCAAAATATTTCTGAATCAATCTCAAATCGGATTCCTTTTCTTCTGAAAATACTTCACCGTCTGAGCCACAAACAGTAGTATCTCGCTTACCTACTATCTTTGTGGTCGACCCTATGAAGTAGAAATGGAATCAAATCCATCTGAGTCAAAAGTGGTACACCTTCATGACCCAAACCCAAATAAGAGGTCTTTGACCTCAAAATACTACTTCACACTCGATGATATCCCATATTCCAAATGACTAGAAAAATTATAAGAGTTTGACGCTTGGCTTAACATTGGAGCATTTTTTGTTGAAAGTTAGTACGATATATTGATTGAGTTTGTGAGCAGATTTTCTAGAAGCCTAAAAAATTGGTGGAAAATTGTTTCCGATCAAGATCAAATGATAATTCTACTTCAAAAGATTTTCATTATGTGATCCGAATTATCCACCAATTCTTTATTGGTAAACCAGAAAACCTACTAGAAAATTTGCCTATGATATGAGCAAGGGAAAACAAAAACAGAATTTGTGACATGTAGGAGTGTGCATGATCTGGGTGGGCGGTTCCCACCTAGAATCAAGAACCGCTCACTAAGAACCGGTTCCGAAAAATTAGAACTAAGAACCGCCCGCTAGTTGCATGGATCCACACTTGGGAACCGGTCCGGTTCGATTCCCAGGTGGATCCATAGAATCGGTCCAACCTCTGTGCCTTCCCCTTTTCACCCTCCCCACATCTGCTTATTTTGGCTCTCTCGACCATGGTAGCTTTATTCCCCTCAAGTACTAGTTCTGCGACAGTGGTTGTGACCCTCACACTGCTTTCGTCCCGACCACCACCACTATCTTCGCCACCGCCTCTGCCGTCTCTCACTCCTCCCTCGAGATTGATAATGAGGAGGACAATGGGGACAATGAGTTGTTCTTAGACCTCAAGTTCACCCATGTCCTTGCAAATGAGGACGATGGGGAGAAGCCTAAGGAGGGGGAGGAGGAAGAGGGGAGTAGAAGCGTAGTGATAGTGAAAGCGGAGGTGGCGATGAGGATGGAAACGGCGTAGAGAGAGAGTTCAAGTTCAAGGGGGAAAAAGAGAACCAACTCACTATTTTGCCAAGTTCAAACTAGGATTCGAAGGGAGATGAGTAGATCCGGAATTGAATCGGAGAGGAAGAGAGAGTTGTGGGAGATTTTGAATTGAGAGAGATGAGATGGAGTAGGAAAGTAGATTATTGAGACAAGATGGTGATTGGAGCCCTAAATTTTAGATTTGCTAATTTTGAATTTTTTAATATTAAAAATTAATATATTATTATAATATAATCACTCCGGTCCGGGTGAATGGATCCGCCCATGGAACCGGGAACCGAACTAGTACCTATCGGTTCCCTTAAGAACCACCGATTCTAGGCGGTTTTGGTCCTATTCCGAGCGGTTTAGAAGGGTCCCAGTTCTTTTGCATACCCTTTTAGTGACATGTATGCTATCTCACATGCACAACGGAAGGGATTGCCTATTATTTGCCAAATTCCTCTTCATTTGTTGACTTGTATCATGAGAAATTTTAGGAGTTTCTACATTGTGGTAAGTGCAGAGTATACTACCAAGATTGATCAGAACATCCTTAGTTTTAAAGAATCATACCAAGCAAAAACGAAGATTGGGATTCATATCAAACCATATAATATTATTTTTTTGGAAGGAAGTGTTTTGCCCCATAGTGTTTACAAGCACCGCCTCATATAGCATAAAACAAACACTAAACACAATTTTACAAACTCTTTATGGTTGGCAATGACCAATTATTTGACCCTTATATTAACAGATGAAGAACTTGCTTTTAACAGACATTTTTCACTTTTGCAATGTTAAATAATACATCAACAGTGCCAAATAATGTCAAATAGTGCCAAATAATACTTTTAGCCAAGTATTTCTATTCTTCATGTTGCTTCAAACTCCTTTTTCCTTGTGGCTTTAAATTCTTCAGACTTCTTTTTCTTTAATGCTTCAAACTTCGTAATTGTCCAAGCCATCTCTATCCTTTTGCCTTATGTATTCTATGATGAGTCTTTCAACTTTGAGAGCTTGGATAGTTGAAAGTTTGGTGTCAAGGACATTGTTTTAGACTAAAACATTTTATGACTGCCAATTCAAAACAGCCTCCGAAGCCATAACTTTCTTTTCTCTCCCATGATCATCAATATCTATAGAATTCGAGACCTTAGGCATATGACAGAACCAATGCTGAGCATTTGTAAATTCTTCTAATGTGAGGAATAAGGCACTAGAAGATCTTTCCAAAGGTGAAAAGTCTGAAGATTGGAACATACAAACAGATTGAAGGATATGAGGTGGTTCTTGCTTTAGGAAACATTGGAGCTAGGGTGTTTTGGGTACTTCTAGAGAAAAAAGTTCTTCTTAATCAATTTGCAGAGGGATTTGTCGAAAGGTGAGACAATTGGCTTTTAGAGTAAAGGTTTCTTTTTGGGTGGTTACTAAAGAGGTGGAAGAGGTTTACATGGTTAAGTGACTATTGGAGGAGGGTGTGATCGAGATGGTTCATACGAGACCATGGATTAATAATTTCCTCCATATTCACCAACAAATATGATGATGGAGTCTCCATCAAGGTAACTTTGGTAAAGTTGATCTTTTGACATTTTCTTTCTCCTAGATGGTCTATCATCCTCTTCTTCATCTAGAGGGAACATTGATAATCAAGATCCCAAAAACAATGTCTTGTCCGGAGATCTTTGTAATAATGAATGGGTCGTCCCTGTTGGTCAAAAGACTCAATCATAGGCTTTGGATCTGCATGGCCATCATCAACTGGAACATCAGTTGCACAATGTTGCATCATAAAAATAATAAGAAAGATAGATAAAATGGCTTCTTCCTTTTCCTTACTAAATTTAATAACAACCGTTCCATCTTTTTTTGGTAGTGATCGAATACTAGGAAAGAACTATATGGTGATGAGTTTGCTTCGAACTTTTATAGCAAAGGTATATCTAGAAGCAAAGTTAAAATATCGGGTATATGAAGTCCAGTATTTTTGAAAGTATCTTTGTATCAAGACTAGAAACATTGGCTCTAATGTCAATGAGGACAATAACATATATAGGCTTATCATATTTGGATAGATATATTTTAATAGGGAAATATAAGAGAATAAAATGAATGTATGCATAAAGATCTTGGATTGTAGGAGGTTCAAAGAAGACTGATTCCATATCATCATCCTAGAGTGACACTTTAGTCTATCTTTTTATTTTCTGAATCAAATGAGAATTTCTACCTCTGGCTTTTGGACAATTCTTTGCAAAATGTCATTTCTTGTTGTAGATATAACACTTCTAAAATTTTCTATGCTTTCCAGAAGAAAACCTTCCGGTGCATTTTTTCCACAAGAATAACCATTTACGCCTTCTCCTTATATGGCCTAAAGAGAATCTTATGTAGTGTCTTCGCTTCTTACATCGATCACTACAAGAAGGATCATCACAATAATATTTCTTTGAACATTTGATTCTTAACTCAGGCTTTCGACAAGCCCGATCAAGTTCTTTTTTGCTCTTAAGATAACTCCTAAAAGTTTTCATTCAAATGCAAAGATCATCAAGAGCCCAATGTATTTCCTGTTGGAGTTCTCTAAGATGAACATTAGCAACAATCTTCTACTTATTTTGAATGAATCTTTCCACAATTTGTCTAATTTCTTTTGGAATGGAGGTCAAGAATACTTGCTTTAGATTTGGATAAGCTCTAAGAGCATACAATAATTTAAGCATTTCTTAAAAATGCTTATTCATATGTTTTTTTTCTTTAAAAGTAGCATTTTCTTTAAAAAAAAATTATCTTCTTTTAAGCACAAGAAGAACTTCTTATTTACCAATAAAGAACTAGTGGATAATCAAGATGACACAATAAAAATCTATTTGAAGTTGAAATGTTATTTGATCCTAATCAAAAACAGTTCTCCACCAATTTTTAGGCTTTTGGTAAATCTACTCACAAATTCAGTCAATATATTGTACCAACTTTTAACCAAAATTGCTTTAGTGTCGAGTCAAGCATAAAACTCTTGTATTTTTTTTTTTTTTTGATTTGCAATATGGGATATCATCAAGTGTGAAGTAGTATCTTGAGGTTGTAGACCTTTGTTCTAGGTTTGGGTCACAAAGGTGTACTATTTCTGGCTCGAATGAATTCAATTCCATTTTTGCTTTAGGGGGGTCGGCCATAAAGATAGCAAGTAAGCGGGATATTGGTGCTTGTGGCTTAGAGGTTGAAGTATTTTCAGAGGAAAATGAATCTAATTTTGAGGCCGATTGAGAGATATTTTGCTTGGCGGAATCGAACATAGCAATAGTTGGTATCTTTTGTTTGCTTTGATCTCGTAAATAAATCTCAAGTGGATTTGAGACCATATGAGTAGAGGGAGGCTCTTGAAAGAGTTCAAGAGCTGGTTTCTTTTTTTAACTAATTTTTCTTTGCCTTTCCATTGCTATGATACAATTTCAAGGCATAACAATATTTCTTTGATCCGTCTTTGGAGCTTCTTCAATAATTGAGGCAATTGATGTAGTCTTGAAAGGGCCCACTTCCATTGGAATCATTTGCCAAGGTTGGGAAAGTGGATGTGAAGGAAGGACATATTTTCCATCTTGCATGAGCTGCATCTGTCTCGTCCATTTTTCCATTTCAACCATTTGGTCTTCCAAATAATGATGAGAAACATAACTACTAGATTGCCTCGCATAGGCGTCGGCGACTCTGTCGACCATTGCTAGTGGGGCGGTGGCCATAGGCGGGAAGGCTATAGCCTTCGTAGCTGGTGAGTTTTCCTTTGTTTTTTTTTAATGGAAATAAGAAAAGAAAAAAGAACGAAAAACTGAAAAAATTGTAAAATTTAAAAAGATAAAATTGCCTTTCACAACTGGTAAGTTTAGGTCCTTATTGTAGATTGATATGGCCATTTCGGGCCCTCATTTGAAATAATATTAACTTCAAACTCTTATTTAAGAAGATAAGGGCATTCCAAACCATTTTTTTTTTTAAAGAAACACTTTAGGTATTTATTTGAAATTTTCAAAAAATTGAATTGGTAAGCTTAAATCGTTGTTTTCATGAGAGAAGAAGGGAAGAAAATGAGAGGCGTGTTCGAAAAGTTTGAGAAAATTCAAATGTTTTGTGAAAAGAATTTTCTCTACCTACTTCCACATTTTCCTCTTTTTTTAGTCTTCCAAACAAAGCATAAAAGTCTAGTCAAATTTATGATATGGCAAATTATCGGGAAAAAAAAAAAGAGACTGCTTTTGATCAACATAAAAGTCTAGTCAAGCTTATTTATTTGGTTAAATTATTTACTTTTCCCAATTATTCATTTCCTTTTTTTGGTTAAAAAAATTGGCACTTCGAATCTCAATATGGATGAAGCACGAAGTTCGACTTGTGGGGGCGGCCCATCTCAGCTTTAGCTGAAAAGACAATCCGAAAAGATAATAATTTATTATTTGACCCCCATAAGTCTTCGCCTTGCGTTCCGTCGCCTTTGAGAAGCGGAAACCAGACAAGCGAAATTACCCAGAAATAAACAAAATAAAAAACACAAAAATGGCGAAACCGCAAATATTCCGCAAGAGAAATTTCAGACGCGAACCCAAACACGGAAGCGCGTCTATCCGCCACGTAAACCACGTTGCAAAAATGCCGAGACTCCGCGGGCCCCACCTCCCCGGCTACATCCGGAAAGTCCCGATCTCATTGGGCCACGTCGGCTCCCGGGGGGGATGGAATACGCACCCTGTGCACGTTAGCGGGAGAAGCGCTGCAGCGCTGCTCCCTCGCCACAAAAATCTCGGCTGTTAGCGTCCATTTGAAGAAAACCGAACCGTCGACGAACCCGAGAGAGAGATTTTTCTAATCCCATTCGCACGCCTCGCTCGCGACTTCGCCAAGGTAAACGCCGATCCGCTCTCGCGTGTTCGTTCCGATTTTCCCGGGAAAGTTCCCTGTTGATTTTCCGGGAAAAATAGTGCCCTTCGGTGTCTCTGTCTTTTACCTCGTCGCGATTTCTTTGTTCGGCGGATTGGACGTGCTTTTCCCGACGAGCAATCTCTTCTGGCTTTCCGAGGGATGATCGCAGCCGTGGTTTCGTGCGGTTAGAGGTCGGATTGCCCGAGCAGGTGCGTCGAGGAAGGCGGGCGGGCGGCGATTGATTGTCGGTGCGCGTTTTGGGGACGAGGTCGCATTTCCGAAACCCTAGTGTTTCGGCTGCAGAGTGAGCCCCGCGGTTTCGATTGCGTACTGTTGCGAGACAACAGCGTCCTAAAACTGTGGAAACGGTCGAAATTAGAACTCTGGAACAGTTTTTATTTTTCAAAGTTGTTGACTGATTATAGGCCGGAATTGCCGGCAAAGTAAGTAGTGCAGAGCTTGGGATTAGACTGTTTCGAACTATGCCGACTATGTGTGTAAGGTCATAGGGTGCAGAGGCATTATACTATGTGTGTAAGGTCATAGGGTGCAGAGGCATTATGCAATGTGTGCGGCAGCGGTCACCAGAAATCGCAGTTGATGTGCGAAAGTCGTTTACATGTACACTCTCTTTGTAGTAACGGTCAAGTATGAGTTCTTTGGATGCATGGTAGCTCATGTTAGGATCGAATCTTAGGTTTTGTAAGACATGGCCTATGCTGTTTGAAGGAGACTTAAAAGGTTTTGAATTCTAATATTCCATGGCATCCGCGCTTTAATCTTATTGTCAGGTGTCCACATCTATTTTGTTTGGTGCTTTTAGATTCTTCTGCTAATGCTGGAAGAGTGTGCTTCTGTCGATTATCATAATAGTAGTCTTTAGTTTCTTCTAGTCACCCTCATAATTTAATGGGTTATAGCTTCATCGTGATTGTCATGTACAGCCAGATTGAGAATGTATTCTATGTATTATAGTCAGGATGATGCTTTCTTATAGATTTAGATGCACGAATTTGAGACCTTTATTAATTGCTTAGTGCAAAACCATGAATGCAAATCAAACACTGAACACGGCCTATTTTGGTATAAATTTAATTCCTTCCCCATAATCTTCTTACTTTTTGCAGGCGATATATTTGTTTCGGCAGTTTGAAATTTGGAGTGCTGATTCCTTACGAGGGCATTTTTTTTTTTTTTGTGGTTTGAACTTATCTGAACTGAATCTGTGTCGTCTATCATCTTCCTGGTGGCTTCTTCACTTCTCCTATGATGGCCCATTCTAGTTCCATGCAGTTGTCCCGTGAACTAGGGATTTTCCTTGATCCAAAATGCTGTTACCAAAACAATGTAAGAGAGCGTCGGGCTACAGCTATTTGAATTATTTTTGCTTTCTTTGTCACTGCTAATTTCATTCTTCTTTCTGCCCATTATGCAGAGTGTTCTGCAAAAAGGCCGGCTACTGCCTGTGGGCAACAATCTCTCATCGCATTCTTTGGTATGGATATGCGGGGTTTGATACTTGTACTCTGAAGATAAATCTTTGCCTGTCATTTATGTCATCATTAATATTCTTTCTGTTACTTATTCTGCACTCTAAAAATAAATGATTTTCTGTCCATTGTAGCTGCACATGTCCATGCATTCTTTTCTTTGTTTTTCATTT
The DNA here is from genome assembly GCA_014182405.2 of Eucalyptus sideroxylon. NCBI lineage: Eukaryota > Viridiplantae > Streptophyta > Magnoliopsida > Myrtales > Myrtaceae > Eucalyptus > Eucalyptus sideroxylon. The sequence continues at coordinate 36,714,485 of CM024553.2, forward strand.
ACCTTTCCAGATATGAAGCCTGCTTTGGCAGTTATTTTATGATATTCTGGTGCTTGCATATCTATTTTGTATCTCCATGTATGATGTAGGTTCGAGAATTTGTTGAACGATATTTCAATAGACTGAAATTCTACATGGCATTTACAGCGGCAAGATGCATGGCGTCTTCGTCTTTTAGGCAAGGGACGTGGGCCAGTCCATCCCATATCTTCTAGACATAAAATTTTCTTCTGCCGGTCTTTTCTTGTGCCTGGCGGCGGAAAAGAGGTCCCAGTTGTAAAATCTGTTGCTCTAGTCTTGAGAAGGTATTCTTCTTTCTTCTCCAATTCACTACCTGCTAGATTGATGGCTTACTCCAGGAGGTTTAGGGAACAAAGCAAGAGAAAAATAGCTTTGTCAGTTCAGTTAGGGTGGCCTTTTCAGTTAAGCACTAAATCGAATCCCCGATTGTGTCAGACATTTCTTTTCCTTGCTTGTACTTGTCTAGATGTGACCCAAGCGGGCCCAAGTGCCTAAATAGCATATTTACCACCTCATATGGCTCCTCGAGGGCCATCAATAAATTTAAAGACCTAATATTTTTCTTGATATTATTTGCAATGTTCTCTCTGTCTAAAGAAAACCCTAATTGGTAATTCAGTTGTTTCTAATTGAGTGAGGAAAACTTATTTCTCCATAAATGTTTCTAATTCTTCAGACCAAAAAAAAAAAAAAAAAAAAAAAGTTTCTAATTCTTTTTCTTTTTCTTTTTTTAAATTTCTTTTAGCTGGAACAAAGTGGTGCTAATCGAATATGTTACTTCTTCAGAGTTCCTGATAATATGTAACGATTTGATTTTAATGTGCTACGCGCAGGTCATTTGACTCTCTGGGTGGAAGCCCTTTGGTATTTAAGCTGGTCCCAGCAGTTGGTGTCATTGCATTTGCTGCATGGGGTCTTGGTCCACTCATGCGTTTTGTTAGGGTTGTCTTTCTTCATGTAAACACAATTTATTCTCCTATAAGTATTTCCTTTTCTGACAGATCTATTCATTAAAAATATGCTTTAACATTTATTTCGAATTTATGCAGAAAAATGACAACAGTTGGAAGAAGAGCAGTACACACTATATTATGACATCATATTTCCAACCTTTGATAGTATGGACTGGAGTGACACTACTTTGCAGGTGCATACATTATTTTGTGAGTCTAGGTATGTGTTGGCATTTGTTCTATTCCCAGCAAGTCTAATTGTACTAAACTGGAATTGGTTATGTTACAGAGCATTGGATCCAGTAGTTTTACCGACTGAAGCTAGTCAAGCTGTTAAGCAACGGCTTCTTATTTTTGTTCGATCATTGTCGACTGTACTGGCTTTTGCATTTTGTTTATCAAGGTGAGTTTGATCTTTACAAATTGGTCTTGGGATCAAGTAAATATCGACCTGTCTTCAGTTAGTCAGGTGACTTCCGATGAGAACTTAAAAAAGTGAGAAGATTATTTGAGAGTCTGTCCATGATTCAGAATTACGATGTTGACCTTTGTTAGCCCTTCCTTTGTGGTAGTACAAAATACTATATGTTCATCTGTCGTGTTCCTATGTCTGATTATACTGAAAATTTTCAAGGTTTCCTTTTTTTAAGTGTAACCATTGTGATTAAGAATTTGGTATGGATGTCCCCTTTTCAGCATCGTTCAGCAAGCACAGAAGTACTATATGGAAGCAAATGATGCCAGCGATGCAAGACATGTATGATTTCTTTTGCTTTCAAGTCTCACTCATGAGTGTCCATTAACATTGATAGTAATGGCTATGCATCTGCGCATGTAAGTGCTATCTGTATCGGTTTCAGAGTATAGGAAGGGTGTAAAAATGTTTTACTTGTTAGCTGCAACATTGCGTTCATCTGGCATTGGAGCATTATCACAGTATGATACGGTTGTCTTGGAAGCTTCCTGGTAAAAAGGAAATCCCTCTTTGATGATTTTCTTCTTGTGTGGCAGATGGGTTTCAATTTTGCTGGAAAAGCTATTTACAGTGCAGTGTGGGTTGCTGCAATATCATTGTTTATGGAGTTACTTGGATTCTCCACACAGAGGTGGATGACGGCTGGGGGTCTTGGTACAGTACTTCTCACCCTTGCTGGTCGTGAGGTGAGCAACTGTTTTTCAATACATATGATGTTGAGGAATAGGGATTTAATTATCTGTCTGCAACATCAGCTTTAGCCATTAACTTATTTGTGTAATGACTTCTATTTTTATTTATGCATCCAGATATTTACGAATTTTCTTTCAAGTATTATGATTCATGCTACACGACCATTCATCGTGAACGAATGGATTCAAACCAAGATTGAAGGCTATGAAGTCTCTGGTACTGTTGAGGTATGAGCTTTGATTTTCTTATCCTAATCCAGTTAAAGAAATCATCCCTTGGGACTAATGTGCAGGTATATTTTACATTTTCTTATTTTAACTTCTAATCATTTTGCTAAATTTGGAAAACACCAGCATGTTGGTTGGTGGTCTCCAACCATAATTAGAGGTGATGATCGTGAAGCAGTGCACATTCCAAACCACAAGTTCACTGTAAGTGTCGTGAGGAATCTTAGCCAGAAGACTCATTGGCGCATCAAGACACACCTTGCTGTTAGTCACCTGGATGTCCATAAGATAAATGTGAGAAAATCATGATTCACCCACTGATGTCGAGTTTTTTTTAATGCTTTCAGTTTTTTGACTTGTCCATATTTTCGTTTGTACAGAATATTGTCGCTGATATGCGCAAAGTGTTGGCGAAGAACCCTCAAGTGGAGCAGCAGAAGTTGCACCGAAGAGTATTTCTGGAAAATATCAATCCAGAAAATCAGGCTTTAATGGTAATTCTTTGGCTTTAGTGTATCATCTGGGATATAAAGGACATTGATTTTTTGCAAGACAAACACTATTGTAAATCATTTATCTGACTTTTTGGTCATGAAACATGCTGTGGTACTTTGCCAAAAAGAATTACATGCTAGATGTTTGTTGAGAGTTTGATTGGCATTTTCTTTAGTTCTAAGTACCTTTTTTTCATTCTGAGGTCATTTTTTTCACATTAATCTGATGAATATGATGTAAACTTTCAGATGTTATAAAAACTATGTAGCCCATGTTCCTTTTATTGTTTTGATTTTGCTCCTAATAGTGCATGAGGACTTGGATGTGGAAATAGTTAAGGAAAATGACATTCTTCTCTTCCTAAATGCACCTTTTCTTTGATATTTTCTTTCCTATAGTCTTGGAGGGATGGATCACTACCTTACTCTCAATGGTGAATAAAGACTTGGATATGATATATTCAATGTATTAAGTATAATTATTCTTCTCTTTGTTAATGCAACCTCTTGTACTATATTTATCTTCCATAGTCAAAGGACTCTGGCAAAAAAAGGAAAAAAAAAGGTCTTGGCATGATGGATTGCTGTTCTTTATTATATTATCTTGGCATGATTATTCTTGTATATATTGTTTAACCTTTTATCTGAATTATCTGGGCCTGCAGATATTGATATCTTGCTTTGTGAAAACATCACATTTTGAAGAGTACCTATGTGTCAAGGTAAATATACTTCTATACGCCTATGCCATTATGACTTTTGACAACATTTGTCATGACACTGCTGTTCTTTTTGTTGTTTTATATAGATGTTCGGTTATCATCATGTCTTTATTCTTTTCCAGTACTTGTTTTACTCAGGGAAATGTACATTTGTTGCTTATTCACGTTTATGTGTAGCATACACTAGATTATCATGAAATAGGTTTATCAATATGAGTCTTGGAGGGCTTTTTAACGGTCAGCCTTTTCCATTTGGAATAAAGAAAGTAGTAGCAATCCTGTTGAACTTTCTACATTTGCAATATGTTGTGCAAGTTGGAATAAAGAAAATGGTAACTATCCTGCTGAACTTTCTACGTGCGCCAATGATTGGAACTTATAAAAGTTGTGCAGTCGATGCAATCTAAAGGCTCCTTAATTATGCCAGCCACTTTCTTGTAGCATGACCCATATCCCTACATTTCCTGGGCTGCAATGGTTTAAGTTGCAAAAAACTGTACCAGTGTGGCTTTTGACTTTTGATTGGCTTTTATTCCAAATTATGCATGACAGAAGTGTCCAACTGTACCTCCTTGAGTTGTAATATTTGTAACCATAGCAGTTGCAGTTTTTTCTCTTCCGTTTGGTTTTTTAGCCTATATCGCGATCAGTTTCTGTAGGGTTAGGATTCTCACAACCAAGCTTTTTTCTTCTTTTTGAGTCTGAGGGAACATTATGCAATATATATTGTTGGCCAAAGACAAAGGACCATTGTTTATTTAAGTTAAATTCTTGAACATAGCATATTCGGCTACTTGTATGCAATATGCAATAAAGAAAATTGGTTATAAATGCCTCTGAGGGTTACCTCTGCTTTCATATCTCAGTAAGCTGAAGATGTTCGTCATTGAATTTTGAGTGTATGTTATTTATGTTATCAGTTCTTGTTATGGAAACTCTACTCAACATGTTGCAACCTTGCAATGAAACAGGAAGCTATACTCTTGGATCTTCTTAGGGTTATCAGTCATCATCGTGCACGACTTGCTACCCCCATCCGCACAGTTCAGAAAATATACAGCGAAGCTGACCTAGAAAATGTGCCTTTTGCTGATGCGATCTTCACTCGTTCCAGAGCAGCAGTAAATCGTCCCTTCCTTTTGATTGAACCTTCTGATAAAATCAATGGCGATGACAAAAGTAAGGCCTCAACCAAGGGGACCCGTGCCAGTGAAGATAAAGATACCAAGGCTGAAATGAACTCAACTTCTGACTTGATAGAAGATTCAAAGGTTGGATCCACATCAACAGTTGACTCGAGAAAAGATGATAAAGTCAATGGACCAGCAACCCCAAACTCTGGCGCCAAGCTTTCAGCAACATCGACTTCTGACCCTCAAAGCCAGGTAAATACAGAAGTGCAGCAACCACAGAAGGAGAAAACCTTAGAAACCTCGAAGGATGTATTGAAAACGAATGCAAAGGATGTGAATCCAACAGGGGAACCTTCAGAGGATTCTGCAGTTCCAACAGAAATTGGACGTGGAAAGGTAGATCCTACTCCCAAACCACTGAAGGAGGATGGAGAAAGGCCCATCGCATCAACATCAATGGCGAGGCCTCCCTTGGAAGAGAATATTGTTCTGGGAGTCGCTCTGGAGGGATCGAAACGGACACTACCTATTGAAGAAGAAACAACGCCATCTGCTCCTTCTGAGACGAAGGAATTGGCTGCCCAAAGGAATGGTGTTGGGCTGCCTGCAGGTGGGAAGGAGAAGAAAGATGGCCATGTATCATCTAGTTCCTAGCACCAACTAAATGTTAGTTGACAATAAAGAGGAAATTGGTTAGTGCCGATTTTTCACATGATGCTGTTGATTGATTGGAATGGTGCAAAGAAGTGCATGCAGCTGTGTTTTTTGAAGGCTGCATATGCTGATACACTTCCAATTTAAATTAACTGCGTGTAAATAATCAATTTGAATGAAGAATTTGTGCTCTGATCTAGCACATCTGAACTTGACAATGTGTGATATGCCAATTCGCAGTTTCGAGTGGATATATATTCCCATAGGAGGTAGGATAAAGTAGGTCACGTAGTTCCATGGGCTGACGTACATAGGTTGACGTGTTTTCACTGAAATCCAATCGCAACTGGACATGCAATGATGATATGGAAAATATGAAAAAAATAAAAATCGAGCTTGAATTTCTGTCTTCGCCCTCTCCTCCATTCACAGCCCCTAATGGCCACCGGCGTCTCCTCAATCCTGTCACCGACGATCACAGGACAGGTGAGCTCTCCATACACGGCCCACGCTCAGGGCGTCCCTGTCAGATTCGTTCAGACTTCCAGATTGGTGCGAGTGATGACGGAGAGGCTTAGATGACGCCAATGACAGCCTTGGCTGCGAGCGCTTAGATTTGCAGATCCGTACTGGGCTAGTCGTTGCGCTGGAATCCTCCTCTCTGCTCGGCTACGCCCATCGTATTACCGCAGCAATCGGCTTAAACAACAGAGAAGATGAATTCAGATTTCCTGTGTCTGCCTCCCAGGCATCCTCCACTTCTTTTGTATGGCCTGCTCATGATGTCTGCTTGGATAATAAAAAAAGAGGGAGATTTGTTCCTTTTGCTCTGTCCAGTGAGGACCTGGCACGAGATGTATAGGCTCCAAAGGGGAATAATCCGGTCTATGCCTTGCCTATGCTTGCCTTGCCCGTGCCATTCGCAGAAGCAGCACCACGCCTCTGGATCTAGCAAAGGACGAGCCTGGCCGTGAGCCACGTGCTTGTGGGCGGCGTGGTTGCAAGCCCGCGGTGATGACATAGGAACTGGCTCAGCCATGGCCGCAGGCGGAGTCATCAGCGCTTGCGGAAATCTGGAAATCCGAGTTCCATGGCCGCTGACAAGAGTAGTGGGAAGGGAGTAGGAGAGAGAAAAAAAAGAAACAGAGAGGTATATTTTTAATTTTTTAATTATTTTTACATCTCCGACCGGCAGCAAGTTGTTATTGACATTCAACCAATAAATGCATACCAAGTCAGCTTATTCTTTCCTTATTTGGAAGAGCGGCGATGATGTTAATCTGACGCCATTTTCTGTTCCACGCAGCGAGTTACATACATGAGGATTTTCCTGTCCATCTGTGGGCCAGGAAGAAAATTATTGGAAAAGTAAGTCAAAACAGGACTAATGTCGTTGCACGCCCTCCGTGCCAGCATGTCCATTTAGTCTTTCAACACGTCCCCGATTGTATGCGCGAACCTCCCAAGCCTCAATGTGAACTGCCCTTTTATGTGTGTGCGCGTGCGTGCGTGCGTGAGAGAGAGAGAGAGAGAAGCCCTTTACTTGTGAGGATCATTTTAAACAAAACCCACGGCAACAAGTATAAGCTCAAAAGACAAACCAGGAAAGGGAAAGAGATCGACATTAAAATTCCGTGCGGCATAGGCTAACGAGCTACTTAAAGATGCTACCGAGCAGATGCGTTTAACTATCACATGATGCAGCATGCTCTTTAATTAGAGATGCCAGGAGCTACGTAAGAATCTCTACTTCGATCCTCTAAGCTTGGCACATACAATTGGGAGCGGGATATGTATATATGGACTGCTTCTCCTTTCTCAATCGAATATGTCCCTGTCTATTTTTATGTCCCTCTATGACAGCATGCTGGAAGTCTGACCATTCCATGCTTTTATTGAGAAAGAGCTGCCCCAGAAGCGCCATGTTTGGCCTTATAGTCTTCAAGTTCAAAAACGCTCGATGTCCTAGCTGATGATGCCAATCAAAAGTAACCCGCTTAAATAACTGATTTTGTACTGAAAGAAAGTTAAAAAAGGCACTAGAGCTTGTTGAAGAAAATTTGCCCAAGGTCCTATTGCAGCAAATTCTAGATTTCTTATCAGGATTCTGTTGATATAAGTTTAAATAAACTGCAGGTACTCAAGGAGACGACATGGGTTGTCCGGTTCTTACCACAGCATTGTGCATATTTCCTGGAGAAGCAGAGATGAAGACATCGCTTTGCATGCTTACATAATAATCAACTGCAGCCAGTAAAGAAGCCTTGCCTTTGACCTTGGTTCGTTCTTCTGCAGAGGAGAGACTTTTCTTGTCTTCCATTAGTGGAAACAGTTTGCGTAAAGTTGAGATCCTTGATTCTCCTCCATACACCTGAAAATTTATTGCTAGCTTGCATCTCAACTCCAAAACAGACAAGTTTTCGTCGTAATAATGCCCATAGAACTCTATCAGTTCTTGGCTTAAAATGGTTTAATAAGCACCAACGTGCCTTGTAGATAATGACCAAAAGTTACCTTATGAGAAGCAAGATAAAGTCGTGTACTGTTGCTGAAACCTAAAGCTGCAAGCAGCAACCCAATCTGTTCGGGTGTCAAAGGACAACGACCCTGACCCCTTAGCTCTTCATTGGTAAATTGGGAATTCACCACCCTTCCCTGCCATATTACCTGACGGTACTTGGCAAGGGCCATTCTTTCAGCTTTACCCCCACCAAAATCGCATGCTGAATGAGCTGCCATGTCCTGCAAATGAAATTATGAATTCAAACCAAGCCAAAGGCACGGCCTTCAATCAGAATAGTTAAAATCGAACCAAAGGAAGAACTGATCTGGCATCTAAGCGACAGTTCAATTGATCAGATCACCGGGTCATTTTTTGTAGACATCACATACTCTCACTTCTTTCTACATGTTAACATACACTAAAAGGGGGTTCCATGTGTTGAGAAGATAACTTGTGAAAAGACATTACTATCACATGTTATGTTTGTATTCTTCAATAATTCATTTAATTCTGTGATTTGGTTTCTCTTTATGTATTTTCAATTTCCAAAATTCCCATTCATTCAAATTCTTAATCATTTAAAGCACAATTATTTCGAAATTGTGGTAAACTTTGGTAATAGGATGCAGCTAAAGTAATGGGGAGTCGCATCTCCTTATTTGTGCTGCATGTCGCTATTTTTATAGTTCATACTCTTCTCCCCCGTTTTTCATACGAGGTTGCGATGCAATAGGCAACCTCAGATCAAGGCCCCCCAGGTGTGGCGGTGACTCATCCTTGAGACAGAGAGACAATCCTGGAAAATGGAATGATGGAGATGAATCTGGGTTTAGTGGCTTTGAGGTGGCGGTGGAGGGGACAGGGTGACTAGCCAAAGACTATGGCGCTGGAGGGGGCAGGGTGACTAGCCAGAGAACATGGCAGCGGTTGGCAGGGCTGTGGTGGCTGAGAAGGACGCAGGGTTTGTGCTTTGTTGGTTAGTGTTTAGATGTGTGTAGATGTGAGATCACAGGGAGGGCATTTTTGGAAATTGAAATTACAACATGGTAAAAAAATGCATGCATTTGCTTAAGTTGAGGTAGCAAAGTTCTTAATTTGAAAGTAGAGATATTTTTTTGGTCATTGAGTAAAAAGTCAGACATGCTTCTGGTATTTTCCCAAAAAGAAAAAAGAAAATCACGCTTGTCATCTCTCTAAGGAAGTATCATACCTTATCAAAACGCAGATGTAACACAACAAACTTTCCTGATCCCTGATTTCTCATCTGCTCTCTTCTGTCTTTCACAAATAAGTTCCCCTTTGCTTGACTTTCTGTAACAGGGTAACGAAGGTGACTTACAAGGGTCTCACCCAATTCTCTGACATGAGGAACAAAAGCTAGTGCTTCAAAGTTGACTTTACATCTCAAGCGCTGGATGTTTGGTGGGAGATTGTTAAAGGTTAAACGGTGAGAGAATGGGGAAATAGCAGCAATTCCAAATCTGCACCAATGAAAACTGTCTCATGTTGCTATTCTTTTGTCTAATATATTTCCAATGACTGATTATTCAGCATGGATGCAAAAGTTCCAGCTATCTTTAAATGGCAAGGAAAAACTCAAATTTTTTAACTAAAAATGATGGTAACCCACAGGCAGCATTATCAATTTGGGTTTGCAGCAAGGAGCATGAGTTGTCCACTTCAGTCACAAATAAAATTGGTTAAAAGGGCAGCCTGTTCCACAAAGCTCCCCTTATGTGCAGGGTCCCCTGGAAAGGGTAGGACCACATCGGGTCTAAGGTATGCAACCTTACCTTGCAATTTTTGCAAGAGGCTGTTTCCACAACTAGAACCCATGACCTCCAGGTCACACGGTGACCACTTAACTGTTGCACCAAGGATCCCTTTCTCACACAACAAAGGGTATTCCAAAAAGATTAGCAGTTGCTATTCAGTTGCAGTCAAGTAACCCGGATGTGATCTGGTGTGGACTACTTACAGAGAAAATTAACTTAGGAGATTCTGCATATGGAAGTGCTGGAACTTGCTGCTCTTTAATGGCAAGATCTGAGATTTGGTGAATTATTTCACTTGAAGCATTTCAATCTAGGTTCCCATCTATTCTTTTCAAATCAGCAAAACTGTTTTCTGGTCTTCCATGGTACTTTCTCTGTACACCTCATCATGTTTCTCACTTTCCTTGCTCCGTTTATTGTTGCATTAATATTTTCTCTTTCCCTCTGTAAATGGCTATTTTCCAAATGCAGTAGACCCTAAAGAAATCCAACTACCCCATGAATTTAATTGAGATACGAGAGCTCAAATTTCTTCACATTCAATGGATGTTTATGGAGCTTCCAACTTTAATGCAAGTTAAGCCAACACGAAGCACTGAATTCCCTGCAAAAGGTTTTCTGAGCTTTTTTTTTTTTTTTTTTTTTTTTTTTTTGAGTTGATGTTCCAACGTATGAAGGTACAATGCAATGAACTGTACATTCTGCAGGCATTACCTAATGTTCAACAGTATAATGCCAAACTAAGTTCCAAATTTTCCTTTTACCTAATTTGATCTTATCATTTAGTAATATTGCCTTACGGATCCAATAAATGCCTCCCAAGTTAGAAACTCGCATTCTTCTGCAGTGATCAAAGTATCTAAATATATTAAACATGAGGATGGCATTAGCAAGAATATTATTGTAGGTGACTGCCATCAGCAAAGTAAAGAACTGCATGCTTCAGTTGAATGATTACAAAACAAGAAGCAATCGGGAAGAAGGGATTTCAATGAAAAGCAGCAGAACCCCGGCATTCTTAAGATTATAGAATCATTTAAGTGTTTTATCAATGAATAAATGCATTATAAGAGAGGATAAGACGTTGAGACATCATTTCCAATCCAGAAAATCTGACACACTGACCTTTGCAGAATAGGCAATACATTTTCCAGATACCAGTTTGCTGAAGCATGAACAGGTGCCATCTTAATTCTGGTATCTCGAATCCCTGTAGCATAATATTCCCTTGTGCTCCAGGAATATTCGCTAGGAAGCTCTTTCACTATAGAAATGTCACCTTCTAATGCACTGATGAAGTGATCCACATCAAATATGTCTGAAAATGAACTTCAGAAAATGAAACACAAATCAATTATCCCTCCATTCATATGGAAGACCAGAGGAAATAATTCAGGCCAGATTAGATCAGCAAGTACCTTGCATCTTGCCACACAGGATTAACTTCAAGATGTGGAATCACCAGCGTGGCATTCAAGATTTTGGCAACGGCAACTGCATCACAGATCTTTAAGGCGGAACCAAAGAGTAAGGGACAAACAATGTCATTGATGAGGTGAAATCAGCATCATACAAGAATAGAACAACACCGATCACACATGCATATCCTTGCCGCTAATTTTACAAAAAGCATATGCATCAAACAACACAAAAGAACCTACCCCCATCCTCTGCTGGTTCAAGCCTCCATCAAGAAAAACCTGGATGTAGCCCATAGATTTCCCAGGCAGCGCTGTCCAGAATATTATATCAGAAGGACATCCTCTCATATTTAAAACCAACCAAGAATAACTTACGTAATAAAGGAAGCATACAAGGTAAAATTAGAAAATAACACAACGCTAAACAAAGGACTCTGGAGCTGTGGCTTCTAGCACTCACGCGTATCATCTGCAGACCGAATACAGGGCTTCCATCCTTGATCAGGCAACGGAGACCATAGATCCAACTGTTGTCTGAAGGGCTAAAATAGGAAAAACAAAAAAAAGGAAAAGAAAGATCAAATGACAGACCAATATTATTTCCCTTTCAATAATTATGTCAAGAATGTCACTAACTCACAATTTGCCGCTGTATGGCAGCCTTTAGCAGAGGCAAATGTCTGGGTTTTGGAGCATTCCATTCCTGCATGCAACAGTTCCTTTAATTACTGCATATATACACATAGCACTTCTAAAAAGTTGGGTTAGCAGAAACTTTTTTAAAAACAAACATAAAATTCATATGTGCAACGCTAAAAAACGGATAATTAAGCATTAACTATGAAAAATAGCGTAGATAAATCTAAAGACTTCCTTTTCGTACTACCGATCCGATGTACTTGTCCAGAGACGCACACGAAAACTACACGGCATCTTCCCCACACGTTCAATAGCAATTAGCAGAGAACAGTCCATGACTCGGTAATCACTGTTCGCTTCCAGAACTTATGTATGAAAAATCACTGACGATCACTGAACCGGTGAGGCACCGACTTGAAAACCAACAGAATGATCCTCGAAAACGCAAGTCCTCATCAAATCACGCCAAGCGACGGCCAAAAACCCTAGCGAGAGGGACTTCACGGAAAAGCGAGAGAAACCTACGGAGAACATGGAAGGCGAAGCCCGCCCCAGGGGCTTGAACAGGTTCGGGAAGAAGACCGGAAGCAGGACCGCGACGAGTCCAGCGAGCGCCATCTTCTGGGACTGATTCAGGTGGCCCTGACTCTGGCCGAGCCTCATGATGAACCCGCCGCCGTCCCAAACCGCGAGGGAAAGTTCTCCGGCGGGGCGGGAAGCTCCTCGGACCGTTGCGGCAAGGGAAGGGTTTTCTGGAGATCTAAGATCGAGGAAGAGAATGTCGCTCCAAAAGCGTCGGCGGCGATCTTTGGAGTTTCATGAGCGAGAGAGAGAGAGAGAGAGATAAGGAAGAGAGATGTGCTGATGGCGGTTTTGCTGTCGCCGTCGCCGATGGACGCGGGGGCAAACGAAAGGATCAGAGGAGGAAGAAGATGACACGCGCCCCGCACGTGCCATGAGGAATATATAATATCTTTTCCTTTTCTTTTTACCATAATTCTTACATGGAATATATATACTAAAAGTCTTAAAATTTATTACAAAAATATGATTAAATTTATATTAAAAAATAAAAATCTAACAATTAATAAATAATTAAAAACCACAAACGCGCTCCACACGTACTATGAGAACTGTTAGGATTGACTTTCATAATATATATCCATTGATAATTAATGGTAGTTTTGCCCGAATGAAAAGGTACCAAGTCTAAGATTCAGTGAACCAGTTGTCCTCTAACTAGAGCTTTCCAATGCCTTAGGTATAGAGTTGGGGACAAGAAATTGTTTAATAGTAGATAAAAAGGATCTAAAATAAAGAGACATAGAAGAATATGAGATAAAATTTGCAATATATTATTATGTACAAACATGTGTACCTTTGCAATGAATACAAGGGGGATCAAGATTAGATATAAGAAGAGGGTTGGCTAGTGACAAATCTGGAGAGGAAGATGATGGTACCGGTGACAAGAGGAAGTGGGGGAGCAAAAGCTACATAAGAACGTCGAGTATAAACCTCAAGAAAATGTGATTTCTATGTAAATATTGATGAATCAGCTCGAGTAGTTGACTGAATGGTGGTGACATATAAATTTTCATCCAATTCAAATAGGTAATTGGAACATAATGATAAGGAGTGGATTCAAAAAACGAAATATCAACAATTATAAAAATCTTCTTAGTAATGGAGAATACAACAATATCCCTTTTAAGCACGAGAATAACTTAGAAACACACACTTGATGGTCTTGGGATTAACTATTGATATTCCACATCGATAATCACGAATAAAATAAGCACAACAAAAAATACAGTGTGGTAAGACAAACGGTAACTCATTTGGAAACAAATAGAAAATGGCATACCACCTCGCAAAACAAAAGTAGGCATGCATTTAATAAGATAGCATGCAATCAACATTAAACCAAAAGGTTTCGGGGACTTTCATCTCAAACAATATGAATCTAGTAACTTCCAATAAATGTTTATTCTTCCTTTTAGTAACACCATTTTTTAAAATTTTTTTGTGGTGTATTAGAATAGGAAGATTCATGGATCATCTTATGTTGAGTCATATAATTAGAAAAAGGTGCAAAAAAGTACTTGTTAGCATTATCAAAACTCAAAAAACTTTAACATGCACACTAAACTAAGTATGGGTTTTTGTAAATGCATGAAATATATAAAACAATTCTAAATGATTTTTCATTCGATATAACTAAGTGACTTTGGAGTAGTCATCAACAAAAGCAACAAAAAATCTAAAGCCCAAATTGAAAACCACATGACTCGGATCCTAAATATCTTAATGAAGTGACAAAAGAGGAGATGTCGCTTGTTTAATGACTTGAGGTAGGTAACTAGTACGATGTAATTTGTCAAATTGACACAACTCACACTTTAAACTAGAAAGGGATCAATAGTGCATTTGGTTCAGCATTTTGAAAGTCCATTGATAAAATGCAAAACAATTTAGTCTAAAAGACTTTAGGCAAATACAAAGGCCATTTGGTAAATTATGTTATGAGAAGTAGCTTTAAGAGAAATGTCGTTTGATAGAAAACACAATTGAAAAGCCATTTGGATGATTAATATTAGTTTTTTTTTTTTAATTTTATTTGTTTAAAATTGAAAAAAATAATGTATGCAACTTTTTAAATATACATTTTGACAATAAAAAAAATCAAATATCTATATATATATTTAAAAGAGCACACCTTTCATAGGAATTTTTAATTTTTATTTGCTTAAAATTGAAAACAAAAATTGATGTATGCAACTTTTTAAATATAAAATTTGACAATAATGCTAATATATATAATTTAAAAAGAAGACCAATTCCTTCGTCACAATTTTTTTAATTTTTATTTGTTTAAAATTGAAAAAATAATGTATGCAACTTTTTAAAATATAAATTTGAAAATAATGCTAAAAAAATCAAATACATATATATATATATAAATTTTTTAAAAGACCAAACCCTTCATCAATTTTTTTAATTTTTATTTTTTAAAATAAAACAATAACGTATGAAACTTTTTAAATATAAATTTTGACAATAATGCTAAAAAAAATAAAATATATAAATAATTTTTTTAAAAAGACCAAAGTATATTTAATTTTTTTTAGCATTTATATATTTGATTTTTTTAACATTATTTTGGCATTTAAAAAATAATAACAAGGGCAAAATCAGAAATTTGAAAAATGAGTGAGGATAATTTTAGAAGAAAAGAATAAGTTTCAGCATTTGGCCAAATGTTGAAAATTCAAAACTAATCCCTACTAATATCAGGTTTTCGACATTCCTAACGTTGGTTTTCATTTGAAAGCTACTTTAAAATGATTATCAAATGGTCCAGCATTTTCTCAAGAGGCTTTAGAGGCTAAAAATCCCCTAGGAATGCTGAACCAATCATATCCTAAAAACTAGAATCTAACTTTTGAAAACTATGTAGAGAAGAATGACCAATACAACAATGGATCAAATGTAAATGCAACACTAGGGCATGCAATGAAAGGAGTGTCTTCAAGCACATACAGCCCTCTACCTTACATCCTTTTCTTGGCCAGATCCTAGAAAATACAAGAATTAGACCTCTCAGGAATTCCATTACAACCAATTGTTCTCTTTGAAGTTGTATTTGCTGAATATTAGCTGAAATGGGGAGAACAACATTCAACTTCTTATACATCCTCTTAAAATCAGCAAAATACTGCGTAATAGAGCATCCCTCCCAATCGCTCATAAATCCTTGACAAGTTATTTTGGCCAGAGTATAATATATTCAAATACTCCTACATTTCTCTAACTGTGTCAATATGAGTTACTAGATCAACTATATTGCTCTCCCATCTAACCAAGGATATGTGCATCAATAACATCCCAAGTTACATCATCTCTAGGTTTAGGCTTAGTCCAATGTCTAATTCCTACTTGTCAAACTAAGCTTCACAAATTTTTTCTATTGATGAAAGTTAGCACAACCCTTAAGCTTTTATCAGTTATTCAATTAGATGAAGATGAAATCACCTTAGTTATCACATTAATCACCTTAGCCATCACATTATTACTGTTTTCAGGATTACCCTAAGTTTTACTCTTTGAAGAATCACCCATTCTCTTAAAAAAATAAGGAAATTCTCACAATATTGTTCTTCAGCAACTCAATCTCAACAATTCAATATTCAACACAATCAAAAATAAATCACCACATAATAGAGTCTCCACAATGCAGAAACAGCACCAATCAAGAGACCATAACTAGATTGGTCGAACACTCACAAGCTAAAGGCTGAAAAAAAAAAAAAATCCGCACCTAGCCAACGGATTAGATAGATCTATGAGGGCATGGGAACTTCCAATATCTGGTCGAAGCAAGTTTATCATATCACTTCACGATTGCAGGAGCAGGGCAGTCATTAAGCCACAAGAGGACCTCCAATTCCAGTAATGGTGAGGACACACAACTCGCGCAACAAAGTCAAGCGAAGAGAAGCACACGACTCGCACAAGAGGACGAGAGAGAGAAACGGGCTAGCGAAGTCAAGCCGTGGCAGCGGTGGCAGCAAGCTATTTTGGCGAGTGGTCAACGGCGGTGAGTGATCGACAACTGCGGGTGGTTGCCCTGTCTATTAGGGTTAAGAACCTCGCTTTGCTACCATGTGACAGGGAAAAGTAAATTGTATTATTTAGTAAAATTTAATATATACATTATTATTCGGCAACAAAATAAGCCCTAAAGATTCCAAAGCCTACTTTACCCTTAATACATCTAACAAGAAACAACTAGCCATGCAACTAGTTCATTGTGGTGCGTCTTGATAACGTAATGATAGAACTATATATTAGAATGGACCGCACCTTGGATAGAACCAAAAAACCAATCTGGACCCGACAGTTCCATAATCGGCCGGTCCATTCCCGATTCCAATCTTCGGAAGTCACAAAGATTGGTTTCCACAGAGACTGAAACGAGTCCACCTAGAACCAATAACCCCCATCTCAAACAGGCTACCAGCAAATCCATCTTCCTTCTGCAGAAATCACTAGAACTAACAAATCATGGAGTCAAGTTGAAGCCCTCAAATTCCTTTCTTCTTGTTCCCAATAATATAGAAAATCTAAGAGTAAACGGAAAAATCAATGCATATCACATTAGCATTTCCATACAAAGTGGCAATCATTTTTGTTTTCTGTTCAGGAACCGAGCCCGTGTCTGAGCTTTTCTTAAGAAAAAAGCAGGAGGGAGTGAACCATAACCAGCTTTGTACAGCAAGTACAAAAAAATGCATCATCAGCATTTTCGGTTTTGTCATTCTTGGACTAAAGCACAATTGACCTATTGAGCCATCGGAATATTCACAGCATGGCAAATCAGCACTTTCCTAGCGACATTCTAAACATAAAAATATTTGAAGAGTAACACGTGAGGGACACATCCATTCCCCAATTTCTTCATTCTCTCGTTTCACAAATGAAGATCCTCGGAGATGTCTCCACTGAGTTCCCCGCCTTCAGATGGAGGTGTGAGCCGCAGCCTCTTCGCATTTGGCTGCCCCTCTACGTTTTCCACCTGCCTGCTTTGGGTCTTTGCCACATCATCAGAAGCTATCGTGTTATCCACTATATCAGCAACTTTGGTATCTTGAGGATACCGGTTGAGCTCAGCTTCGCTTTCCCCATGCAACATGGCATTGGTTGTCCCAGAATTGTGATGCAACGACATGACTAAGTTGTCCTGCAAAGCTAAATTCACACGCTCGTTGCCATTATCATTCATTGTGTCAAGGTTCTGGGAATCCACAATTACGTCCTCTGGAACGTCCCCAGAAGAGCCAAGGCCATCTGCACAAAGCTCCAATTTTTCCATGGGAAGAGATTGCAGATCTTCTGCTTTGAGTTCTTGGCTCAGACTTGCATCATTTTTGGCCAGATTGTTATCATTGCTTTCAAGAATATCCATGTCCTGTGTATCATCTAAAGTGTACATGGCTCTTTCTGAGTCATCATGACATCCGTGCTCTCCTTGTGCCGATATTCCTGGTCTCCATAAGTTCTCAGTTCTGACACCCTCAGATGAACACGAAACCCCGGCAGCTTCATGTGAGACTCTGTTAATCTCTCCAAAATCTGACTCTCCTGAAGGTGCATAAGGCGCATAAGCAAATTGGGTACTTATTTCTGCATCTGCTGGCTGGAAATAACAAAAGCACAGAAGTCAGTAACTATCAGTTAAAACAAGAATAGAGATATACGGGTGTCCATCCGCCTTTCCATAACATGGTGATAGAGAAGAAAGCAGATTGGTAGCGTCACCACAGATGAGAATGGAGTAGAGAGATAGACTTTGTCACATGTATAGCTAGGGGTAACTGACCACGACTGCAAACTACTTTGAGTTTGGCAAGATGTTTGTCAATCTTGAGTAGCTTGAATTTTGATTACTCAACCCCTGGCTCAAGACTACTTGACTCAAGCAGCTTTCCAAGCCTATTTGAGCAGTTAAATTTTTGTATGCAGTACATAAATGTCGTGTTGTTCTTCAACTTATTGGCCAATATTCATGTCATCAACCCATTTTAGTGAATTAGGGAATAATTTGTCAGTGTTGTATTATATTTCCAGAGCATTAATGGGAGCTTAAACTAGATTTCTATCATCAGAATTGAACTGAATCAAGCTCGACAAATTTTATCAAGTTAATCTAGATCTTGAAAAGGAAAAGCTCAACCAAGCTGAAGTCAAGTGATGGAGTCGATTGAGACTTGAATAATAGAGTTCCAACATCAATTGTCTCAACCCGACTTGGCTTGATTACATATGAAGTTAAAATAATGGAAATTTTAGATCTTCCGCAACAGAATGAGGAGGATTGTCAATCTCCACAAAAAAATTCAAGCAACCATAGTAATTTATGGGGAACTTCTATAGTCATGAATGCTGTCTAAGCTGATACCTAGAATGCTGCTGAAACAGGTTGATATTACCAGTTCCCCAGCAAGAAAGCTGGCTATCATTTCGATGACCTTTCCAAAGCAATCTATAAAGCATTTAGCCATCTACTCTTCAAAATATTTTTGAAAGCAGTGTACTTTAATAAGAATCTCAAACCTGAAAAGAGATTCTAATTGTAAGGGGAGTTTATTACCTCTACTGCTGATAGAGAACCATTAAGATAATACGCTGGCTGGTCAAAAGAAAGACACCTTCCAAGAAATGAACCAGGAGCAGCTCCTGGTTCAAAAAGCTCCCTCAGGACCAGGCCTGACTCATTAAGGCATTGAGAATTCCTCATTGAAGGATCAGATAACAAACTGATTTCAATACCCTTGTCAACTTGGGCAACCGAACCGCAAGCTGCCACAGGACTATGTTTCTCTGTAAAGTCTACACATTTGTTTCCATTCCTAGCATCTAGAATTCTAGAGGACTGATTTTCTTCAGTACAATCTGCTGAAGAAGCATTATGGGGCCGAAAATCAAGGAGTTCATAAATCAATTTCTGAATAACTGTACGCTTGAGAGAAGCCTCAACTGGTAGAAACCAATCTGTGCTAAGCTGAAAAAATTGAAGAGCCGGGATCAGGTAAATAATCAACTAAAAAAAGTCGAAAAAAAACAAGGATCATGCCAAAAGCAGAGAAAACCAATGAATGTTTTTCATAGAGCAGAAACAAAGATAACATTTCCCACTTAAGAATACTCAGCAAAATAGACGAGCTAGTGCTGATATTCTCTCTCGAATGTATCACTTAAGCTTTGCCTAATTCCACACCATGTCTCATATATCTTCAGGCTATTATCTATCACATCCAGAAACACATCATTCCATCTTGTTATAGATGCCAGTATCGCCAAATAGAGCAGCAGATCCTTCTATCCAAGAACCAAAAATAATTTTCAAGATTCCGAAAAATTATAGAAAATAATCTAAAACTACATACTTCAAAAAGTGTCAGTCCAATGACTGCAATATCAAGCACCAAACCGTAAACAAACAAGTTGCAGATTCAATCAAACTTTTGTTTCTGATAGCCACACAAAATCCAAAAATAATGAATAGCCACAGAAGATGCAAACAAGCTATTTAGTGTGGCAAAATCCAAAGAAACGGACAATGCTTCAATGGTTACATTAAAAATAAGCAGAAGCTTCAGATACAGAGATCAAATTAAGAGAAGAAACAAGAGCATTTCAAGAACTGGACCAACATAGAATAAGAACCCAGCAAAATTAGTCCAAACAAGCATCACAATCCCAGAACACCACACCTGACTCATTTCTCAGAGGAGTTGCAACAATTTTATCATCAGAAAATCATCCTTTAACCAGATTTTTACCAATTCACTTCTAAGGCAAAACCAAGAGGCAGACAGTCCAGGCAGACAGTCTAAAACAGGATGATAACATTTCCGATGGCAAAACTGGTTAGGTACTTACAAATCGGGAAAATTTGGATATCTTGAACAGATTGAAAGTACGAGGTGCTTCTTCCAAGAAACACTCCAGGTAATGGAGTAAAAACAGACCGCAATCAAATGAATTTTCCTGCTGCGGCAGCTGAGATCAATAAAATAACAAAGGTTAAATCTTTTCGGGAAAAATATCACAATTGTGCATGCCACATACACCCACACACAGAGTAATGTCTCAGATACATCGAGGTTGTTCCAGTGGTAGGCAAGGACGAAGGGCACACTAAGAATTTAACACAACTTGGCTGGTTGGATGACACAAGTCCAATCCCTTGTCCCCAAGTTCTTGATTAAGACGCAAAGTTGATTCGTGAAAAGAATGTCCACTCATAAATTATCTAACATCTTTAGCTATCAACTAAACTCTCTAGAGTAGTAGAATATTTGCTCCCATCTACAATGCAAGTTTTAGAATGGCAAAACTCTGTTACCTAATTTAGCTTGGTAGACCTCAGATAATCAAGGCTACTAGAACTATCATATGCTTTTAAAACAATTATGTGATGTAATTGGATTATGTTACAGGCTAGATACCAGAATTGGAGGCAACTACAGATTTTTCTCTCTAACTTAGCTAAGGACATGATAAAAGATCTCCAAAAAGTAGGTATATGAAATCTGCAGCTATAATTAAATTTATTCCCTCCCTTCAGTATTATAACACAATTACAAGGATGATTACAGAAAAATCTGTGTGTGATCTATGGAATTGAATACAGTAATGAATCTTACTCCCAACCTAATATCTTTCCACTGGATATCACAACAGGAAGTCAGACAGCACGTCAGTAGTACTATTTGAATCCTTGCCAAATACATCAATCAACTATAAGAAGATACACTAAATCCCTGATGAAAATGCAGGAGTTATTTCAGGGGTCAAGGACCATCAGATGATATGTAAAACAGCCGTACATCAGCACAATATTTGATAGCTTATTCCAATGGCATAGTTAAATACTATCCCATCGGCGCCCAAGGTGAGATCAGTTTCATCTGCAGCCACACAGATATATGTGAAATTTCCAAAAGCCTTCATTACACCTACCAGATAATTTTAAATAAAGAAACTCACTATCTTATAGAATGGTTCACCATAAGGGAAAACCTGCATCTTGTACAATCTACAACTACATTCCCCTGTTCAATTGCTGCCATGATAAATTCTTGGCCCAGTCAAGTCAAATTGGAATTTCAGCAGCAATACTAGCAGTTCTATTGACCAGAATTATAATGAAATAATTTCCCAATTTACCAATAGCACGCAAGCACACCCCTAGCATTGAATCTGCCAACCTGTCTTTTATAGGATGAGTTAGTCCATGAAGAGACCACCAATGATCTACACAACACCCCCACTCCCCCCCCCAAAAAAAAAAAAAAAAATGAGGACATCCCTATGTTGGGAAGAGAAGACGTGTTCATCCCCTCTCGCAAAATCATCAATTTTCCAAAACCTATTGGAGTGGAGCCAATAGCAACAACTTCCATATGATGACCTCTTTCACAGTTTCAAAGGCCGAGGTCAGAGGAAGGGGGGATGCCCACATTTTGTGAATTTCTCATTATCAATGTTACTGAATTATCACTTGCATTCATATCTCAAACATGAGGCAAACATAGAGCTAAACTTAGAGATATTCTTGTTACCTCAAGGTTCAAACCTGTCAGGGGAATATGGTGTTCATAAACAGGTTTTCCATTAATCAAAGAATTTGCATGACAATCATAACATGATTCTGCATATCAGTGCATGCACAAGACGTGTCATAGAAAGATTTGCTTTCTTTCATACCATCTACATTGCGACAGCATCTATAGCAATTCTTCTATACCTCAAGACATTGCACCTAGAGCAAACAATTCATACCTCAAGTGCGACAAATCGCAAATTGGTGAATTTAGAGGATATGTCTTCTGATGTCTCATTTCCCCTTTCTTTCCATTCTTCCCATATATAACTGTTGCACCAAATAAAAAAAAGTCAATGCAATTGATTCCAAAGTGCAGTCCAACAATGGATAAATGAAGAAAAGGTTTGATAATGTTACAAAAGAAAGATGATTATTACAAGAGCAAACCCATGAAACTTTTGCTTTTCCTTCTTTTTTACTATATTAGTCGACACAAGTAGAAATGACCTCAGATGTAAACTTCACAATTGACATCCCCTTAGTGATATCTTAATTCTAGACATATGGCCAGTGCTATGCACAGGGAAAAAGGCAAATTTCCAATTCAATAGAGCATAATATTATATATCATAAAAAGGTAGCTAAATCGAATTATCAATATTCATAGTTTAAATCACCAAAATTTTCATTTTTTTTTCCTCAGATAGCAGGATAATTTTTTATGGTATGCATATTTCAAAATACTCAAGCACCCAAAAAAAAAAAACTTGTTTCCATGTGTATGAGATACTCTACTGGTACATATCAGTCAGATTTAATAACCTTACCTATCCTACAATCATAAAAAGATCGACTTGGTTTTGCATTGCAATGTTGTCTGTTAGTTTATATCATCAAAGATTAATGACTAAAACTAATATGACTTCATGTTTTTATTACTTAATTACTGGTTTTTTAAATTTGGATAACATTTGTTTGTTACATAGTAGAAAAGTTCAAAATAATTATAAGAACCTTGAGAAGGAAAAGTGAGTGATCTCATTAGTCAGAAAATGTTTCATTTTTCCATCGAAGCTATTATTTTTCAGATTTTGGGGGAAGTAAAAAAGGGGAAAATTTAATGTCGAGAGATGATTAATTTGATTAACATTTGTTTGTTAAGTAGTAGAAAATTTTAAAATAATTATAAGAACCTTGAGGAGGAAAAGTGGGTGATCTCATTAGTCAGAAAAAAGTTTTATTTTTCTGTCCAAGCTAGCATTTTTCCAGATCTTGGGGGAACTAAAAAAGGGGAAAATATTTAATGTTGAGAGATGTATCATCAGTGGAGAGGTTCAGGTGTCACCAGTTGAGAGTTTCACATGTCGCCCCTTCATTAACGTCTTTAAGAAGCACCAAAATACATATATATCATTAGATACCTCTTACACTATCGAATCAGAACATGTCATTTAGCCTTAATAACAAAACCTCTTCATCAAAAAATAAAAGAAAACGACCAAGATGTGGAGTTATCATCTGAAGAAAATATGAAAGAGATGTTCAGTCAAAGCTAGAGCCTAAATAACCACCCTAGGCCTTTTCTTACTAGCCAAGAAAGTTACATCAGACGTCTTGTGCTATTGGCACTGCTTACTAACATTACTCCCACTTTTCCACAAAGTTAAGACCCTGGCATGATGCTGCTTTGCTCTTTTCAACCTTGTCCTCGCCAAGCCACATATCCTAACAGGAATATAACCAAAAGGTCATTCACATGACTATGGGTGCATTTGCGAAAGGCTCTCCCAAAGCCCCTTGGGCATCCAAAGGCCTTTGGGCCAAATAAAGGATGTTTGGCAATTTTTTTTTAACCCCATTTCCCAAATGCAAGCCTTCAAAAGGCTAAAAGGCCAAGGCAGCTTAGGAGGTGCCTTGGGCTTCTGCCTTCTCGGCATGCTGAGCTAGTGTGTTAGTTAAAAAAATTATTCCAAAATTATCCTCACTAATTTTTCATTTTTCCGGTTTTGTCCTCGATGACTGTTCATCTTCTTCTTCTCTGTTGAAGAGGACCAGCATGGCTTCGAGTGGTCGCCGGCAAAGGGCAGGCAGTCGGGTGACCCCCGGTGAGGGTAGTGCGACCTCCGGCAACCCAGATTTAGGTCACGCGACCTCTGGCGACCCAGATTTGGGTTGTGGCAAGGTCGCGCAACCTCTGCAAACCAGATCTGGTCACCTGGGTCGCTGGAGGTCATGCAACCTCTGCGAACCAGATCTGGTTGCCTGGGTCGTGGCGAGGTTGTGCAACATCTCACGGAGGTCATGGCCGCCTGGTTGGCCCTCACTGGGGGTTGCCCAACCCCAGGCGGCCCTCGCTGGTGGTCTTTGTGGGCCGCCTAAGGTCTTGCAACCTCATATGTCAGCCACTAACGACAGATTTCGATTGCCAGCGGCCGCCTGCCCTCTCTAGCCAACTTCTTTATTGTTCTTTTGATGAATTTTTTTCATTTTTTTTAATCACAAAAGTCCTTTGTAAATATAATTTCTCCAAACAATATTTTGCTCAAAAGTACTTCACAATGGATTTTCATATTACAATTTAACAAACATAATTTGCATTTTGGAAAACCCCTTTAACTTAAAATCCTTTGCATTTTCCTAAAGGCTTTCCCCAAAAGTCCAATCAAACGCACCCTATACACCTTCAATCCATCAACAGAGTCTCCTCCTCTATTGACACAAAACTAACCCCCTCCCAAATACATTCACTTCATCACCATCTAAAGCTACAATTCAATGTTGTCAACTCGAGTGCTGATGCTTCACAATGGTTTTAGCTGTACCTCTTAACACCAAAGATGGAGATTCTTCCCCCCCCTAAGAAAAGTAAAATAAAGTTTCAAATTTTCACTCATTGGGTGGCCCACCATCCACAGTTTAAATTCAATCACCTCTCGTAAGGGTAAAAGTGGTTTACAAAAATCTTATCATACCTTTGGACAAGATTCTTCAGACCATCGTGACTTCCTTTTATAGAATCCATGTGCAGTATACAAGGTACTTTGGGGGACTGTCTTGAGTCTTCATCTGGAAGGTTCACAAAATACCAAATGAAGAAATACAAGCAGCACATTATGCAGCTGAATCAACACAACTATCTCAATTTTGAAACTCAAGGACCACAGAGATGAAAAAATACCAGGAAGAAAGCCAAGAACCAAAACATACCTCTAAAACTGGCCACCTCACCAGGGTGACATATGACAATCAAGCTCCAGTGAAGACTGTTACAAGGACATATATACTGTCAATATAAGCGAAGCTGCATCAACAAACTTAAAGCGCAACATCTGATTGGTTTGCATCTTACTTGAAGTTTACAGGAATGAAAATGTAATCCTTATCAAAAAGATTAAGTTTCCTTGTCCATTTACGAACACGTAGGAAAGCAGCCCTGCCATCAGAGGCACTGGATGGATCTTTATCTAGATCAGCAAGCTTCCGGAAGAAAAAACTGTTAAAAAAATGGTATCTGTGTTTTTCATCTGGTTGAATTTGATTCTTCAAGTACCTACAATGTGGACGAAGATTGTAGATAAGGCAAATGACAAAGTAAAAGCAGTGACCTGTGTCAGTCAATTCTCAAAGAAAAAGCTAAGACGAACCTCCTAGTGAAAACTCTCAAACAAAATAGCTAAGACAGACCTTCCAGTTTGAAGAATGTTGTCAAGTCTAAAGGAGTAAACCTCTATCAATAAACTCCACTTGATCAGAATATATGTCATTCACAAATTAGACCAATTTCCAAGCAGGTATTTGTTGGGAATCAAGGTAGCAGTATTTCTGAGAATTCAGACAGTTACAATAAAAGCTTACTTGATATAAAAGTCTATTATTGTATCATTGATGAATGTTTCTGGTTGTAGCAGATCCACGTCTCTTTTACTGATGGAGACTGCATCTGCCTCCCCTTTTGGATAGATAAATTCTTCAAAAGGCTCATCGAAACTGTGAAATCAACATGTCCGATCATGTGATAAAGGAAAGGGTAACCATGTCAATAACACATAATTCCAATGAGGTACTCCAAATGTGACAAAGAAAAAGCATCCAAAATTAAGTATCAGTTGTGAGAAAGGATGATGCTTAAGCCAATTGACTCCATTGTGGCATTTTGTTTTTTTATAAATCAAAGTAATTGAAATTGTATCAAAACGATGAAATGTGCAATCTAACTTTAAGGGAACTTAAACATCTGATCCAAATGGTGTCCCATCTATTCATGCTCACTTGTTCTGAGTGCTCACATCTTTGGTAAGAGACCGTAACAAAGACTTCAATTCATCATGGGGGAAACTTTATTCAAAGTCAGATTGAAATTTGCAATAAACTAAAATACGGATAATTTCCACCAAAGCCGAATAAAAGAGTACAACACAAAAGCAACTCAAGATTTAGGGTCCGCTTGGTTCGGCTTTGGGCAAATGCCACTGGGAAAATACAAATACCTTTGAGCTAAAGAGGTTTGTAAAAATGCAAATAGCGTTTAGTAAATTGTAGTTTTTAAGTGCATTGTGAAACGACTTTGGGCAAAATATTGTTTAGTAAAAATTGCATTTGGAAGGGACTTTTATTAAATTAAAAAAACAAAAAAAAATTACAAAACAGAAGTGGATAGCACCAAAAAGCATTAAACACCTTACAAGTCACAACAATTTATCAAGACATAAAGAACTTACATTTCCAAGGAAGGTAAAAGCATGGGTAAATAAGTTAATGTATAACTCACTTGGGAAAGTAGTGCCTTTCTCCACTTAAATCCCCTTGACCCAGTAGCCCATCCGTACTATAGAAAAGGAAAATGTAATTCGATTCAATAAATAAAACGAGACAAGGCCATTAACTCAATGCGCATTGTCTTTGCATTTACCAATTACATACAATAAATTGAATGCACTATAAAAAGCAATAACACATGATTTACTTCATCCTGCTAACTAGCAACTATGGAGAAACTAATTGCATTCAAAACCAAATATGAAACAACAAACAATGCATCTACTTTCATTGCAATTCCAAATAAATATGACCCTAATCAGAAGAGAAGCATGTTAATTACAAGAATCTCTACATGCAACCCTTGCAAGGAAAAGGAATAAACACCCGGCAAAACTCTCAAGTATTGTTTGGTCAGCAATAAAATCGATAAAAAAAGGAGTGAGATCTTTATTCGCCTCTTGATGGTGTTTCGTCACCAGAAATAAAGAGGAATGGCTACCCCAACTTGAATTGAAAAGTGGTCTCCAACTGTGCTTTCATTAACATGGGAGGAGATGAAAAAAAGAGAGAAAATGAATGGGACAAAAAGGACACAAACAGTAACTTCATATATGGACCTCTAGTTACCCCTTGAATTTGGCAACTTCTGTAAGGACAGTTGAAGCGGTAGGTATACTTATTTTTGTTTATTAGTTTGCTAAGAGCATGCCTAAATTAACTTTTACTTTTCAAATTTTGCTCAATCCGATCTTGCGATGTGTGCACAATTGACTTTTTTTAACCTGAAACACTTGAAACGTTCAAAACATATAAAATTTCGCACATAGATTCACCATTAAATTTTTGATAATTTTGGAATTTGTGAATTAACGTTGGCAGGAAAGAAAAACAACTGCTTTTTACTTATATCTGAGTGGAAACAAACAAACCTAATATCAATGGTGGTTATAATCCCAATATATAAACCATAAAAGAGTCACGTTTCCATTCAAAGAAGTTACCAAACATGATAACTCAAATAAATTATTATTTAGATTCCAATTATTTATTCCCGTTGTCATGCTTCCTTTAGCCAAACGAGACCTCAAATCTAATAAAAGGGGCAACTTAGTTCCATTTAATATATAAACCTGTGATTGTAAGTCACATAAATAAATGACGTTACAAGCCATATATAAAGATATTCAGCTGTTTTTAGTCAAACATCGATACTGATTTCTACTAGGCTGAACACAATAACTGCCGCCTACTTGATCAAATTTATGCTAAATGAACCTTGAAATAGACTATGGCTACTTTGCATATGCATGCATTCAAAGTTCAAATTTTCAAAAGCCTAAGAAGCATTATATGCATGACGAAGCAGCCACATTCTAAGCTAATATAAGGTAAACGTAGTCAGATTCCCTTTAGATACTCTTGATAATTAAATTTCATCATCAAACAACCAAAAACAAAGTACGAAGGGGCTAATGTCAGTAGATGAGCACTAAGTCCCGTAAAAGACCGTGACATCCAAAAAACATTACCCACAAATTAATGCGTCATATCTTCTAAAGGACCAAGACTAGGGTCCACTGCACGAACCCGCATATATTTTGCTCAGCACAACCTAAGGTGAAAGCGAATTTTGAGGAGTGGACACTCACCACAACAGCATTTATATCATGTGACTTTAAAATCAACTAAGCATTTAAATCAGTAATGTACAGAGAGGTTACCAACCATTTAAAGAAAAATTGTGTCTGCATAAATAAGCAACATCGATCCATTCATAACAAAAAAAATCCTAAAGAGCTAGATGGGCATGAAGACCTTGCTATAGTTTTACGTACCCAGTGACAATCTCCCAGATAGCTGAGTATTTCACATTTGAAGTCACAATCATTTCCTGCTTCACCGACCAGTTTGGGTCAACAATTGCAAACTTCAACTCCTCAATGCCTGGAAAGGAGTTAATTCAGGCCAAACAACACCAGAAGTGGAAAAAGCAAGCAACAGATCAACAGAAAACATAGCAATAACCTTGTGAAATTAGGAAAATACTTAGAAAATTTGAATGACTCCGATTGTAAGATGATACAAAAAAATAAACGCATATTTCATTCCACCCAAGAAGCTTAGGATAATACCAGTTAAAAACCAACAAGCCAATCATATAAATTTTCTTCCCCAGTATTTTCACCTTTGTTCAATCAAAATGCGTAAGTCCTTAGTGTTCCAATGCAATACTGTTTTAAGAAGCATAAGACAGTGCATAAGATTTTCTATTCCACTCACCTGAAGAATCGTGAGCTTTATCAAATGAATCCTTGGAGATCATACGGAGCTTAACAAATACTATTTGAATCTGTTTAAATTCCACCATGTTAGCCCAATAAAGTGTAGATTCGCAGTTTGAACATCTCTGATGAGGATCTAGAATACTTACCTTCTGTAACCACTGACATGAAATACTAATGAGATCATCAACTTCCAATACAAGTGACAAGTCTTTCTCTTTCTCACAAGTAGTTGAACAATTGATTTGGATACAATTTGAGGAGAATGTTAGCAGGGGACCCACATAATAGTTAGCCTGATATATGAGATATTCAGAGCGAACAGCAACTGCCTGATTTGCACCATCCTGCAAAATGCACAAACATTCAAATTACAAAAATTATTTGAGAAAAGACACAAAAGATTAGGATAACATCTTGTGCTTCAAAATCACACTATATACTTCTCATTCAGCATATCCCTTAGTCCATCTCTAACCAACATGTACAATGCTGTCCCTCTTAAGTGGATCTGATCTTTCTAACATAGCCATCAGGCTGAATGTGCCATTGGAATATTTAGTAGGAACAACTAAGTAATGCAAAATCTACTAGGGTCAATGGATGACACATCTTTAATCATCCGTTATAATGTTATTCACTCCAAACAATGGCAACGTGAAACCTCTTTTGAGCGTAGCTTTGTTGCACAACTACCTATAAAGTACATTTCATCTATAACTAATCCAAGGAAGTTATAGAACCAGTAGTTCAAGCTATTTTCCATGATTCCACTTTCTCCCTCTCTTTTTGTAAACACTTTCTCGTAACCAAGCTCTTTTTTGGGTTTCTTGAGCTCCTTTTCCCAATGTGTTTGCACCCCCTTGGTGCTTGGTAGTTGTTGAATGATTAATTTTTATTTTTTTTGCCAAAGAATAATGTAGCACTGTAAACTTTATGTTAGTGTCTTCAAGTGGTTGGCTTGGTCACATCACCCATTTGCTCAAGAACATCTAAAAGAACCATCTAGAAAACACTCCTAGAAATTTCATCACCATTTTCCCTTCAGCTAACAAAAGATGGACTTTAGATACATCTTCAGGCAAAGCCACAGGGGAGTAAGTCCAGCAAATGAGGAAAATTAGTTGCAGTGGTTTGAGATATGTTGAAGCTTTCCAATTTTTACATGTACATGTTCTTATTTACATAAGTTTTCCCACTCACATTGCAAAATAGAGTTAGCCAACGGATCCCATACGGAATGTATTCTCAATCCCATTCCAATTGTAGAAAATGGTAATAAACCTTCTATAACTCTTTTCCTAGAAGAACCAAACAACAGTTGTCTATATTTCCCTCAAACAACTATTCTCTTTCCACTTAAAATGAGAACGGAAAGTGGAGAATTCTCCATAACCATAAAAACCATAGGGGAGTCAGATATAAGTAAAGCAAATTAATGGGAGAATGAAATGTTAAAAGTTCACAAAGACAGCGGGTAGACAATAAGTATTTTCTGTGCCCATGGATCTAGATCTCATTCATTTAGCAAATGCATAGATGCATGACCATTATTTCTACATATAACATCAAAACGATTGCAGTAAATAATTAAAAAGATGTAGGATTTACCACTTCCATGTGATTGGCATAATAATTCGCACGGTGATCATCTAAAGAAACTGAAATTTCAAAGCAAGTCATGATTAGAACATCACATTTGAAGAGACCATCTAAAAGGTAAATCTTGGGCTAAAGAAGGCCCATAGATATATAACATGAGCCACTAACCATCATCCTCACAATCTGAAGCAAAACTAGATGATGCATGCTCATCCATGTTTTCACCATCGTCAGAATTCAGCTCAACCGATTCGTCCTGCAAAAAGTTAAACTATAATTAAATTACTATATCAGTATCATAGCATAATATATAGATAATTTAACTTGAAGTACATTGGATGGAGCCTCTGATACGTCACGATTTGACTGACTTTTTCCAGGTGAAGAAGCACCGGGGCTTGAGGTTTTCATTTCCCCTACTAAAAATGAACTCCTAGATTCCTGCTGCTCTACCTCGAAATAAGCATGCTGTCCATGACCCAAAGAATCAAGCTCCAAAGCAGATTTTGGTCCATCATCAGATTTTTTAGTGGCACCATCCTCATCATCTGTGCCTGAAGCATTGTTTGAATTGGAATGTTCATTGCTCTGATCACCATTGAGGGAATCAACATCAACGCAGAGCACACTATCACTTTCATTTCTAGGAGCATCTGATTCAGGGGCAACTACAGTCAAATTAGAAGAGTCAGAAAAGTAATGTAAAAGGCTGACTATTTGAGGAAAAACAAGCCCGAGAACTATTTATAGAAGAATAGAACTACCTTAAGCACAAGAAAACTAGTAAATTGAGGGCATAGACCAGCAAAATTTTCCAAGTATATATGGAAAGCCCACAACATCTACTTATGTTTAATTTGGTGTGCATTGAAATCCTCCTTGCATCATTGCTAAAAATCGAGGCAATGGCTATAAGGTTTGCTAACATCATTAGTCCAAAACCCTGCCAGAATGCATTAAGGAATAACAATGTGGTACTGAAATGCACTTACAAGATGCTTGTAAACAGGACTGCATGATTTTTGTGGCATGGGTAGAATTTTTTTGCCTATAGTCTGATGTCTGCACCTTTTAAGGTGAGCAATTCACCAGATTTTTTTAAGATTAGCTGTCCTAATAATCTCTATCTACTTTGTGACCCATATTTACTGTTCCTTTTCGATAACCGTTCATGTTGATATATCACATTCCCATATTTACAAGGAGGCGACTGCAAGTAGCACGAACCCCTTCCACCATCGCTAAACGATACCGAATGCACCCGTGAAACAAAAAAAAAAAACAAAAAAATCATCTTTCGAAGACCGAATTCACCCCTCTGGTTTGCCAAATCAGAAACAATAAATTCCAGCAGATTCACCCTCGATGGGACAATCGTTTTCTACGCAACACTCGACCGTTCCATACTCAGATTCAAAAACCCAGACGCAAACAAAGTTCCCGCTGAAAAAGGAAATTTTCCGACCCACATCTCAGCAACTAAAACAGCAGCGCAGCCATCCACGCAGTCGCTACGAAAGGACACGAAGCGCCTAACTCGCGAACGATCGCGATACACGGCCCATAATCTATTAAAAAAAAAAAAGAAGTAAAAGAAAAAGCTGGCAAATGTACCACATTCAAGGAACTTATACTTCAAAATCGAGCGATCGTCCGCACTAGGGCTCTTGAATTTCCCTAGATACTTGCCAGAGGCCAGCTCGGGGAGCTCGTCCTCCTCCTTGAAATCGAACACCTCGAGGCCCCGCGCGCTCTTCATCGACGCGATCGCATCCACCGGCGGCCGAGAGAGGACGAGGAGGGGGTCGGCGTCCCCTCCGGGCAGCGACGGCGGCGACGGCGGCGGCGGCGGCGACGGGACGACTCCTTCGGGGGGAGCGAATCGGGTGCTCGGGATTCCCGTGCCCTAATTCTGCGCGCTTTCTCGGCAAGAGAGGATTTGGAGAGGCGAGGGCGAGGAAGGCGTGCGTGTTGGGGGTTGTGTGTATACTCGGCGAAGTCAAAAGGTCTTCGTTCCGAAAACGCGTGCTGGATGGGATATATATATAAGGCGTAAATTCAGTGGGTGTGTAGCCTTTTGTTGGTAATTAGTTTTCTTTTATTACTAAATTGATGACGATTTCTCCTCGAGAAAGAAAAAAGGTGAAGTTCAATTTGCACACTGACCGTCGCCAAAAAGAATTAGACACCTACTTTTTTTAGAAAAAAAAATCAAAAACTCCAAATTATCCTCATTGTGACATGACCAAAAGTCCCGAATTCATACTTGTGTGACACATTCCATCAATATTTTGTTGATGAGCACTGCTAAAGAAACAAAGTTGACATGGCGTTTAAATAATTTAAGTGAAATAAAAAATAATATTTTCTTGGTTGAAAAATGATCTGAAAGAGCCTTGACGAAAGATAAATGTGTTACATATCTACAAATACAAATTGACGGTTTTTATGTCTTAAGAAAAAAATTCAAAGTAAATGTATCACGATGAATATAGTTTGAAATTTTTTGTGACTTTTTTCCTATTTTATGTCACAATTCTTTATTGTCTTGATTGACTTTCATGCATTTAAACAAATCCATCACTTCATATGATCTCAAGGGCGTTTTCCCTTATATCAACTTAATGCATTCGGGATTTTACTTTTAGAATGTGTTCGATAAGAATTTGATTCAATACCATAAGTAGAGGAATCATCTCCCTTTTTTGGTAGATATTAGACTTTGAATTTAATAATACTGACCTTCCACTTAATTACTGCGGTCCAATCTCATTTGTTTATTTCATGATATTAAGCAAATGAACTAGATTCCGCTTTCAGGGGTTTGGACGGAAGAATGGAGATGGAGGGAGAAGAAAGAAAAGGATTGGAAGGGATTAATATGGCCAATTTTATATCGCTCTCTTTTTTCTTTTTTAATTTCGGTAGACTTACGGGGATGGCCTAATTTCCTTAAAAAACACTAATTTTTAAGTGAGATTTGGATTCTGGCCCAATTTTTTTTCCATCTCTGAAAATTATACAAACTTTAGATCATGTCCCAATTCTAATCTAAAATTTTTTGTCTCATAAAAAATACAAACTTTAAGTTAGATCTCAATTTTGGTTCAAACTTCTTGTCATCTCATTAAAAAGTGATCAAGTTGATTGATATTGAAATCCAATCGTTGTCAAGTTTTTGTCCAATGATGTCATTAAAGATTTGATGTTTACTTGGCAGAAACTTGACAAGGACCGGATTTGGGAACCAACTGAAAGTTGATGTTTTTTATCAGACAAAGAAAAGTTTGGGCCCAAGCCAAAGTTGATATTTTTTTAAAAGATAAAAAAGATTTGGGGTGGAATTGGACCCGTGATAAAATAGGTGGTCTTTTATAAGAAAAATGGAAGGTTCAGATCAAAATTGAAAGTTGAGTTAAAGTTGATGCTTTCTTAAGGGATGGGCCTCGCATCGATTGGGACAATGGCAATATTAAGTCAAGTAGGTTATTCGGCTTAAATGAGAACACATTGGACGATAGAACACTTCTCACTTTGGAGGAATGGATTTTGGGTTTCATCTTCGTAAGCCCAATTATGGACTTTAAATTGGGGGCCAAATTGCTCCATATCGTCTTCTTCCTCGAGCATTGGATCAAGCTCTCGATCACAATTGCGGTCAATGAACAAAGGGAATGACACCATACGTCGCCGCTGCCGACCGAATTCGCCATCGACAAGGACTACTTGGGACTGTCTTCAATCAACGGCGGCGTTGTAATCCAGTGTCGGAAAGATATGTGTTTTAGCGTACGTTCAACGTAGCAAAATCCCATTTGAAGTGCGGGACAAAAACCCATTTGCAGGATGGTGGGGGCTGTCGATTCTTTACATGGCATGATGAAGAGTTCCCTTGACCTGCTGTTGAGTGTTGACGGGATGGATAAACGAGTTAGTTGAACGTGTTGGAGAAGTGAGAGAAGCTGAAGGACGAATTGAGAAGCGCTTGTACGCAGAGCAGAGCCCTCGCAAACAAGAACGCGAGAGCAAAGAGGCGAGTTAAGAGGGTGACAAGTGCTGATGCGGTCACTGAAGATGAAAAAACTCAAGTCGAGACGCATGAATGCAGCAGCGAATGTCGATCTTGTGGCTGAAAACGAGAACTTGAAGAAGAGATGTTGTATTTATGTATGTTAATGGATCAACCAAAGTGAGCCAAAAAAAAAAAAAGATACACAGTTTCATGTATCTCATTAATCTGAGTTCATGCATCTCTTGAGTTCGTGTATCTATTAAATTTATAATTCATGTATCTCATAAATTCCTGTATCCATTTAATTCATTATCTTCTAGATTCTTGTATCTATTGAATTCATCGTTCATGTACCGCTTTTATACACAAATTCTAAAACTTTATACATACAATTCAAAATCCTCATTCCAAGAAAAAACGAAGAACTTCACATCCCTCTCGTCAAGTTTCTCTAAATGTGCCAATTTAAAAAAATGTTCAACAAAGTCCTATCCGTATAGTGCTTTGAGGTATTGTATCTTAAGAGGTGAAGTTCGTGAAGTTGCTTAGTACCGGTAGGAACTAATTATCTTAAGGAGATTTGATTAGCTGTATCTAATCTCCAATTTGTATTTATTTCTCGAATTAATTTTTTGATTACAACAAACAATATTACGAAGTCCTCCCCCGTTACGCATTCTTTTTCTACTCCTCTCTAACTTCCAGCAAGAGACATTCGAAATTGGTGCCTTTTTGGTAGTCTTCCCCTCGACCTGTCTTTTTATCTGAGCTTGCAATTTACATCAGCGGTCTATACCAGTGACCCCAGCAAGTGAGTTTCTATTCTACGTCAATCGCTGTAGCAACCGAGAACATGCAATGATTGCTCTCGACTTATCAAAACACATTTGCAAGAACGTACCGCCCAAGGAGACTTACCATTGCATCTCTGTTGCAAGAACAGACGTGCATCTAACTGAGACCCTCGAAGGGTTCTTCGGTAAAATCCAGCATTAAACCCCATGTCAACCCCAAGCCACACTTAAAAACAGAAACTGCGAATGCAACCAACAGATCCCATTTCCCTCTGTTGCTCAGTTGATTTGGACAATCTACTCTCGAAGCCTTGGTGAGAGTCTGGGCTCCTTGACTGATGTTTTCAACACACTCCTGGGTTGAGGACACGTGTGCTGCATCAGGTGTTTTATCCCATCTTTTCTCTGAGTCTTGGTGAAGTTCTGACGCTTGTAACGGGAGCTGAACTTGTCAAATGCTCCACTATATTCGATTTCTGACTCCTCATCGTTTCAATCGCATCACTTGGTCTCTACATTGATGCTTGCACATTACCAATGAGAACCAAATAGAAAGCTAAACACTCGCTCGTAAATCCGGCTGTTGGGGTGAGACTCTTCTTGATTGGCAGATGGGAGGTGGACAGTCTAGCCACTTGCTTCTTTGGGATGGAAGCAATTCTTTAACTTGCGAAGCCAGGCTACATTGAACAAGAAATGGTTGGAATTATGGTAAGCTAAACTGATCTGCTCAAAAGTCCAAACTAATATCAGCTGAACCTGCAAATTTAATGGATCTGCATGAAGTGGGGGTCATATTGCCCAGTTCAAACAAGACGAAAACTCCATCACAGTTGACTTACTTTTGGACGTCAGGAAATGGAATCAAAAGATAAATCTCAGATTTCGAGAATGGGTCGAGCAGATGAACAATTTCCAAACTAGTTCAAGAATTCAACCCTAGAATAGCAAGTGCACACTGGTAGTTGAGAGGAATCCAGATCAAGAGGGGATCATGACATTTGAAAAGACTACTTTCAAATTAAGGAATCCCCCTAGTTGTGGCTTCTGCAAAAGGATTCTCTGCATAACTCGAGACTTCCCAAGTAGATTGAGTATCAAGAAGTTGAGACTTGGGCCCTGTTTGGCAACACTCTAAATAGTGACTAATTCTGATTTTTTGTTTCCGGAATCAATTTGGGACAAGAATTGCGTTTGGTAAAAATTTTGTTCCCGAGAACAAATTTATTCACAGAATCAGTTTTGGAGTAGATTTGAGAATAAAAAAAAAGTTGATTCTACGTCCGAGAATCAAAAAAAGAATCAACACAATAAAACTCTTCTTCTTTCCTTCCGCCATCCCGTGACCGTCGCCCGCCGCCGCCCACCGCCGCCCGCCGCCGCTCACCACCGCCG
Organism: Eucalyptus sideroxylon; assembly: GCA_014182405.2. Lineage (NCBI taxonomy): Eukaryota > Viridiplantae > Streptophyta > Magnoliopsida > Myrtales > Myrtaceae > Eucalyptus > Eucalyptus sideroxylon. The sequence continues at coordinate 36,751,152 of CM024553.2, forward strand.
GCTCGCCCGGCCATTGGCGAGCCTCACCGCCTCGGCAAGCTCGCCCGGTTAGGGTGAGGTCCGCGAGCCATCGGCGGAGGCTCGCCCAGGCTCGCCGGCGAGCCTCAGGCGAGCCTCTAGCATCGGCTAGCCTCGCCTAGGGCCGGGCGAGGCCCGCCTTGTCCATCGGCGAGCCTCGCCCGCCCGGTGAGGCCCGCCGTCCACCGGTGAGGTCGCCGGCCCTCGTCCGGCCGGTCGCCGATCCGGCGATCGGCCACAAAGAAGAAAAGAAAAATAGGAGAAAAAGGAAAAAATGAAAAAAGAAAAGGAAAAAGGTAAAAAAAAAAAAAAAAAAAAGTAGAAAAAATTATTTAAAAATAAAAAAATAATAATTTGGAACAGAATCAATGGACACGTTATCAAACGCAATTCTATTACGAATCAAAAATTTTAAACAGTTACCAAACATGTTCTTTTACTCAGAATCAGTTCCCGGGAATAGAATAAAAAATAATCATTTCTTGTCAGAATCAATTCCCGGGAATAGAATCGTTGCCAAACGCGCCCTTGATGGACATATCAATTGAAGAACAAATTTCCATGGACCAAGAGGTAGAAAACCCAGCAGTTGGGCATGCAAAATTCTGGTTTTATGAGATTTTGATGCCCAAACAAATCGTAAACAACGGGGGGAAAAGTATCTGTATTTCCATCTCACACATGGATAGCCAATTAATACATACTTTAGACTAACTTGGGGTCAGAGGCTGAAACAGAAGAGACCTATAACCATTAAAATCATCATAAAAGCAATACAAAAATATCAGAATAAACGGTTTGATAATAAAAGGAAATTTCACTTTAAACATCATGGTGAACAATATATAAATATCGGAACTAGGAATGGTTGAGAAAGTGCGGAGAATATGCTTCCCTATATTTTAACCGATCTTCCCTATTTTCATCTATATTTGATCACAAGATACATCTGAATAAGATGTGTAGTAATACTAGGAAACCAAGAAGGATGTGTAGTAATGTTTTGTAACTCCTCATGTTCAATTTTAATAAATCCATTTAGTAAATTTGCCTCCTCACTGGCCGGAATCTATCTAATCACAATCATGTGGAGTCAAAAAAGAAAAAGTTGTTGAGATTGATGGATTTTAAATCCATCAATATCAAGATACTACTTAGAGCGCGAATGAGAATCCTTTTGTTCCAAAAATCAATTTTTACTAGAAATTGATTTTTATATTTCTATTCATCGAACGAGTTTCTGAGCAAAAATACACATTTAATAACCTTATAAAATTTTCGTTCCTGAAATAGAAATTCATTTAATAACAATAAAAATTTCTCCATCCCAAGTGATGGTGGGAGATGGTCGGCAAGTGGGGAGGCTGGCGGTGAGCGACCGATGGGCATTTGGCAACTAGCAATTGGGGATTGGAGACTAGAGTTCGGTGGCCGATGTCCAGCAATGGGCATCTGGCAATCGGAGATCAATGTTCAACGATGGACATCAAGCATTTGGCTTTGGTGTTCGACGACTAACGACTGGTGAACGGTAGTTAACGATCGGCAATTGACGGCCGGTAGCTGGCATCCATCATCCCACACGGCAAGTGGGCAGCAGGGGATGTCAAGAGTGAATAATGAAAAGAGTTTTTATTTCTTATTTTTATTCGAAAAATAGAAAAATTAAAAATTTTAACTTTTTATTTTTGTTTCAGATCTATTTTCAAAATAAAAATCTATTTCAAAAATAGAAAAATGAAATTGCATTATCAAATGAATTTTTGTTCCAAACCTGTTGAGGAGAATGGACACATAGAGAAACAGAAAAATAAAATAGTTATAATGCACACTCTTAGAAAAACATCCTTGTTTTTGTTTTAGAATGGCAAAGAGATGGCTGAATGTATCATTTTTTTTTAAAGGGTGTGCATTGAAAATTCCAAAACTTTCACGAAAGTATAATTGAGTTCTAAAATTTACTAAAAGGGCAGTCAAGTTTTAAAATTTGTCAAATTGGTTAAATCGATTCCTTTATTAACTCCATCTAATTTGGCAAATAACAAATGCTGAAGTGGATTTTTTTCATTATTTTCTCTATCCTACATGACATTTACATGGCTAGAATGATGTCATTTTAGTCTAAATATGATTTTTAGTACAAGTTTCATTTAAATTCAATTTCAAAAATAAGCTAATTTTTTGATAAAAAAGGGAGAAACCAGATTTGGGTAGTGGTGGCGAGGACCGACTAAGTTAAAAAGACTCGATTGTACTAATTTGACAAATTTTAAGACTTGATTGCATTTTTTTATTAGTTTAAAGACTTAATTATACTTTTGTGACAAGTTTTAAGACTTCCAATACACTTATCTTATATATATATAACCCTTAGACTTGGATGGATCTATTCAACTTGTGAAGAAAATTTTCCTCTTTTCCATAGTTCCCCCATTTAATCTCAAGTTTTGAAATCATAAGAAGATACTAATTTCCTTTTGCATATAATTCCATTCTTTTCTCTTATTACATGCAGACAACATCTTCACTCAATCTTCCAATTTCCTTTTGTTTCTTTTTTCTTGTCATTATCAATCCTTTCATCTCCCAGCCACTGAATATTAATTAAAAAACCATGAGTTTTATGACAATAGAGAAATAAGTCACTTTTCCGGGGTAATTATATTTTTCCTCTAAGTCTAGTACAAGTTTTTCTTTGTTTTTGGTTTGTTGTAATCCTCCGCCATCAAGGTGGAGTAAATTGAAGAATGATGGGTCTCTAAACACAAACTAGGACTTATATATACAAGGAAATTATTTAGAATCGAATGGGGTGGACAGAGAAATAAGACCATGAGCTTTTAGGACAACTGAGAAATAAGTCACCTTTCCACGTAATTATATTTTCCTTCAAGTTCGGTAAAAGTTTTTCTTCGCAGTCCAATACAAGTTTTTCATCGTTTTTGGTTAGTTGTAATCCTCCACCATCAAGGTGGAGTAAATTGACTAATGTTGGGTCTCTAAACACAACCTAGGACTTATAGATACAAGGGGATTATTTAGAATCGAATGGGGTGAATAGATTGGTGGTTTAACCTCCTTCGTTGCGTGCTTGTATAAATTGACATAAAACGTTAAACAAAACAACATAACCAAAAAAAATTAAAACTTTTTAATTAATGGAAAAGAATTATTGATAAAAGTACAAAATACAAACAAATTGTATATGTAAAAAGAGGAAATATTTAAGATCTGCACTTTGTTTAAGAACGTTCTTGTGGGATAAAAAAGACTAGAATCTTAACATCGAAACTTACGAGAGATTAACTGCTAATTCAATTAGTAATTCATGGATACAATATTTAAATAAAAAGTAAGTGAAGATGTTTAAGGAAGAAAAAATGATTGAGATCCAGTAAAAATCGGGGGTTCTTTTTACTTTACATAATGGTCTATATCGATGGGCATCATAGTAATAACGGATTTTAGTGGAGATAATGTCCAAAAAAATTTTAAATTTATTGTACAATGGCTAATTTAGTTTTAAACTTTTTAATTTGGTCAATTCCTAAATCTTTTGAAAAATTGTCAATATAATCCTTCCGAGCAATTTTGGCCTGAAATAGATAAAAGGACGACAATCATTTTAGGTAAGGTGAACAATTCCAAATTCCGTATATGTTCCATCTGGACCTTACTGTTGAAACATGTTCTTCATTTTTTGGAACATAAAACATGGAACCTACCTCGTCACTAGTTTCAGAGTCAATTCCATGGTCTACTCAAGTTTCACTTATATTATTGATTGAATGATTATAATAAATCATCATCTTTATAGAGCCACCACTTGTTATTATAATCCATTGACCACAACATAAATGTAGACATATGAAGAATATGAAATATTAACAAAATAAAAGTATCAGTCATAAATTAGAAGTTTAGACTAGATGTTCTACATTATAAACTTATCATTAAACACTATGGAATACCACATGATCAAATGAAGATAGAGACAGAAAAACAATACAAAAACTTATTCCAAGTTCCACCAACCTAGAACATGGAACTTACTCATCGAAATAAGTTTCATAATTTTTGGAATCTAAAACCTATCATGCATACTTTGTAAGTAGGAATTGGATGGGTTCTCACTAGTTTGATTCTTCAGTTATTTGGTTTTAGGTTCTACCCTAGAATCATATTTACCCCTAGTCTTGAGTGGCACAATTGGTACTAACACCTTTTGCAATTTTTTTTATAAAAAAACTTATGAATTTTTTATTTTCTTTTTTGTTTCACTGTTCATCTCACTGAAAAGGTTGGTGAGGCCTTGAGGATGGCTAGCAACACTTGCTGGCCATAGGTGAGGCATATGGAATCCTTGTCAACCACACTAGAGTTGTGTGAAGGCTGTGGCGGCCCTTGCTCGTGGCTAGTGACTGGTCAACTACCAGTCATGTATATTCCCTCATCTTTTAGGAAATACAAACACAAAAAAGAAAAAAAAAAAGATAATATTTAGGAAATTTTAAAAATTATAAAAATCATATATGTCAATGTCAATTATATCACATAGGTGGCTAGGGTTGATTAGATCGCCACATTAGTGATTTTTGACCAAAATTGGCCGTAAGAACTAATTAGCAAATTATCAAATGGTTTATGATTAAATTGGTCAAATTAAAAAATTTAAGAATGAATAGGCAATTGAATAGTAGGTTTATGATTTTTTGGAAAATTTTATTGATTTTTGGCAGTGGTCTATACTGGATTTCTAACCCACGGAGAAAATTTTCATATTAGCTTAATTAAACATTGAAGTCCCAAATACTGATGTGAACACTAGCAATCAACCATGGTATAAAAAATTGACTAAATTCACAAGAGTAATAAGACCACCTTAAGAGTGTGTTTGAGAGACTCTCGTCTTTTACATTTTAACTTGGAAACATCTACAATTTTGGCGTTTACTTGACATCTAATTTGTGTTAGCGCGATGTTTTGAATTCATAAAGGTTGAAAAGGCGAAGTCTCCAGAAAAAATAAAAAGTAAAAAGAAACATGAGGGGGAAGGAAGAGGTGAGGTAAAGGAGAGATGACTCGAATTCTCTAGGACCCTATTTAGAAGCATTTATTAGAGGAAAGAGGAGAAAAAGTTTTAAATTTTCCTTTCTTTTCTCCTTGTCAAAAATAATTGCATGCTTGGGAGAACAAGGGGGAAGGAAAAATCTGATAAATGTGAAATTTCACAATTTTTTTAGAATAATAAGTTTTTCCACTCAATGTCCATACCACACCTTTTCCCCCCTTTCCTAGTAGAGCGTATAATACACAAAACTTTTCATATTCACCCCTCATTTTCCTCCCCCTTCCCTCTTTCCAAGACAAGGCATAACCATTATGATGTGGCTAACAACGTAGCACCCTCGTAATCCCTTATATTTGCAACCCTAGCATTTTCAACCATTTAGAACCCTAGCTCTCAGAATACAGTTACGGACTGATTTTCAAAGAGACTAATTAGTCAAAATCAATTCTTGAATACTTCGATATTTTCCTCCAATCATGCCTTCCATTAATTGATAGATTACAACATGGTCATCACTCATATAATATTCATAACCTGTATTGTACTGATTAGGAATAAAGGAAAACATTACTCATTTCAAAACCTGATTGAGGGATAGTATTTTATGGGCATGGATATTATTAACATTAATATATTTCGTTAGCATCACTTATCGATAAATGTCAAGTAGTCAACCATACATTCTTAAATAAAGATAATTTTTGGCTCCTAGTAGACCTTAACAATTAACATAGATTGTACAGATGTTGTCTAGGGCAACCAAGTAAGAAAATGCAAAGATAGACTGAATCATCACCACAACTGGTTTTATATAAGAAGTTGAATCTTCAACTAGCTATATGCACTAATAAGCATTTTAGGGGATCGAATCACGAGCGTCAATCCTTTAATTTTATCATTAAAATAATGGGCTTCCCTCCTTTATTGTTTTATTGCAGAAGATGCACCAGTTAGCTGTCTGATATTTCAGCCTCAGACAAGAAACCTGCAAGATGATAATAGGCAGAGAAATTAGTGCTGCAAAGAGCAAACTGACTTGGCTAATGCAAAAAAAGAGAAAGGTCCCGGAATTTATGATGATATTGAGTTGAATCTCAGACAAGAGGCCAGTGGTAAATCCTTCCAGGGAAGTCTAGCTACCTACCATACTATCATTCACACGCTTTGATTCTTCATGCGAAACAAAGGTTCTTTTCCAGGATCATGCACAAATTATTCTTTTTGGGGATCATGCATGAATTCTCTGACAATGCTATGTCAACACTGGAAACCTAAATGAAAAGTTATCCAATGTTAATAGTCCGACACATAAACTCACCGACAATAATGGCAGGTGATAACAACATCTAAAAGACTCCAAGAGGCTGGGGCTAAAAATTGTTAAGTTTCCCAGATGTGTCGATTTAAATACCCAAAGAAACACAAAAATAAAGCCCATCAAGATATATTATGCAGTATTTTGTAGTAAATCAGCTCTATTTGTTTGCTCACCCTAACTCGAGGGATGAGAGCGATCATCATCCAGAGGAGCAACGCTACTGCTGCCTACGGCAACGTTGTTAACCGACTCCAACAACACGCCTTCGACCTCTAGAACCACATTATTGTCCTCTGAGTTCACGATCACTGACTTCCCTCGATGTAAAATCATTGTCATCATCATATGCAATTTATTGAAATAAAGTAAACACCTTTTGACACTGATAATTCTTTTGAAGAAAAGAAGAATGCATGGGGATATATTAGCAACAAGATCATTTATCGGGAAGTAATCTTACTTTCTGTTTCAGCTGTTTGTTCTCTTTTATCAACTGTGCTTCCTGCAATTCCAGAAAGTAACAGCCTTCAAATCAACGGATAGAGTCTTCGTATCAGATGGTTGCATTCAGTAAGTCTAAATCTGCTCAACCTAACTTGAATATGCACTTTAACATTATGCAATGTTCGCAGCATGGGAAATTATCGTTTGCAGGGTTGACCTAACCGTGTAATGTTTATAATGAAAGATGCACACAAGGGGCTGCTTAGTGTACTCGAACCTTACCCTGCGGTTCGTTAATCTTGGTCAATGCTCGCTCTTCCTGGAAAGAGAGGAATGACTAAAATGGGGAAAAATCAAAAGAGTGAAACGAGAGCGACACATGAGAGGGACCCTTTTCTTGGTTCTTATGAAAACCGAATGAATAGAAGTTAATGAAGAGACCTCAGTCTTGATAACAAGGCTCAGTCCCGCCTCGAGTTTCTTCTCTAATTGTCTCAATCCCTCCACGTCCAACTGCTCCAGATCCTCTCCCTTCATCTGTCTGTAACAAAGACCAGAAATAAATATAACTGATCCGCCAAAAGGAGGAACCAGAAAAGAAAAACATAGTTACAACTCAAACAAGCACGGAGAAAATACACACACACACCTCAGTTTGTAAGCCTTATCATTCACTTCCTTGCGCAACATTTCAAGATTGCTGCTGTCTTTCTAAGACAAAGAAAATGAGCACAAAAAAAAGATTAAATCCTTCATGCGAAGTTCATCTGAATTCGTTTTGTCAGTGTTTCATATGTCGCTATTATACTTATAGGGAAGAAGAACGTAAGGCTTGCCAATTCGAAGAGGAATTTTTTTAATGCAATGGAATGATTTCCTCAGGAGAATATCTGTCTCATTTCACGAACATATGACGCAAGTTCAAGAGAACATAGAAGGCATAATAAAGCAAGTGATTCACCTGGAGTGAAAGACAAGGTTGGACTGGTTTCTCAACGATATTGGAGTGAAGAACGTACCTCGTTAGTGTATCCTCCATACTTGCAGAAAAAGGACATAAAAAGATAAAAATAAAAAAACACACAGAGTAAGATTTAGACAAGACAATGATACTGAAACTACATGCAAATTTTTCATAAGACGTAGGAATTTCACCAATCTCTATCAAGCCGCTGAATTTTGCTTTTTAGTAAGCTTGTAAATTTTGATTTTTTGGTCGATGAAGTCCCTCAGCTCGACCAGATGATGTAGCCTAAGCTGACCTCTTCTAGAGTCTACGTTAAGTTGAGTTGAAGGTCGGATAAACAGTTACAGACTCTAGTTATCCGTGATATGATTAGAGTGACCCAATAAAAAGTGAATTTAGAGTTTATTGACCTAATTGAAAAAGAAGGGATTCAAAGTGCAGTGATCCACATCAAGAAATTTGTGCATAGTGCATTGTATTATAATTAGGAAACATAGTTACATTCAAATTTAGGCATATGTATACATGGCAGGCGGCAAAAAAGAAAAGAAGGATATATGTGGATGGTATCCTGAGGTTCAGTTTTCTATATGTGATAGAAATCACAATAAAAATAAGAGGGTTAGCTCAAACCTAATTAGCTAGCAATTACGTTTGTCGAAGGATTCAATGTGTGATAAAAACTTCACCAAGTACCAAGGTATGGTACAGTACAGGTTGAAAAATGATTGTAAAATCAGGATCATGCCCATTTTGCTTGGAGTATTGTACATATTCGTACCCTTATGGTACATGTTTGTAAAAGTGCTGAACTAGGTTTGTAAAATCTTGACCAAGGCTAGCCAAGATTATTTGGGGTTGAATTCTTTTATGGTTGCTAATTAGCTGGATCAACCTCTATATTTTTCTTTTCGTTTAATCAAAATCACATAGCTCACACATTATGACTCTTTTTTTTTTTTTTTATATTTGAAACTCCTGAAACTTTCACAATATGTAAAAGTTGACGCGTAAAATCTTATATAACCTACCATGATTTAGAACTCGAAGATATCTAAGATTTGATGGAAAAAAAACAACATTATTTTTCACTTTCTACTTAAGTTTAAACAAACATACCACAACAAAGCTCGAAGGAGGAGGGAAAGAAATGCAAGAGAGAAACCGTGTGTTCAGCACACTAGAAAGAGATGCGTGAAATTGAGAGAAATGCCCCGTTTGGTTCAGTATTTGGGAAAAGGCTTTTCCCAAATGCAAATGTCTTTAGCTCAAAGAGCTTTGAGGGAATGCAATACTGTTTGGTAAACTATAACTGGAAAGTGCTTTGGAGAAATGCAAGACTGTTGGTAAACATATACTTGAAAAGCTCTTTGGTGTGACCAAATTAAAATTTTTACTTTTAATATTTTAAAATTAAAAAAAAGAAATAATGACTATATAACAATTTATATTTTTATATTGAGAGTAATGTAAAAGATACATATTAATAAATTTATTTAAAAATTATATTAAAAGAATTTGATTATAAATTAAATGCAAAACTCAACTTTTGGCTTGGGGTTTTTTAGGTTTGTTTTCAACTTTGAATATTTTTATAATTATTATAATATTAATCATTTTCGTTAATTATGATCATTTTAGTGTATTGATAAAAAGTTGGGTTATTAATTGTTAAAAGATAAAAATGATATAGAAAAAAAAAAGATGAACTTATTCAGTGGACGATGAAGCGACCGATTGTGGATGCTAATTTTTTTGAATAAGCATTGCATATAAAAATGGAGGTCATCATTAAGAAAAATAAAACAAAGTTCCTCTCATACAAATTTGACTAGAAAGTCATTCCATGATAGTACATATGGTCATATATGTCCGAGAAAAAGAAATACGTTATACTTAATATTACAAACCTCAATGATTTTGTAAACTTATGGCTATTTCATCACATAAATGTGCCATGTCTGAAGATGTATACGGATTTGAAGCACCCACCCCTTCATTTGCATCCTCATGGTCAATTGAATATTCATAATTGAGATCCAATTTTGCTTGTTCAAAATCCGTATCAGTCATATTATTTCTCTGTATATAATTGTGCAAAGTCATTGCCGCTACCACAATTTGCACTTGCTTTTCATATGGATAACTTGGCATATGAGTTAAAATCCCCCACTTCTGTTTTAATACACCAAAGGCTTGCTCAATTGCCGAGTGTAGTGAGGAATGAGCATGGTTGAACACTTCTTGATATCCCGTAGGTGAAGGACCTCCTCGAAACTCTAGTAAATGATATCTAATTTCTTTATATGGCTCCAAATAACCAGTCAGATTTGGATATCCAGCATATACTATATAATATTTACCTATATAAATATATTGTAAATTTATTCAACATATGCCAATTAGATTTATGGATGTATCTAAACCATTGAATAACATACCTGGAGGAGGATGGAGAAAATGTGCATCACGTCTTCCAATAGCTTCATAAAAGATACGGGTATCATGAGCTTGTTCCTCCCAACCGGCCCAAACATAGACAAATTCCATATTAAAATTACATATGGCTAACACGTTTGAGTTGTTATTCATTTTCGACCAATAAAATGAATTTGATCAAACGTAGGTACAACCGCTGGAATATGTGTACCGTCAATAGCTCCAATACAATCCTTAAAATATGGATAAAATCGTCGATCTTTCTTGATATTCTCTGGAACTTTTCTATATTGTGGATCAGTTGGTTGGATCAAATCTTTTCCCATATCACATACTTTATCTAAAACTAAGCTGAAATGCCTACTGATGGTTTCTCCAGAGCGTTAAAAACACTCTTGTGCTAATATATTACCTATACCATGTCCTAGAAGATGAAGAAACATACCTACCATTTCTCTAACATCGGTATTCCTAGATCCTCGAAGGCCATAACGTGTTACTAAATCATGCGTTAAATTGTTAAATACAACCTTATGCATTCTAAACATATTGTAGCACTTTATCAGATTAGCATCTTCGCTAATGAACTCTTTTAACCATACATAACCCGTATATGTTGAGGTCATGCAAGGTTGTTTGTAAAAGTTGGTCGCTTGATAAAGAATTGCTGCTTCAGTGACCGAGATAAGATCACGTAATTCATTTTCTTCTTGCTCATGATTTTCCTTTGTATGTGAATCATCCATAACTGCTTCAAGTAACAAAATATAAAGAAAAACAATGTATTAACCATCACATATATGCAAACTATCACATTAAGAGAACACCAAATAAAAACCATTCTAACATCAAATATTAATTGAAATTAGGTTCACAATAAGTGCAAATAAAGATCCATAAATAGAAACAAAGTGGAATGACTAAACTTCAAATATTAAAATAATAAGATGCTAACATCCTATCCACGAAGACTTGATTCTTTTCTCGACTCATATTTGAGATAATTTACTTTCTTTGCATTATCCTTTAAGCTCATGAAAACTTACCTATTATCTATCTTTTCCTTTAAATGAGAAATTGCAAAAAAATACAAGTCTTCGTCTTCCACAATCTCATGAATGGAATCTAATATCTCTATGAGATTCTCATAAGGACCGACTAAACTGGTTGCTTTGGATGCAACACTAGTAGTGCTCTTACTCTCAACAACTATAAGCAGCCTGTTAATCTGTGTTCCGAGCTCCTCTCTTGTGTTCAATTTCTTATCTTTTTTTCCTCGAGCTTGCATCTTTGAAGTCTGTGCGGCTCTCTTATGAGTTTGATTTCCAGTTGGTTCAACAACGGTTTCATCCACATGATCATCAAAGTTTTCATCAGTAGACCCTACAATATCATCGATACCAAGTTGTGTGGTCTCCATATCATTATCAACACATAAACCTTGTGCAGGATTCCATGTGATTCCTCCAATAGCAAATGTATCTCTGAATATCATATCTAACTTTACTTTAAGATCATGATGTATGCCTTTCATCCTAAAAACCTTAAACTTTGGATTAGCCTGTTGTCATGAAGCATTTGCATAAATTATGTTATTAAAGGTGAGCTTAACATGAAAGTAAAAAAAGAAGAAGTGAGGATAACCTGAATTTTACTCTCTCACCATTCGTCACTCGCATCAATGGTTTTCTTCCTTAAATCCCATCCTAATCCAATTTCATTGTAAAAGCAATGACCTCCATCTTTTCCAATCTTCCTTGAGGTTATCCCACTTACTCTTCATTTTTTGTTTATCATACTTTTTGCCCATTAGCTCCTCAAACTTACTAATTATGACTGTCCATCCATCTCTTTTGTTGTTTGCAGGACAATTGCCTTTTTCAATTTGTTCGATGCATAACTTATAAAAGATTTCTATATCTTCCGAGCTCCAAAATGCCTTTTCCTTTGATGAACTCATCTACTAGTAAAGAACAAATTTAAGAGATACAAACAAACAATATCAACCACTCAAGCCCTCTCTTATTAAAAAACTAAAAGATATTCACTTAAAGAAAAGAAAACTAACATTGAGAAAAAATAAGGATATACAAAAACATTATACTTAAAAACAAACTAGAAGTTATCCCTCCTGCAATTCGGGCAAAATGAAACCAAGACGTGGGTGTCAAATAGGTAGGTGTTTTTTTTTTTTTTTTTATGACCATATATCATCTTGCAAACCAAAACAGAGAATATTGCTGCTCTCACCCTATTCTGTTTCCCTAAAGTAGATAACACACTTTAACTTCTTGGACCGTAGGAAATAGGACAGTTCTTTTTTTAACATCTTCTAGGACAGTTCTTGCATTCGGATTCATGAACCCATAATTGTCTCAAAGCTAGTGGAGAAAATGCCTAATGCATGAAAAAATAGTAGCTAACAGAAGGCTCTGAATTATTGAGCTGTGCTTTCAGCAAGCTGATTTTCTTGACAATTTTGGGTTGAGAAGTCCTATTCACGATCATCTAATCATGATGAGAAACATATCCACATTGAGCTTGAATCAAATGACTCAATGTCCTACACGTTGTTCACGTAAGCTACAGCACTTACCCAAAATGGAATCTATCGTAGTCAAAACCAAATGTAAAGAAATGTTCTGATCTGAATTGAAGCCACTAGAAACTGAAAAAGGTGCTTGATGAAGGGGTTTGACAAAAGCATCCCACATAGGAAGAAAAATGTGTCTTACGTTGACCTTATAGGAAACTATCATCACAAGTATTCACTGTCCTAAAAAATAAAACTGATGACATGACAAATACTACTTTCATCACACCCATTGTTAACCTTTTGGAATTGGCTTAGTAATAGTATTGATGATATCACATATTTTGCCTTAAAAAAGAGAATCTGTTAGCTCCAATTACTATTATTTCAGTGGCAAAACTAACTTTACTTTGGAATTGCCATAAACATCTTAATTCGGTCAAAAGTCCGCAACTTTTTCAAAAAGTAATTCACAGAATTAGCACAATCAATCACAACCGCACAAGTAAAATTACAGTGCCAAAATTTTCCCCTCTCATCACGCCAAATTTGATAAAGCCGATCAGCAATCATATGGCCCCATATCAAGCCATGCCACACAAACACCCCATGCTACCGATACTCCGGCATAATCGAACTCGCCACTCGGAAAACAGTTTCCCACTCAGAAAATTTCTAAAAAGACCTACACAACCGATCCAATTAACGCTCTAAGATTCATCGGATACACAAGAAGCAGCCCAACCTAAATTGGGTCCTCCCGAAACACACCCACCAGCACATAAACCACCGAAACGCATGCATGCAAAGAGGGGGGAAACAAAAACCCTCCTTCCTTAGAACACACATACAAGAAAAAACCTTTGAACAAGTAAAAAAAGCACAGAGCTTGCACCTAGTCTGCTGCTGCTGCTGCTGCTTCCTTCTTCCTCCCCTTTGCTTCAGCGTCCCCACGGATCCAGCTCTAAATCCTGTCAATCAGGAAAACACGCGATCGAAGTCAATACCCGGGTCTCTCTCTCTCCCACATCGGGCAAAAACAAGAAAACATTAAATACCTAGCGAAGCGGGGAGGGGCAAGAACAACAACACCAGAAAAACAGAATCATACCCACGAATTGAAATTGAACAAACACCTAGACGGACGAACAAGAACAGGGGGAGAAAAGAGAGAGGGATCGCCATTGCGGAGTGGCAACCAATGAGAGAGAGAGAGAGAGAGAGAGAGAGAGAGAGAGAGAGAGAGAGAGTGTGTGTGTGTGTGTGTGTGTGTGTAGAGAAACCGAAATGAGATTGCAAAGGAAAAATCCAGCAGATCTAGAAAACGAGAGAGAGAGAGAGAGAGAGAGAGAGAGAGAGAGAGCTGATTTGGGGACCCGAGAAACCCTAGGGATCAAATCCAGAGCGAGGGATGAAAATCAAATGATCTCTTGCTCTTCACGGAGGCAACAACGCAGAGAGAGACGATAGGAGAAATCAACTCAGCAGAATCGCATTCCACAAGGGAAGGCTTCTTCTCAAGGAGGTCCACTCACCGGGGATCGAACCGAGAGGGCGTCGGCCTTGTGATTGGCGAACCCATGCGGCGCCTCGGGGGAGAGAGAGAGACGAGGACGACTGGTTGCGAGAGTGGAGGCGATGCTGCGAGAATCGGCGAGAGCGGACTTGCAAAGAAGAAAAGAGCAGTCGAGAAAGGTAGGATTGAGAAAGGTAGGGTTATGTTTTGTATGGGATAAAATGGGACTTTTAATAAAATTTTAAGGCAAAATGGGCAATAAGAAAAAATTCACTAACCCTCCCACCAGCATCCCGAAAATGCTGAAATGCCGAAAGCAGGTCCCCACCAGCTTTGGGCTTTCAGCATTTTAAAAGCAAGCATTTTGGCAAGGAGCCTTCAAATGCCGAACCAAACGGGGCCAAAATGTCACTTCCTTTCAAAAAGCCAACACCATCATCTGCCACCCACAAACGTCGCATTTCATCACCTCATTTGCTGCGTCTCAATAACTAAAGATCGTCTAGACTTGTATTTGAACTCAAGTTGACATCTTCAATGCACCGGGATATTAGAGATATATTTGCTCCAACTTTCCATATCTCTTTTGATTATGCATATATAATTTGATTTCTTTAAATAGTCATCTTAAAAAACCTAAGAAAAGCTCATTATTAGATATCGAAATATGCACAAATTCTAGATACCTCTCTTCTGCTTCTTATTCTTAACTCTGGTTCTGAATACAGGGTTTCTTCATCTCTCTCCTCCTTGCTCCTTTTGGAAGTTCTGAATCTGAAATATGCTGGTGCTTTTATATTCTCTCTTGCTGTTCTGTTGAAGCTTTGATCACCCTCCCCATCATCAGAAAATAGATCTCGACTTTCAGTCTACAAATTTTTGAACTTCCCGTATAGTGTACTTTATGCACGAATTGCACCCAAAGATGCGCTGATCTCTCAAGAGACAATCGAAGTGCCCAAATATGCAACCCCCTTTCTCTCTCTCTCTCTCTCTCACACACACACACACACACAGACCCTCACGCTTGCATTACACGCACCAAAGGTATGATCAAATTGCACATCGAAATTGAAAGTCCCAAGTTAACTGAATATTTCTATGGGATGCATCATATGAAGATGACAAACTAGAGACTTACGAAGAACTAATATTTTGAGTACCTGGAGCTGGAGAATTCATGGAGCTTGCCAGTGGCTGAGAAGATGATGAGGGACACATCAGCGACACACAGAACGGAAAGCTCCTGAGCCTTCTTGATCAGCCCTCTTCTCCTCTTCGAGAATGTCACTCGCCTCGCCATCAAGTTGTCTATCTTCTTTATCTTTATCTTCTCTCTCCCCATTTTCCTTCTATCTCTTCTCAAATTCTTTCTATGGCAGAAAAAGTAAAAAGAAAAGAAAAGATCAGACAAGACCTAGGTCAACATTTTAGTGGTATGTCACCTAGAGAGAGACATCTTAAGCCTGGAAATATTATCAAAAGAGCAACACAAAGATCTTGATTCATACGGTGAAAGTTCTGTGAAACGAAGTCACCAGAAAACCCTAGGAAAATAGGAAACCAGTTCAGATCCATAAGCACAACAAAAAAAAAAAAAACACACCCACCAGAAAAGAAGAGGAAGAAAATGCCCAGAAACTGCAGAATATTGAGGGAAGGAGTGAAGATATGTGGGTTTTGTGGTTTCTCCTGATGATTCTTTTCTTCTTCTTTTTTTTCTTTTTTATTTTCTGGGGACGATTTACCTTGTTCAGATGGTGAACCAGTTGGGGTTTCTTTCTCTTAATCATAGCAGCAAAAAGAAAGCCACCAGTGACAGAGAGAGAGAGAGAGAGCGTGCGCGAGACCCGAGTGTTCGGGGAATATCCTCAGAATTCAAAGCGGGATCCTCCCTTTTATTTGCCAAAGAGGGTATCTTTCTTTGATCATCTTTCACTATTTGACATTTGCATTTTGCCTAAAAAAGTTGGGAAGAATCCCCGAGAACGAGGAGACCAGAATCAAAGAAACCTAGGGCTTTAGTTTGTTCATTTAATTATTGCTTTGCCACACACTAGAGTGCTTTGACCTCTTTTATCACCTACAAAGCATAAACTACTTTTATTCTAGTGAAGGTTTATGCATGCTCCTTCAAGGGATGTGATCTTCTGACCATTGATGTACGAGTATTGCATTTTGGAGACATCGAGCGAATTCTGTTCTTCAATGTCTAGCTTCTTCTTTTCTTAGTAAGTAGATTTAAGAAAAGAATATTTGAGTATGAGTGTTATGTTTTGGAGACAAATTATCTAATGGATTTGATTGGATTATTTATTTGCAAAAATCACGATCTTTAAGATAATGTCTTTGATACGCTTTGCTCTATTTTCTTACCCTACATTTTCTTCTTCTTCTTCCTCACTCATTTTTAGGTCAATGTTTCCATAAGTTTTCAAAAACTATTTCACGTAAGCTCATAATAATTACAAAAAAAAAAAAAAAAAAATTCTAAACTTGTAATACAGATGTTGATTTGATCATAATTTTTTTAATTTGACTAATTTAATTTTAAACATTTTGATGATTTGCCAATGTAGCCCTTCTGGCAAATATTGGTAAAAAGTCACTGACATAAATAATGGTTGTTTTACGTGTTACAACGAGTGCTAATTTAAACAAATTTTGCATTTTCTATAAAAAAAATCTGAATCTTTAATATTTTTTTTGAATTTATGTCTTGCCTTGCTGAGGGTTGCCAAAAATGATGGAAAAAGAAAAGAAAAGAAAATATTAGAAAATTTATAAAAAATACATAAATTATTTTTAAGAAACTACAAAAATTGTTCATGTTAGTGTTGGCCATACCACACAAAAAAATAGGCATCTACATTAACGATTACCAATTAAAATTGGTCATAATGACTACATTGACAAATCATTAAAAGATTTTAGAATAAATTAGCCAAATTAAAAAAGTCTACAAGTGAATTAATATCCATTCAATTGATTTAATTTTTTTTTGTCAATTTTCCCATAAGCTTTATAGTCATTGACATGTAAAGAAATGCATATGAATTAATGATTGAGAGCATTTTACCAATTTAATTAATTACTTGGGACGCTTTTGCTATTATATATATATATATATATATATATATATATGTTATCCCGTTAACTATCTTCCAAGTTGGTAAGTATTAATAATTCTCAATGAGCTTTTGGGGGAAAAATAATTGACGGAGGAGCTCCTATGGATAATTTAACAGTAAAGGAAAAAAAAAACCAACACAACTTACACAAAAGTGACCTGAAGTGAAGGCTTCAAAACCTCGATTAATATTTTCCATGTGGCAACTCAGTTACACTACATGTCACTAAAAACTCCGCAAGGGTAAAGTGAAAGCTTAAAATTTTTTGACTAATATTCATGTGGCAATCCTCTTATAGCCCATGCGTTAACCACCAATATGATGGACAAAATAAATTTAAAATGATGCGAAGACAAAAAGAACAAAAAAACTAGAATATTAGTTTTCTGAAAAAACAATACATTAACTAATTATCGATCAAATTATCATAATAAACATAATAAGAAACCAAACTTAAGCAAATCGGTTTATGTTGATTTCTAAGAGGCAATAACACTAGTATTAGGGTTTAGACAAGCAATCAAACTTAACTAAACTAGCTCATCTCGGTTTATAAAATATAAAAGCATTGTGAGCAAGATTTACACAAAAAATACTGCATTTCAAATTCAAGCAAAATGAATACATCAAGAAATGATGAATCCCAAACTAAAATAACTATCTCAACTTACGGAACATATGTAACAAATTAAAAGTAGCTCAGTTACAATTTATATATACTTCTTGAACCATTACTTATGATATTACTATAGAATTATAGTGACTGGCGTAACTATATAATTTCTCTTTGCGTAAATGTTGTTTATACACCTCTTGAGTATGATACCCCTTTGATATACTGTCATATTAACATTAGGACACCTAACAAATTGTATGCATCTAACTAACATGACAAAACGTGGAACATCCCCATTAGAAAAGAAGACAGTTAGGCGGCTAGCCAAGTTGCAACTTAATGGTGACTTCGTCGTCAGAAGAACTGCTTCTTTGTTGCCCTTGGTTTGTCGTTTACTATTAACAAATGGAGTGCATAACCATTTCAGAGATAGGGGTTTTGCCCTAAATTACCTTGTAATAAGAGTGATTGGTTCCAAGGTGGACCTATTCCCATCCTAGAATCAGGAATTACCTATGAAGGGCCAACTTCACAAACTAGGAATTGGGAACTGCCCACCGATTTCTGAACCCACTCGAGAAATAGACTATTGGTTCAATTTCCAAATTGATCCATGGAACTAGCCATGTGTTGAGTTTCCCATACATGTGAGTTTGCAAGCTTCACCGCCTACAAGTTTTGTCACATCCCGAACCCCGAGACACGTGAAACAACCCACCGTGGTCATGTAAATGCGACATTCCTAGGTAGTGTCACCGACCCCAATTTACTTTTTAATGCGCAAGCGGAACGTACTAAGAAACCCCTTGCAAAAGCATACGGGATAGGACAGTAGGAACATCAATTCAAAATCAAACAACATACTTTCATACATTATCATCATTACAAGGTTTACGTACATCAACAGGATCCAGAGACTATGCACCAAAAATGGGTCAGAGTTTATGTGCATCAAAAAGGGGTTAGCCTACACAACATGGATCAGCCCACCAAAAAGAGGAACAGTCCGATTACTACTAATCAGACTCGTTCGACGATCCCACATCCTCCACCTTTGACAACGCTGGGTCCGGAGACGATGGGTCATCCACCCTACCATCAGGAAGGTCAGCTACACCCTCACCCAGGATAGCATCCATCACGGCCAGTGGGATATCAAAACTATCAAGTGGACCAATCCTAAAGCCATTGGCCCAAAAATGGAACCAAGCCCTATACCTATGGGGTACCCTAACATCTTCAGTCTCCTGGATCCATACGGTAGTCCTGATCAACTCGTAGACCCAATGGCTCCCAGGATCAGGGAAGGTGTGCACCTGCTTGATAATCTGCACTGGGATGCCATTCTTCTCTGGGGGTCTCGCCATCTACGGTCCTGTAATATTTTCCCCAAACCGGGATGAGACTTTGTTTCAGCAAGTTCACCCCTCCTAAACCCTTATTAGAAAGTAAATACGCCCCCAAGTAGCTTAGCCACGACATCAAGAAGACTTACCTTGTCTTAGCCCTCATTTGCAGGTTAGCACAGTTTATATAATTCAACCACGTACAATTCTAATAACTCAACAACGGAAGTACAATCACATCATCAGAACAACTCAATCACGGGGATTGTCTCAGCGATCAATCGACTCGGCCGATTACATATCATTCTAGTAAATCAATTACTGCTCCCAATCTCGACCCTATAGGAAGGTTTAATAACCAGTGGCAATCACGGCCCCACTCGCGCACGACCTGCAATTAGGTGGTAGTTCACGGCCTCATTAGGCACGACCTCTCATCACGGCCCTATTAGGCACGACCTCTCATCACGGCCTCACTGGGCACAACCTCTAATAGTGGTCCATCACGGCCTAACTGGGCACGACCTCTAATAGGTGGTTAATCACGGCCAATCTCCCATCAATTTCCACACTTAGGGTTTTCTAAAGAATCCTCATAAATCGCAATCACATTGAATTCGTCACAACCAATCATCAATTTCAAATTCTACAAGCACATCAACGATCGGCACGAAATTCTGAGCAACTAGGGTCAAAATAAATTTTTCGATTTTTTTATTTTATAAATAATATTTTAATGAATTTCGAATAAGATATATTATTAAATAATCCAACAATTTCGAAGCATTTATTTAAATCATAAATAAACTCCTTTAAGTCACATCAAGGTTTATTTTAAAAATAAACATACTTAACCATTAAACTAAACACACTTTACCTTAATTAATCACCTTAATATAATCCATAACTAATTAAGCCAATCTATCCACCTAATCTCAATCAACTTAAGCTAAACATACTTAAGGCATCATTAACTTGCTAATTGGGGATTAGTGAGGTAAACTCACCGGAATCGCTTTCCGACGAGTCTCCGGCGAAGAGCACGACGATGCCGACGACAAACCTACACAGATCAACACCAAATGAGGACCAAAAGGGAGCCAAACCGAGCTTAAAAGGAGCTGGTTCTTGCTGGTTTTTCCAGCAACTAACCGAGCTTGAAGGGTGGCGGAACGACGGCTGAATGGATGGAGAAACGGCGGAGGAGAACCGGCGATAGCTTGAGCAACAACCGGCGGAGGCTTGAGCGGGCGAATGGCGGTGACGGGAGCTTTGGCGAGGCATGGCGACGTCGAGCAGCTGCTGGCTTGGAGAGGCGATGACGGTGCGGGAGGCTTGGTGGACGAAGACGAGCAGCTCGGCGCGGGAGGGCATGCGGTTGCGCGCGGGCAAGCGGCGACGGCGAGCTCCGGCGACGACAAAGGCAAGCGGTGGCGACGGTTGAGCGGCGAAGGGCGGACGGAAGGGGGGCGGTTTCCGCTGGTTTCTCTCTCCCTTTTTCCCTTCCAATCTCTCTCCTCTCAAGCTTGAAGATGATGGAGACAAGGGGGAAGTGACATCCCACCTTTCCAAGGCTTCGTCTCCACCCTCCACTTGTCATAACCCTAGCCCATCTTGCCTCATCCATGACATCACATGTGATGTCATCATCCACTAACTCCAACCTTCCACAACTTTAGTCCAATAGGTTCAATTTCATTTTCCACCGGGGTCTAAGTTCTTGTACCTTCAATTACTTCAATTACTTCAATTTCCATCAATCATCTTCTAATTGAGTCCAAATTAAAGTCCACAAAAATTATTCCATGATCCTAATAAGATGTGTGACATGATCGAGCTTCCGAATTCTAAATTCAATCTCAATTTTTTTCGGTTGAATTCAATCTGGTGCGATTTCAGCCCGCCTAATCCACTGAGTGGCTTTTAGGGAAATTTTCTTGCATTCGACCCGAAGGTGATCAGTCCCCAAGTCTGACGCGGTAAAATTCCTTAATTACCTCACTCAATAGACTAGTTCCCTCGTGAGTGGCCAACTCTGAGAGACGAATTATATGCACAATTGAATTGCTCGACTCAATTGACTGAAAATAAAATTGAGAAAAATCGGGATGTCACAAGTTTGCCACTAAGTTCAACCATCATAACACAACAGTTTGCCAAAAATGTCATGAATCTACTTATTTCTTCATGTAGACCACTCTAACCAAAGAGAGATTGGCGACTTACAGAGAGGGAGCAATGAATATCGTGAGGGAGCAAGGCTACGAGAGGGATGACGATGATCATGAGTGGTGAGTAAGACTACGAGAGAGAGGTGTGAGACCGAGTGAAGAAACTGAAAAAGGGGCAAATGGCAATTATGGGGAGAAATTGTCCAAAAAGTCCTAAACCTATTGTATTTTTGCCAATTCAATCCTAAATTTTTTAATTTTGCTAATTGAATCATAAACATTTTCACTTTTTGCCAATTAAATTTATCTAACCAATTTGGCTGGAATTTGCTAAGTGGAGAAATTTTATTATCTTTTTTGATTTTTTTTATATCTTTTTTTCTTTCATTTTTTTAAGCCCTCTTCTTCCTCTGCTGATCACCCGACGATTGATTAGAGGCTATGATTGATGAGGGTTGGCCTCACCGGCCTCAAGTGAGGTCGCCTTTGTTGGGATCTGGCGAGGGGAGACCTCATGGCCTTTAGGTGAGGCTCAGCCTCAAACGAGGTTAGCCTCCCGGGATCTGGCGAGGGACGACCTCACGGGCCTTGGGCGGGCTTGCCCTCGCCGTTGGATCTGGTGAGGCCGAGCCTTGCTTGCAATTGACAAGGTTGTTAGAAGTTGGTGAGGTCGCCCCTCGCCTGCGACCCTCACCAAAGGCCAGCAAGGGCGAGGCCCTCGACCTCACCTGAATCAGGCGAGAGGTGACCTTTCCCAAGGCCCATGAGGTCGTCCCTTACCAAATCGTGGCAAGGGCAACCTCACCGATTGTAGCTGGGTAATCGACAGAGGAAGAAAAGAGCTTAAAAAAATAAATAAATAAAAGGAAAGAAAAAAAGAAATTTAAATTTCAAAAAATAATAAATAATATATTAATAAATTCTATCCACATAAGTACCGACCGTGTCATGTAGAACCACTGGCATCCACGTTAGTGAATTTTGACCAAAATTGGTTGGATAGACTCAATTAACAAAAAGTAAAAAGGTTTCAGATGCAATTGATAAAATTGAAATATTTATGACTAAATTTGTAAAAGTGCAATAGATTTATGATTTTTTGGACAATTTTCTTGTAATTATGGTTTTGAACATACCAAAGAGGGAGTGACAAGCATCGTGAGTGAGCGAGGCTTTCCTGGTCCGATTCTTTTGCTCACCCCTACCTTGTATAGGATTCCAAACCTATCTCCTAATAAGTGGAAAGGGGTAGCCTCAAAATGTTCAATTTAGAAACTTCTATCGATAAAATTAATTCCTTCAATCCTTTCTTTGAAGATCTTTGAGGTGATAAGGCGGCCTATTTGAAATACCAATCTAGGGAGAAAAATTCATTTCCAACACAATAATTAGTAAGTCCATATAATATCACATGGTTGGGCCACTATCTTCAATATGAATAAATTTAGAGAAAAAATGGAATTATCACTGACTATATAAAATAATTTTCATTAATGAAAGATGTATATTCATTAAACCAAGCACATCCAATGAAATGATTGTTGTTATCTAGTCCAAAAATGGTTCATTGATTTAAAATTTAACTATATAACTAAATAAAAACAAACTGACTCAATGTAACTATCTATATATGGACAAAGCATCCTATCAAAAAAGGTGCCTCGCTAAATGTTAATTTTAAGTATGCTCAAACATGATTTGTTCAGGATGGTGAGGCCACTATCTTCAATATGAATAAATTTAAATAATAATCGATATTATCACTTTCTACATAAAATAATTTTCATCAACGAAAGATGTAAATTCTTTAAAAAAAATAAGACTAAGCACATCCAATGAAATGGTTATTGTCATCTACTCCTAAAACGATTTATTGATTTAAAATTTAACTGAGTAGCTAAATAAAAACGCACGATTCAATGTATCTATCGATATATGGACAAAGCATCTAATCAAAAAAGGTTCCTCGGTAAATGTTTGATTTGAAGGTGCTGGAACATTAACATGATCGTTCGGGATGCAGCCACGGTAACCTCACACATGGCAGCACGTGTTTGAACATCAGCCATCCTGTCCCAGTGCTGATTTCATCGATGTATGTGTTAATGATACGCATCAATAAATGAAGCAGGTCGAGACGTGATCTATGGCGACACCCGAATCCACGCAACGAGTCCTTTCGAATCCACGAAAACGACAAAAAAAAAAAGGTCCCAACTAGTTCAGCTTATTCTCTCAGCCCTCTCGGGCCCGCGAGAGGTTTTGCTCGTGATTCCATTTGTCTATTGAGGATCATGGCAATCTAAATTCAATTTTCTTAAAAGGATTTCAGCATTCAAATTCTTTTGAGGAAATACTCATATATTTGACAAGTATTTTGAATTAAATTTTACTCAAATATTAACAATAAAAATACTAAAAGGCTAGTTCTTTTTTTAATCAATCTTTTAAAGTAGCATTTATGGAATGCTAAAATCAAGACTAAAAAATATTTTTCTTTCAAGACTGCCCTCATTAATTTTTTAGTTATCAAATTTTACTCAAGTGACTACCGCTAGAGGTTGAATGACCTTCGATGATTGCTGCCCAGGTCTTACGACCTTTGCTGACCCTCATCTGAGGTTCACACCTGAGAGTGATCTCAATTGATGGCTATTAGCATAAGATTTGGCTCACTAGCAGCTTAAGCCTTTGTCTGCTTTGTCAAAGGGTTTAAGTATTTTTAATAAAAAAAAAATATGAAAGATGTAGCTAAAATCCTTGGAAAAAGTTTTTGGTCAAACAGAATATGAACTTAAAGTCGCTTTGTAAACTACGTTAGTAATTCGACCAAAAAAAAAAAGTTAGTAATTTACATTTATCCAAAGAGTTTTAACTTTTGATATTTGTATTATACTAAATTCCATTTGCGAAGTTGAATCAATACATTGAGAAGTCTTTTCTCTGATGGTCCAAAAAGGAGCTTCGACCGTCTTGGTTGTCTAGGTTTCACTGGACTCGCGCCTTTGCTTCGTGCTCCATTGCTTTTATGTGTCCTTTTCAATGTCAATTCGTGGACAAAATCTAATGCGACAAGTGGAATTGCGACTTTGATTGATTTCGTTTTTGAGTGCGCTTTTTGCTTTAATGATTCATCCTCTGAACTCGAGAGTGCAAAGAAGCCATGAGTCTACCCATAAGCCTCTTTATTAAAAAACTTGAACTTTCATTTTACTTGGGTGAAATGCAACACTTTTGAAAGTAGCATCTTGAGGTGGATAGACAAGATTATTCAATCATATCAAATTTATTTAAATTCCAAACTCAGAGGAAATAAAGAAGTAATCATGTACAAATAAAGTACATGCCAATGTTCTTATATTTGAGCACATCCATAAGCTAATGTATTGCTTTCGAATGTTGTGACCTTCCCAGATAAGCGTGTTGATGATAGAGAGAATGTGTGGTGTGATTCCTAAACATTAGTTAAATATGCATATGATTCCTAAACTTTCAATTGTTTAATGTGATTCATAAATTTTTAATTAAATATTCAACTTAGTCTCCAGATTATGTGAACATGTTCAATATTATCCTCAAACTAGAATTAAATGAAGGGCAACAAAGGATTTAGTTTGGGGATTAAGTTGACATGTATGAAAAGCTCAAGAATCACATTGAACAAATTGAAAATTCACACACTGCATTGCATTTTAAGCTAAAATTCAAGAACTACCTTAAACAAATTAAAACTTTGGAAATTACATTGTATATTAGCCAAAAGTTCATGGATCATTTGTATCATTATTTCTCAACATATGATGGGTTTAGATGTAACGTCAAATTGAAGACCCACAGTCTCTAATCGGTTTGGATTCTCCCAAACACTTACCTTGCACGACACTAGGATTTTCATTTAAATTCTTAACCTTATGAGAGTTCTATATGAGGAGTTACCACTAACTTATTGGAGTTAGCTAGAAACCAAAGTAAAATACAAGAGTATACCTCATTTCCTATACAACCAAAGATTTAGAGTCAAAGACTTGATTATATTAGTTATCTAATCAGTGCACTTTTGGTGGCTAATCTTGATTATTTATCAACTAAAGTGTTCATGCAGTCTTTTTACAAAATTATGAATCCTAAAGATTCCCATCTAGTAAGTGTTCATGAAATGCTTTTATGGTTATTATGGTCTTAAAATGTAATCTACCATTCAACTAAATCTAGCAAATCACAATTTAGAAAGAAAACAATAAAAAAAGAATCACAATCAATCAATTCATTAAATATAGTAATGAAAGAACAAGTAAAGAGTAAAATGCAATAAGTAACCTGATACAAGTTAGGCAAAAAATATAACACGGTCTTGTTATTAAGCCCTAGAACAACAACCCCATTATCTTAGTTCAAATCAAATTCAATTCCTTATATAATAGATCAATTTGCCTAAATTAAACTATAACAAAAGTACTCACTAGTCTCTCTAAAATATATGAATATCTACTAAATGACACTAAACTAAATCTAATTCTAAGACCTAACTATCTAATCAAGACCTAATTTTTATTTATTTTTAAAATTTTAATTTTTTTTTATATTGAAAACAAGGACTCGAGTTAGACCCCCGTGGCTAATCTGAAAATGGTCCAATATGTTTTCATGGGTCTAAGCTAAGGGGTGTAATTTGGGCTTTATTACACAAATTCTCCCTTAGTTACATGCCTTTGAAGCCCATTTTTGAAAACAACCATCAAAGCCTGATTTCTATTAAAATAGAAGTCCTATCTCAATTATTATTAAGACCAAATATAGCTCCATTTTTCCACCATAGTGACATTGAGCGCAAATTCAACAAAAATCAATGAAAAAATTCCAAATATAGGTTTGAAGTGCATTCATTTTCTCAAAAGATGAGTTAGAATAAACATTATTTCAAATAAGGGCCTAAGGTGGCTACGACAATTTCAAATAAAGACCTCACCTCATAGGCTGGCCAAATATTTTGCCTAATCAAGAGCATTTTCGTCAAAAAATAATTTTTAAAAATTTCTTTCTCTTCTTCCCTATTCATCTTTTTCTTCATCCAACAAGTGAACATAGAAGAGTGGCCAATCACGTTTGCTCCGAGGGAAGAGGCTATGTCTAATGTGGAATATGAGGATGTGAAGTCTTTATCTAATGAAAAGGACTATACGATAGAGGAGTGTCCTTCGAGTGGTGAGTATTCTTCTAATTTCAACAATGAAAAAAATTGCGGAATATTGAACTCAAGTACTGGAAGGTAGAATCTGGGATATAGAAAAGCAACAGCCTTAATGATGGTGTATGCAAAAACAAGCAGCCTGACTATTACAGCAATACTGGTGGCGCACTTATCATCACCAAATCCGACCACTCCACTTGGTGGGCACATTTAAAAAAGGAAAAAAAAAAAACCAGAATTCTCATGCCAACTAACAAAGAAAACCCAAACCCAAATGCAAAATCATGACACTAGCTTTCCTAGTTCTACAAGAACTCCTCTCTTCCTCCTCCACAATGCAACCACCACCACCGCTCTATTCCATTGCAAAACCTCCACTGCATTAGCAGAATCTCCCCCTCTGCCATGGAAAGCAAGCTCAAAGAACTCTCTCCCATTGCCACCCCCCAGCCCTCTGCCCCTGCTGACAAGGACTACTGCCCCCTCCTCAAGCTGAGGTCAAAGGCTAAGGCCTCCACAATCATGCTAGGGAACATCGCCAAGCTGCTGGTTGGTCACAACAAACAACATGTACATGATAGAAAAAAAAAAAGGAAAATTTTTATTATCTTTAGACGAAAATGTTCAACTAGTCAGAAGACTTGGAGCTTAGACTTTTCTTTAAGACATGATTACTTCAAATTTTTATTTAAAATAAGTTTAATTTTGAGTCATCTTGGACAACTTTTATTTGGAATTTTTTCAAAATCAGTTCAAGCCCTTTTTCTAATATATTTTCCTTTTATTCATTTTCTATTCTTTTTTCCTTTTTATTTTCTTGTTACCATTGTTTTCCTCCTTTGGCAAATTAAGAATGCCCAGAACTTATGCCTAAACTCCAAAGCAGCCAAAATCAACAATTGACACATTCAAGCTTCAAGCTAATAGCAAATCGCCATTAGCTACATCCGTCCACCACCAATAAATCGTCGTTGGAAACACCAAATTCACCACCAGCAACTACCAACCACCGAAATCTCGAACCTCATAATCAAGGATAATGAAAATAGGGAGAAATAGACTAATGCAAATGCTTCCTCAAATCAAAGCTCAGTCCATGAATTCAAATCCATTTGTTCTCCATAAGCAACCATGGATGACCACAAAGTTATGCAAAACAGAGGACACAAGAAGCAGCTTACACACGGCCAATAACACGATTCGCAGGAAAATGAAAGCAAGATGAATGAATCAAAGACGAATGTTGCAATTTGAAAATGAAATGTACATCAAGGTGTTTTGACTTGAAAGATTTTGTAAGAGTTTTTATAATGTAGACTACATTAATTGATATTGTAATTTATTGTTTTTACGATTACCATAAAAACAAGGTTTGTTTAAGGTGAGATAAAAGGTTTCTTAATTAGTTTAATATGAGACTGGCTAGTGTGGATTGAGTTGAGCTTGGCCCATAATGAGAGGGCTTGATTAGAAACTCTATAAATAGTGCTCAAGTCTCTCATCTAACCATAATTCTCACATATATCCTCACCTAAGAAGCGTTTACCTAACGCTAAATGTGAAATAGTGCTCGAGCCTCTCCTCTAATCATAACTCTCACATGTATTCTCATTTAAAAAGCGTTTCCCTAACGCTAAACGTAAGGGGGTTGCTTCATTGAGCCAGTGATACGGAGGGCAATAGAGGAGAATGACTTGCGTGTGGAACATTGTGTTTCTGCTTCCGCTTCAAGAACGATGGATCCCAAAATAGGTGCGTTAACATTTTCCACTCAATTATGCATGTTCTTGTTCTAGTTATGGAGATCTTGGGATTACACAATTTGTGTCCAGCATGTGGCATCAAAGCCTCCATAATCCTAGAACACGAACGCAAAGGATTTTGCCATAATTTGAGATTTTCGAGATTTTTCATAAAATAAAAAATAGAACTAAATTATATATTTGGATTTGACTCAGTGAAACGAGAAAAACTGTGGGCTACGCGTCTCTGAGGGAGGCCCCACGCCCCCCCACGCGCAGCCACGTGCCACTTAGGCGTCGAGCACGCGCCCCACGCACGGCCACGCGCCCTCACGATCTCCCATTCGCAGTGCGCGGCTCATGCAGGTGCTGACGTCACAATGACACCAGTGACTCGATACCGACCTGACCCAATTCACGGCCGACCCGACCCAACCTGGTCAATTGTTGACCGGACCGGTCAACCAGTCGGACCGGGCGGTTGGATTAGACGGTTGAGTCAGGAACCAGTCGGACCATTTTTGCCCAGCCATTGATGCCAGCGCATGAGCTCCACGCACCCTGTACTCAGGCGGCGCGTGCATGTGGAAGCTCAAATCAGCACGTGGCCAGCGGCAATGGACTCGCATGTTCATCATCTATGTTTGGTGTATTTATTGTATATGTTTGATGATTTTATATATGTGAAAATACATACAAAGCCCTAAATACATGTATTTTTGTGTATTTTTCTTATATTTTATGTGTTTTTGGAAATACATGTGTTGGGTTACTTGGTATGTTATCACATTAACATTATAAAATTGTGATTCATTAATAAAAATTAAAATTTATTGTATTTTATTAATGAATAAGGCAATATAATTAGCATGGTGATTTTAGTGATATGATGCCCCTATCATTAGAGTTAAAATCACATGCATTTGGTGTATGTGAAATATAAAGATTATATCCCTAGTATGAGAGAGTTTCAATGATTCAATTGAGTTGTGATTGCCAAAGTGGTACACTTGATTGGGTTTGAGAAATATCGATCTCGTATAATGATTTGGATGTCTCCTGATTTAATACGTGGTCATATTCCCAAAAGATGTGATTGTGTATTAATTCATGGAGGGATGCATGATGGTGTGGTGGAGGAGTGATTGATTCTTGTGGTTCATATGCCCAAAAGTGATGAATTCACAAAGATTAGAATATATTCCCATAATCGCTATCATGTGGGAAGTATACAACTACATGTCATGTATTCTGCTCAACGGTGATTATATGATTATGTGTGTAACTCTCTGGATGTGTACTTGTATATTAAGTTACACGGTACATGCATGATGTTAATTATATACATTGCTTGTTTTTCAATCACATTTTCTGTAATTAATAACTCCACTATTATTGAGGTTTTTACTACTTCAAATTTTAAGTTGTAAACATATGATTTGTTGCTTGAGAAAAGAGTAATATAATTTGCTTACTATTCATGAAGCGTTTCATTTTGGAACACTTGAAAAGTGATTTGCCTACAGACTACATTACTATAAGATGATGGAAGTCTTAGTAGCTTGTAATTATGTCTTGTCTAATATCGAATTTAGGACACATCTGTAAAGATTGTGTTTGAGTTATAATGACATATACATCTCATATATGGTTAAAATGTTGTTTCCAAAAATTTTCTATTTAAGAAAAATGACCGAAATAAAGAATAAAACAATTACAATTGGTCTTAAAAGGTTGTCAAGCTTAATAATGGCCGTGAGTATTTTAGCAAGTATGACAATGCGAAATAACTTAAAGGGTCATTTGTGGAATACTTGGTAAATTCTGGGATTGTAACTTAATTATTATGCCCAAAAATTCCGACAAAAAAATTTGGCCGAAAAGCATAAATGCACCATAGTGAACATAGTGATGAGTATGATTAGTAAGACTAATTTATATGGTCTTCTGTGGGCTGATATTTTGAAAGCAACATTTTCACATACAAAAGTTATTTTATAAATTTCTTTTGAGTTATAGACTGGATATAAATTACTTGAATCATATGAAATTTAAAGGTGTCATGCAGAAGTGAGGTTATCTAATCCAATATTAAGTGCGTTGGAATTTAGATCTACTCGGAATTATTTTATATCTTACCTAGATTGTTAAAATGAGTATCAATTTTATGACCATAAAGAAGGTACAAGTATTATGGAATCACATACTGTAAAATTTCTACAGTTCGAGTAATTGTAGATGATAGCTACTTTCAGATTATTAAGGATAATAGTACGATGGAAAATCACTGTATCTTTGTCTTTATCTATACATATAATTGTGCTACAAACAATTATGGAATTTCCAATATTATAGACTAAACTTGTTGATGTTTAAGATAGTATTCTTGATATAGTTTATGATGATTTTTTTTTTTAAAACCTTTCAAGTATAGAATGAAGTGGTTGTAGCTTTAGTCAGGAAATTTGTTAGAAGAAGATGATCAGTTATTTCATTAGACTATATAGTCTATTTGTGAGAGCATGACTGCAATATTCACTAAATGATTGATTTAGCGACATAAATAAATGTTGTTTTTCATCCTTGATCAAGTATGTGATTAGATGCCATAAAATGTGATATACAATTTATGAAACATCATAGTGTTTGGAAACTTACTGATTTGCCTAAAGATCATAAGTTCATTAGTTGTAAATTGGCATACAAAACTAAAATGATTTCAAAGAAAGATTGTGAAATTTAAAGCCAAATTAATAACTAAAGTTTTTACTCTAAAAGAGGGGTGGATAGTTAGTGAAAAAATAATTATTTCTTTATAGTATATTTTAAAGATTCTTTCAGAGTGAACATTGTATTAATAATTTATTTATTTATTATGGAGTTACATCAAAGAGATACAAAATCTATATAAGTGCAACTGGAGGATTTTACAGCAGATTCAAGTAAACTTGTGTGTAGATTGAAAAATCTTATTCATGATTTTAAGCAAATTTCCAGACAATATTATTAAAGTTTCATAGTGTTGTTATTTTGTTCAATTGAAAATAAAGTAATTCAATATATTGCAAGGTTAATGGGAGGAAATCTATTTTTCTCATACACTATGTACATGATATTTTGTTTACAAGTAGTGACCTTGAGGCATCTTTTGTCTTTTGTACTGAGGTTTGTAAGGATTGTTCTCACCATATTTTATTAGATTTATCTTAAAGGACATTTGTTGATTGTATTTTGGAAATATTCAATATACATCATTGCAAGTCAGGAATTGCTTCTGTCGTTAAGGGTGATGGACCGAATTTATTACGTTGTCCTTATTTAAATATTGAGAAAATCTAATTAAATGGTATACCTTGTGTCAATGCACTTAAAAATATAATGTATGCTCAAATTTGCACTAGACTAAATATCGTCTTTGCGACAGAACTTTTAGGCAAAAATCAATCATACTAGGTTGCTATCAAGAAGGTTTTAAGGTACTTAAAGAGGACGAGAGATTATATACTAATTTACAGACATGTTCAATTCTTGCAGCTAGTAAGGTATTTAGATGTAAACTTTAATGGCTGTTAGGATGACATGTGATCAATAATGGAATACATATTTATATTAGTAGGAAGTGCAGTAAATAAATTTTTATGTCGTCTTCTACTATATAAGCAGTGTTAGTAACATTCTTTTAGGCTGTTACTTGAGTTATTAGGCTCTAGAACCTCATGAATGAGTTGATTTTTTAACTTTATGGATAGACCCATACGTTTGTATTGAGACAATAATTTTGTAGTATTATTAACTACAGAGGTTTTAATGGGTCTACATATATGACAGTCAAAATCTTTTACTACAAAGAAACGGTACAGAAATGTGACGTTATAATATAACATATTTCCACAGATGATATGGTTGCAGATCCACTAACTGAAGGTCTATGCTCATGTGTATTTGAGCAACATGTCATTAGCATGGGCCTAGGAGCATCATGAGATTTTTTGTTTAGTGGGAGCTATTTTAGCTTTATTTTGATAAATGTTTCATCTGTATTCGTTACATTTAGTAACGGGTTATATATATATCAACTTTTGCATTTAATAAAGTATTTTTGAATGTGTTGTTATTATATTGAATACATATTGATAAAGTCTCAATGTATTATATAAACCTTGAGTGAATGCTAGGGGCATCTGGTTATTAGTATTGTGCATATGCCTTGTTATACATAAATAAAGGTTAACCGTAAGGACAAGGCATATGTGAGTTCATTAAAAACATAAAGTATTCTCTAGCGGCACAAATTTTTGTGAATCCATATCAATAAAGTTGAAAGCATTTGTGACCATGGAAGGCTCTGTGTGTATACACGCAGTTACCGCAATGATTTGGTGTTTGAGGTTTTATGGGATATGATTGGCTATTAAGATTTAATTCTAGACTAAAGTGCACACATGCAGTACGATTTCAATTAATATAATTCAAGTGGAAGAATATAAAGTTTTTTTTAATGTGGATTACATTAATTGATATTGTAATTTACTGTTGTTAGCGTAAAAACATGGTTGGTCTAAGGTGAGATAGAATGTTTCTTAATTAATCTAATATGTGACTGGCTAGTGTGGGCCGAGTTGAGCTTGGCCCGTAATGAGGGAGCTTCGTTGGAAAGTCTATAAATAGTGCTCAAGTCTCTCCTCTAACCCTAATTCTCACATGTATCATCACCTAAGGAGCATTTATCTAATGCTAAACATGAGAGAGTTGCCTCATTGAGCCAGTGATATGGAGGGCAATAGAGAAGAAAGATTTGCGCATAGAACATTGTGTTTCCGCTTTCGCTTCAAAAATGATGGATTCCAAAATAGGTGTATTAACATTTTCTACTCAATTATGCATGTTCTTATTCTAGTTATGGAGATTTTGGGATTGCACAATTTGCGTCAAACAGATTTTCCTCAAACAAGAACACAGCTTCATTCAAACATTTTTACAAACACATGGTAACCAGTTTAAACGTACTGCACAAAAGCACCAGTGACGCATGGCTTTCAGTCCATTTAATTGTGATGACATCTGAATATGCATTATCTACTTACAAGCTCTTATTCATCATTTAACTCTCATTTGAGCATCAACTGTGGCTTCCACATTATGTAAACCAAAAGAGAGTTAAGAGATTCCTACCTTAACGAAATGGCAGCGATCACCATTGGAAATTGAATAGAGGAACATGATCTCGGAAATGCCGTTGCTATCGGTCAACGAAGGCAACAGAGTTTTGAAAACTATTGGGACTCCTTGGATTACATGATAGAGGCTAACAGATGAATGTTGTAAATTGATAACTTACAATATTAATTAATGTAA
The DNA here is from genome assembly GCA_014182405.2 of Eucalyptus sideroxylon. Taxonomy (NCBI): domain Eukaryota; kingdom Viridiplantae; phylum Streptophyta; class Magnoliopsida; order Myrtales; family Myrtaceae; genus Eucalyptus; species Eucalyptus sideroxylon. The sequence continues at coordinate 36,785,007 of CM024553.2, forward strand.
TTCACATTAAACAATTACACCGCAGCCCTTTGAGGACTGTTAGGACGATAGCCAAGGATTGGCCAGCTCAAAGCCACCCCTTACACACTCCTATTTAGACCACTGCTTCACCCCGTCGACCTCAACACCACGGGGGCCCACCGTTACTCTGAAACAGACCATTACCGGAGAGCACTCATGCCGTCTTGCTCTTTGCTCCGTCTCTCTCTCTCTCTCTCTCCTCTCTCCCAACCTCCATCTCTCAGTCTCTCTTGCACCAAAAAAAAAAAGAAGAAAAAAATCCCCTCGAAGAGCTGGCTGCTCTCTCCCTTTTAAGGTTGTCTGGCGCGCATGGCCTCATGCCATGACAGGTCCTGCTGCCGACCTGGCCCTCGACCAGGCATATCGCTTGACGCGCCTCCCCGTTGCTTTGTCTCCTGTGCGCTTATACACTCTCCTTTTTTCCGTCCTTCATTGTAGCAGCACATGTGAGAAAGAGGAAGGAAGAGAAGCCTAGGCCGGGCAAGGAAAAGGAAAGGAAATGGGTTGGGCTAGCCCAAGCTAAGAGAATGAAAAGGAAGGTAAAAAAGAAAGAGGCCCGGCCAGCCTACCCCTAGCTCGGTCTCACTTTTCCCTTCTTTTCTTAAATTAATAATAATAATTCTTATTTTTTTAATAAACCCTATTGCTATCAATGCAAATGCTCTCAACACATATATGCTTATGCAATTTAATGATTTTTTTTTTTTGCTACGAGTTTAAAATTGATCCATATTTTTTTACCTAGCTAATGAATGATTAAATGGGTCGCCAAAATTTAGGTATTAACAGTAGTCTAGATTGAACAACTAAACCATGAATAAAATTTTCAGATTCTCTTAATCAAACATTGAAGTCCCACAATATTGATTTAAAAACAAGCAATCAACCATAATATGAAAAAAATGACTAGATTCACAAGTGTATCCACAACTAAAATAGGACTATCTTAAGGTGTGTTTGAGAGACTTTTATCTTTTAACTTGGAAACATTTGCAATTTTGACGTTTATAGTATATTAGGTGAAATCTCTCAAAAAATAAAAAAAACAAAGAAATAAACGTGCACAAAGAGAGAGAGAGAGAGAGAGAGAGAGAGAGAGAGAGAGAGAGAGAGAGAGAGAGATGTGGTAGCAACCACTACATACTTCTATAGATTGATCTATAGAAGTATGTATCTATCGGAGAGATGACTCAAAATTTTCTAGGGCTCTATTTAAAAGCATCTATAGGAGGAAAGACGGGAAATTTTTTTAGTTTTCCCTTTCTTTTCTGCTCATGGAAAATAATTCTATATGCTTGGGCCCTGAAGAGGTGAACAAGTTTTAGTTTTCCCTTTCTTTTCTGCTCTTGGAAAATAATTCTATATGCTTGGGACATGAAGGGGAAAGGAAAAATCTGATAAATTTGAATTTTTACAATTTTTTTAGAATAATAAGGTTTTCCACTTAATTTTCATACTCGACACTTTGCAAGCCATATCATTCACTTCCTTGTGCAAACGAGCATGGAAAACATACGCACGCACCTCAGTTTGCAAGCCATATCATTCACTTCCTTGTGCAACATTTCGAGATTGCTGTTCTCTTTCTAAGAGAAAGAAAACGAGTACAAAAAAAAGATTAAATCCTCAATGAGAAATTCATTTCATTTCATTTCATATCAGTGTTTTATATGTCACTACGATACTTTAGGGAAAAAGAATGTAAGGCTTGCCAATTCAAAGAGGAACCTTTTAATGTGACATAATGATTTCCTCAGGAGAATATGTGTCTCATTCCACGAACATATGGCGCAATTTTAAGAGGACATAGAAAGTATGAATAAGCAAGTGATTCACCTGGAGTGCAAGACATGTCTGGACCGATTTTCAACGCTATTGGAGTGGAGAACATACCTCGTTAGTGTATCCTCCATACTTCACTGAAAAAGGACATAAAAAAACCCACAGAAAAAGATTTAGACAAGACAATGATACTGAAACTATATGCAAAGTGTTTATAAGGCGTAGGAATTTCGCCAATCTCTATCAAGCCACTGAACTTTTCTTGGTCGATGAAGTCCCTCAGCTCGAGGGTCGACCAGATTATGTAGCCTAAAGTTAGCCCACCTCTTGTGGAGTCTACATCAAGTTGAGGTGAAGGTCGGATAAATAGTTCCTAGACTCTAGTTATCCGTGATATGATCAGAGTGACCCGATACAAAGTGAATTCAGAGTCCATTGACCTAATTGAAAAAAAAAAGGGATTCAAAGTGCAGTGATCCATCTCAAGATATGTGTGCATAGTGAATCGTATCATGGTGCCGAAACATTGTTACATTCAAATTTAGGTATATATAGACATGGTGGGTGGCCGAAAAGAAAAAGAAGAGGATATATGTGGATGGTATCCTGAGGTTTGGTTTTCTATATATGATGGAAATAAAATGAAGAGGGTTAGCCCAAACCCAATTAGCTAGCAATGACGTTCGTGGAAAGATAGCTCGATGTGTGATCAAAATTACAGCAAGTACCATGGTATGGTACAGTAATTGTTGAAAAATAATTGTCAAATCTGGATCATGCCCATTTTGCTTTTAGTATTGTACATATTCGTATACTTATGGTACATGTTTGTAAAAGAGCTGAACTCGGTTTTGAAAATCTTGAGTAAGGCCTGTCAGGATTATTTGGGGTTGAATTCTTTTTTGGTAGATAATTGGCTGGATCAACCTTTATAGTTCTTTTCATTTAATTAAAATCTCATGTCACACATTATGACTTTTTTTTTCTTTACATTTGAAACTGCTGAAACTTTCACAATATGTAAATGTTGACACATAACCTATAATTCTAAAACTCGAATAATATTTTAGATTTAACAGAAAAGCCAACAATATTTTTCACTTTCTACTTAAGTGTAAACAAACATACCACAACAAATGAGGGTGGCTCTAAGGACCACACAGCTTGGCCTATAACATGACCCAAATTTTGTTGTTCTTGCAGAGTTGGTGAAGTGTCATCGTCGAACTTTCTTGGATCTGCGTTTTAAGGAAGAATACTTTTTCAGGCAAAAGTCCAGAATCAAGTGGCTTAAGGAGGGTGACTATAACACTAAATTCTTCCATCATTATGTCAACAAGAGACGGGTGAGAAACAGAGTCCTCTCCGTTATGGATGCGTCGGGTATCCAAATCATTGACCCTAAGCTAGTTTAGCAATACTTTATTAGTCATTTCCAAGACCTCTTGTCATTGTGGGTTGTGCATGGAAGGCCCTTGGTCTGGGAGATTCAGGAGGTTATCCGGTTCCCCTTCAGTGTAGACCAAGTTAGCTTTCTTGCTAGGCCCGTTTCTGACTTAGAGATTCAGGACACTCTTTTCTCCTTGGCTAAGGGTAAAGCACCTGGACTTGATAGTTTCATAGTTGAATTTTTTAAGCATAACTAGGGAACGGTTGTTCAGTTGATCACAACGGCGATGAAGGGTTTCTTCATCTTGGGTAGGCTCTTACGGGAGATTAATAACACTATTTTGGTCTTAATGCCAAAAAGCCCTAATGCAACATCTGTGGATGACTATAGGCCCATCGCCTATTGTAATACCATCTACAAATGTATTACCAAAGTGTTGGCCGATCGGATTGCAGCAGTTCTTCAAGATGTTGTTGGGCCTTTTCAAAGTGCATTTGTAAAAGGTCGACGGATCAAGGACAATATCCTCCTGGCACTGGAACTCTTCTTTGGTTTCCACCTTGATCCCTACTCACCTAAATGCGCAGTTAAAGAGGATTTCAGAAAAGCTTACGACATTGTCGACTGGGAGTTCCTTGAGATTGTTCTTTTGGCCTTTGGGTTCCTTGAACATATCACTCGGCTCATGATGACATGTGTAAGGACTCCCAAATTTTCCATTGCCTTGAATGAGGAATTACATGGTTTCTTTGCTAGTGGTCGTGGGCTTCAATAGGGGGACCCTTTATCTCCCTATTTATTTACTCTAGTCATGGAGGTGTGTCAGTTGTTCTTTTTATCCACTCTTCGATGTCGGATTTCAAATAATTTTGGAGATGCAGAGCAACAAACCTCTCACTCTTATTCTTCGCGGATGACGTTTTTCTTTACTGTGAAGCTGATTTGCCTTTGGTGGAGCTCCTTAAGGAAGGCCTCAAAATCTTCTCAGAGTGGACTATTTTGTACCCAAACACAAACAGGAGTGAGATCTTCCTTGCAGGAGGCTTGTCCTCTTTAAATAGCCAAATTCTTCTTACCCTTGGATTCCATGAAGGGAACCTGCCGGTTCGGTATCTTAGGGTTTCGATCATCACTTCCAAGCTTAGCAAGGCGAATTGTTGCATTTTAGTCAACCACATTACAACAATGGTACAATCTTGGACCCATCGCTTTCTGTCCTTTGCCGGCCATCCACAACTAATCAGGTCAGTCCTTCATGCCATCCAAGCATATTGGGCTAGTGTTTTCATTTTACTTATAGCTGTGTTGGATCAAATTGAACAAATCCTTAGACAATTTCTTTAGAAAGGTCTGGGATTGGGTAAAGGGGGTGCGAAGGTGTCTTGGCCACCCAAAAGAGGAGGGAGGCCTTAGTATCTGAAGGATTTGTGACTGTAACAAGGCCGCCATGCTCAAGCATGTTTGGCTTTTGTTTTTGGACAATGAGTCATTGTGGTGCAAGTGGATCCACTCGACCTTTTTAAAAAGGACGAATTTCTTGGTTGCCAAAAAGCCAACCTTTTGGTCGTGGGCTTGGAAGAAAATCATACAACTCAAGATTGAATTTCGTAACTCCTTTTATTTGAAGATAGGGGATGGCCGCTCGATGTCTCTCTGGTTTGACAATTAACACCCTAGGGGCCCATTGAACTTATTTTTTTTTTTTTTCGGATTTAGTTATTTATAGCTCTAGGTTTTCTAGGCAGGCGACAGTGGCTGACCTTTTCACCAACCCCGGCCACGCGGTCAAGATGGTCTTGAATTCTTGGGAGCAGCCTCTTTTGGTCCTTGCTCAGAATTTCAACTATTTCTGCTGGAAGGGGAACACCTCGTCCCTCTTCTAAGTGGCCTCAGCTTGAGAGACCATTAAGAGGAGAAGAAGGCATGGGTCTACTAGCATGCAATCATCTGGAATAACTCGATTACTCCAAGGTACCAAGTAAACCTGTGGCTTATTGCCAAGTGCAGGCTTCCTACCTAAGCTCTTTTATTATCTTATGGTAGGATAGATAGAGCCACGTGTCTTTTTTGCAATGAAGTGCCAGCTATAAATCATCTATTTTTTGGGTGTCGCATCACTGCTGGCATTGCTTTCTTTTGGGCTACAAGATGCAACCTTCTATGGTGGGATAGGTCGTGGGGAGAGAACCTCAGTTGGGCCGTCTCCTTCCTTTCGGGTAAAGATTTTTATAAATGCATTGCCTGTTTCTCTTTTGGCGCTCTCTGTTATCTTATTTGGAAGCACATGAATGGTATCCTTTTTAGAGAGCAAACCCTAGCTATTCCGACGGTCAAGAACCACCTTTTTAAAGTTGTCAAGGACATGGTTATCACTTTCATGAGTGTGGATGACACTATTAGGAACAGAAGGTTGCAACGCATCTGGGGTATCAACCCGATTATCTTCTCTCCGAGAGACCCCGGTGCTCCTTAGGGCCGTAGTTCTCGACGTCTTACAAGACACTTGGAGGTTGTTCTCCTTGCAATTGATTGTGTCTCTCCAAATTCAGTGGATGCTGTGATCTGTGGCGACGGGAGGGTTTAGTGTGTATGGGTCTCCCGTCTTCTTTTGTGGGTCGCCGTTGTTTGGCTGGCTGGATGCCTTTTCTTTTGTTGCCGTTTGGCTAGTGTGCCTTTGTTTGTTGTTTCTTTATATCTCAGCACCCTTCCACTCATAATGCCTCATTGTCATTTTGAGTGCAAGTTTTTGGTGCCGTGATCTCTTTTGTATAGTTTGGTTTAAGCTCAATACATCTCTTAGTTTACCAAAAAAAAAAAAAAAATACCACAACAAAGCTTGGAGGAGGGAAAGAAATGCAAGAGAGAAAACATGTGATATGCCTCAAGTGTTCAACACACCAGAAAGAGATGCGTGAAAGGTCGTGTCCTTTCAAGAAGCACTACATTTGCGGCCCGCAAACACTACATCTCAGTCACCTCATCCGCGGCATCTTAGCCACTAAAGATTGTTCTGACTTGTATTCGAACTCAAGCTAACGTCTTCTATGCACCGGGTTGTTAGAGATATATTTGCTCCGATTTTCCAAATTTCTTTTGATTATACATATCTTATTTGATTTCCTTAAATAGTCATCTAAAAAAACCTACAAAAAGGCTCATTACTAGATATCAAAATATGCACAAATTCCAAATACCTCTCTTCTACATCTTATTTTGTATTAAAAATTCCAAAACTTTCACGAAAGTGTAATTGAGTTCTCAAATTTACTAAAAGAGCAATCAAGTTTTAAAATTTGTCAAATTAGTTAAATCGATTCCTTTATTAACTGTATTTAATTTGGCAAATGGAAAATGCTTAAATGGGTTCTTTTTTCATTATTTTCGCTATCCTACATGGTGTTTACATGGCTAGAATTACGTCGTTTTTGTATAAATTTGATTTTTAGTACAAATTTCATTTAAATTCAATTTAAAAAATAAGCTAATTTTTGGGAAAAAAAAGGGGAGAAACCAGATTTGGGTAGTGGTGGCAAGGACCAACAGCGAGGACCTAACTTTTTTATTTTTTATTTTAAATTTACCTCATTTATTAAATTTAATTAAAATAAGATTGATACTAAAAATCAAATTTTGACCAAAACGATGTCGTTTTAACCTTATGTGTCATGATTAGCCATATCATTGCCACTTATGAGAGAGAAAATGTTATAGAAAAAGAAGAAGCCACATTAGTAGGGGTCTGCAAAATACTTGGGAATCGCCCGGAACCGAATCGGAACCGAATCGGAACTACCCGGAATCGGTGGTTCTTGAGGGAATCGGTCCGATTCTCGGTTCCATGGGTGGATCTGCCCGCCCGCCCACCCGGACCGGACCGGAATCTTTTAATATTAAAAAAAATTACTAAAATAAACCCTAGATCTCATCTGACTCCCTTCTAGGGGTGTGCAAAATACCTAAGAACCGCCGGACCGTATTTGTAAATTCGTTCCGTTTACTTCTCCCGCTGTCTGCATCTCCACATACTTAAATTTGGTTTTTCTTTCTTTAGTTTGCTTTGATGTCACGTAGTCGTTCTATGTTGAAAACCAAAATTGTTTCGCGTCAAGATCGGTTCTATGGATCTACCTGGGAACCGGACCGGACCGGCGGTCTGGTTCTCGGGTGGATCCCGGTTCCAATTTTTCAGAACCGGTCCTTAGTGGGCGGTTCCCGGTTCTAGGTCGGGAACCACCCGCCCAGACCATGCACACCCCTACACATTAGTATTTTTTTTTGTTAGCTAAGTTAAAAAGACTCAATTGTACTAATTTGATAAGTTTTAAGACTTGATTACACTTTTTATTAGTTTAAAGACTTAATTATACTTTTGTAACAAGTTTTAAGACTTCGAATACACTTATCTTTATATATATAGAACCCTTAGGCTTGGATGGATCTATTCAACTTGTGAAGAAAATTTTCTTCTTTTCCATAGTTCCCCCGTTTAATCTCAAGTTTTAAAATCATAAGAAGATACTAATTTCCTTTTGCATATTATTCCATTCTTTTCTCTTATTACATGCGGACAACATCTTCACTCAATCTTCCAATTTCCTTTATTTTCTTTTTTCTTGTGATTATCAATCCTTTCATCTCCCACCCACTGAATATTAATTAAAAAGACCATGAGCTTTTATGACAATATAGAAATAAGTCACTTTTCCGGGGTAATTATATTTTTCCTTCAAGTCTAGTACATGCGTTTATTTGTTTTTGGTTTGTTGTAATCCTCCGCCATCAAGGTGGAGTAAATTGAATAATGATGGGTCTCTAAACACAACCTAGGACTTATATATACAAGGAAATTATTTAGAATCGAATGAGGTGAACAGAGAAATAAGACCATGAGCTTTTATGACAACAGAGAAATAAGTCACCTTTCCACGTAATTATATTTTCCTTCAAATCCGGTATAAGTTTTTCTTTGCAGTCCAATACAAGTTTTTCTTCGTTTTTGGTTAGTTGTAATCCTCCACCATCAAGGTGGAGTAAATTGACTAATGATGGGTCTCTAAACACAACCTAGGACTTATAGATACAAGGGGATTATTTAGAATCGAATGGGGTGAATAGATTGGTGGATTATTTAAAATTTGGAGTTCTTTTTACTTTACATAATGGTCTATATCGATGGGCATCATAGCAATAACGGATTTTAGTGGAGATAATGTCCAAAAAAAATTTAAATTTATTGTACAACAGCCAATTTAGTTTTAAACTTTTGAATTTGGTTAATTCCTAAATCTTTTGAAAAATTGTCAATATAATCCTTCCGGGCAATTTTGGCTCGAAATAGATAACAAGGATGACAATTATTTTAAGGTGAGCAGTTCCAAATTCTGTATATGTTCCATCTGGACCCTATCATTGAAACATGTTTCTCATTTTTTGGAACATGGAACCTACCTCGTCACTAGTTCCACAGTTAGTTCCACGGTCTACTCAAGTTTTACTTATATTATTGATTGAATGATTATAATAAATCATCTTTAAAGAGCCACCACTTGTTATTACAATCCACTGACCACAACATATATGTAGACATATGAAGAATATGAAATATTGATAAAATAAAAGTATCAGTCATAAATTAGAAGTTTAAACTAGATGTTCTAGATTATACACTCATCATCAAACATTATGGAATACTACATAATCATATGAAGATAGAGACAAAAAAAAAAAATACAAAAACTTATTCCAAGTTCCACCAACCTAGAACATAGAACTTACTCATCGATATAAGTTTCATAATTTTTGGAGTCATGCATACTTTAGAATTAGGAATCGGATGGGTTCTCACTAGTATGGTTCTTCAATTCTTTGGTTTCATGTTCAACCCTAGAATCATACTGTTGACACCTAAATTTTGGCTACCTGATTCGTCATTTATTGCATTAAAAATTAGGGATTAATTTTAACCCTTAAAAGAAATATTAGTTAATTAATTAATTGCATAGCATATAGTTTTAGGTGCATTTAGTTTAATTTGCATTTACATTGGGCTGGTGACAAATGGATTCAAATTGATGGTTCATAATATTAATTTGGTGAATTGGACTAAGCCCACGAAGGAAGTAAATCGGCTCAAGCCCGTATCCTCGGAAAGATTTTACGGATTGATTTGTGCGAGATTTCAAATTTTAGAAGAATCCTCTTGCAATCCTAAATTGTATCAAAAGCAAATATTGCATTTGGAAAAAGGAATTTTCGTGGATACGGATTTTGAAAAAAACTAAAACCCTAATCGTGCCTATAAATAGATTAAATGCGTAGAGTTTGAGGAAGAGGCCACACACATTGAATACACGGCCATTGAGAGAAAAACGAAGATAGGGAGGAAAACACGTGAGAGAAAAGAAGGGCAATAGAGAGGTCTTCGTGCAAGAAGGAGCCGGATCCTTCAACTCTGAAAATTGTCCACGACCGTCAGAAAAGACGAACGGAGAATCCCTCTTCTGCAAGTTGGACATCTAAGCATTGAAAAAGCATTGAAGGAGAAAATGCGAGAAGATCGACACGCACCAGAGAGAGAACGAAATATTCTCTCTCCACGACGCTGCCCGCAAGACCTTGACTCCATCATCGTTGCAGCGTCTTCGCGCGACCACCTCAGCAGCGCGACCAAGACCCCCACGAGTCCCGCAAATCGGATGCCACCCTTGCCAACATAGTTCCATTGCCTCGTGACGCTGCTGCTGCCCAAGGCGTGCCACCTCGATGTTGAGCCGCCCCCTGATTTGTGGTGACATTGCCTACCGCTGCTTTGCTGATCTGTTCGTTGGTTGCTACCCACGGGCACTTTGTTGAACCACCGTCAAATTTATCAACCGTGAATCATCCACCAAGGAGCCAACAGTGAAGGACAAGTTCTGCACATTAACGAAAAGACGTGAAGGAGGGCACGCTTACTTGGAAGACTTCATCACCACACCATCATACAGGGAAGAGAGGTCATGGGAGGTGTGGAGCCTAATAGAGAGGGAGGCAATTTCTCTGGAGGTCAACGAAGGACAATCACGAAGACTCTCTCTCGGATTCTACTCCTTCACTGAGAAAACTTATAGACTTCGATGGCCAATGTAGAGCCTTGCACCACCGTGAACCCATGCTTTATTGAGAAAGCTTGCCGTGGAGCCCGTGATTGAGCAGCTGCCACACCTTACCTCTCACCATCGGCAACAAGCCCCGTCGAGCACTTGCTGATTCCTGCACCACTATTGAGCTCGTCCCCAGATCGAGCTGGCCGAATGAGTTTTTTGTTTTGTTTTGTAGGTCATTGGTCAGCCCCTTTTCTGTGCCGAATTCTCTGACCCGTTGGCCATGAACTGTCCATCCATCACTCACCAATCGCAAGTTGTAAATTCGGAAGCCGATATTCGGAATAGGTAAAAATTTTGTCTATTTTGATTTCCGAAAATTCTGTTTCCTTATTGATATGTTTGTTGATGATATGCTGAGGTATCCGTAGTCTCGAGTAGCCTTATAAGCTGGGAAATTTTCCCAATGTCATAACGTGCATATGATTGACAGTCCGATTTTCGCGCTCGAAATCTAACTCGCAATTGCATAGAAAAATCGCCAATCTGATCTCACACCCGAGATTCGATTCGCGATTTTTTTAAATTTGGCCAACCCGATCTCATGCGCGAGATATGGTTTGCCAATTTTTGGATATCAATCTTATATTGTTTGTTTTGCTATGGTGATTTTATTTTCATTGAATTAGGATTAGGTTTGTTTCTTTTTATAATTATCTTGCATGTTTAGAATATGGATTTTATTTTGAATCATGAAAAAGAAAACAAAAAAAGTGCATTCATTTAGGTTGTTAGTTTTTTTTTTATTTGAATTGCATGTTTAATTATGTGTTAGTTTTAATTTCGAATTTCATAAAGAAAAAACACAAAATAAATCATTGTGCATATTAGATTAGAATTGCATATTTCATTTTAAATTTAGATCATCTTTTTAGATAAATTGAATTTTAGATTTAGATAATGTCTTAGTTTAAACTATGATTTAATATAACTTAATCCCTAATTTAAATTAGATAGAATCTTAATCTAGCTAGATCATTTTTGCATTTTTAAATTTCGAATTTCATAAAATTTGTCTTAGGATAAATTGGTTGCAGTTTCCAGGATAGATTGCATTTTTTAGAATAGAAAAATCATGTGCACGTCATATATAATTAGGTCCATGAAGTGCACGTCATTTTAGTGATTGTTATTAGGTTAATTTCTAATTAAATTGCTCATCATTAGAATTAGGTCATTTTGGCTCATCATTGCATATCTAATTGTTGCATGTTCATTAAGAAATCATTAGTTTTTTTTTTACTCATTCATATAGTTTAGGATATATTGCCATGCCATATCATTTCATATTAGATTAGAAGCATTGCATTGCATATGGATTATATTCTCGTTGAAAAAGAGAAAACAAAAATTGAGTAATTGCTTGTTAATTAAAAACCATATCTAGGGTTGTTGATGTTGATTTTAATTTAACATTGCAGACGCTTTCGGTGCTATGAGGTAAGTTTTTGCAATTTATTTAATTGTTTTCTTGGGTATTAAATTGGTGGATTGTGCACCCGTATGACCACCTCGCATGTTAGGGAAATAGATTTAAAATCAATCAAAACTACTTGCCAAACATTTTTTTTCAAAATAAAAAGAAAGGTACCGAAAGGGCGTTAGAGAATTCTAGCGTAACTAAGTCCCCGTACCCATAGTCTTTGGTTCGTAGGAGTAAAATAATTCTTCAATTATTTTACTTGGGTTTCTAATCGACCCACCAAAAATAGATTAGTGGCGACTCCTAATTGAAAATAAATTACATGTTAAGAACTTGAACTTAGGTCACGAATTGGTATAGGCTTGGGAGAGCCCGAGTTAAGTCTAGGCTTAACAATCCATTAGCCAAACCCTAGGTGGTGTAAACCCCAAAAATTTGGTTGCGACACATACTTACCCCTAGTCTCAAGTGGCACAATTACTGCTAACATCAACCTTTTGTAATTTTTTTTATAACAAAATTTCTGAATTTTTTATTTTCTCTTTATTTACTTTTTTGTTTCACTATTCATCTCACTAAAAAGGTTGGCGAGGCCTCGAGGGTGGCTAGCAACACTGTTGGCCATAGGTGAGGCATATGGAACCCTTGTCGGCCACACTAGAGTTGTGTGAAGGCTGTTGCGGCCCTTGCTCGTGGCCGGTGGTCAACTGCCAGTCATGCATATTCCCTCATCTTTTAGGAAATACAAACACAAAAAAGAAAAAGAAAAAAAGATAATATTTAGGAAATTTAAAAAATTATAAAAATCATATATGTCAGTGTCAATTGTGTCACATAGGTTGTCACGCTCCGAACCCCGAGCGCGTGTACATCCCACTGTGGTCGATCAAATCTGCGACATCTCAGGATACGTCGCCGACCCATTTATTTTATTACGCATGCAGAAACGAAACAAATTCCCTGACAACATTTAACTCGGGATAGAAAGGCAGGCAATCAATCACAATACCAAACACTCATTTACAAACACATAGGTTTAAATACAATTCTGAACTGTTTACAAAATAGACCAGCTCGACAAAAGAGGAACTATCCTAGAACCAACTAGCAGGACACGTTCACCGATACTTCAGTCTCCACCTTTCCAGCTTAGGGCTTCGGGTCCTCCACGACCGCCATCTAGGGACCTGAAATTTTAATCCCTAAACCGAGATGAGACAATGTCTCAGCAAGTTCAACCCCCTAAACCCCTATTAGAAAGAAAATACACCCCGGGCGGCCTAGCCACATCACATAGAAGACTTACCTCGCCTTAGTTCCTTCTTGTAAGTTAGCACAAATCAAATCACTCAATCACAGATAGTAAGAGGAACTTAAACAACCGGAACGCATTCACATTCATATAACTAACAACGGCGGGGGTCCTGATTATAAGACTAAATCGTTATGACACATCTCATTCCATGCCACACAATTCCGTCCCATAATTCGACACATCAACAACACTCAACATGCATTCCAATTGTTATTCATTGCCACACAAGGGCATAGCCTACTCGCAGTTCGGCTATCTACTTGGCATATAGTCAGGCATCGCCTCCCCCCCCATGGAGCGCGGCTTCGTCAGTACATCGACGGCGTTCCCGAAGGAGAATGGACCTAGAATCAACTGTGGCCCGCATCCACCGCGTGGCCATCCCATATAGGGGCAAGTTCGGCTCAACAGCCCAGGACGATTCATCTTAGTTATCACACAGCCAAAGCATACTCGGCCCCAAGACACTTTATATTTCACTCAATGCTTCCACTTAAAATAGTGATCGCGGCCGTTTTTCTTCTTATTAAAAATACTCTAGAAATTACTCACGTGTGTGGGGGCACGCTAATTTTGAACCAGAAAGCCAAAATGTCACTTTTTTTAAACCCCACTATTTAATATAATTATTAAAATCCAATTTTTGTATCAAAACCCGACACTTGGGTTTTTATGAATAAAATTCCTATTTATCACAATCAACACTCAATTTGTCACATCCATTAATTAAATTCAAATTTTAAAGGCACAAAGAATGTCAGACACGAAATTCTGAGAATTTAGAGTCACAAAATAATTTTCGGAATTTATTAAATAATTAAATTTATTCCGAAAATTAATTAAATAATGATATTCATGTATTTCACAATCCACGCTCAATTTATAATATCCAATCATCAATTTTGAAATCTGACTATACAAAGCAGCAATCGGCACGAAATTCTGAGCAACCGGAGTCAAAAATAAATTTTCCGTTTTTTAATAAATAATAATATTTTGATAATTTCGGAATATAATATAATATTATAAATTTCAGAATACGAAATCCTTAAATAATTCAAAAATAAAACCCTATTATGTCACATCAAGGCTTTATATTAAAATAAACATACTTAACTTTAAACTAAACCTATTTTAACTTAATTAAACATCATAATCTAATCCTCAACCAAATAAACTAATCTAACCACATAAACTTACTTAACTTAGACTAAGCACACTTAGGGCATCATTAACCGTCTAATCGATATTTAGTGAGTTAAACTCACCGGATTAACGAGACGAGCGAATCAAAACGACGGGGACGACGCGAGGATCGATTTTCCTCAAGGTGGGCCGAGCATCTGGGCTCAGGAAGGCGGCCAAAACGGGCCAAATAGGTGCTGCCATACCCATTTTTGCAGCTACTACTTTGGGGTTGGAGGAGGCGGATCCGGCGCCGGTTGAGGCGCACAAGGGCCGAGACGGGCTGAGGGACTTCCGGCGGGCTGAGGCGGGGGTGTACGGCAGTTCACGGCGGCAGAGACGAGCTCCGGCAGCTCTTGGAACACGCGAACAAGGGCAGACGGAGGCGGTTGGGTGTCGGCCAAGCGCGGGCGAGCGTGGGCGGACGGGCAGCGACGGCGACGCACGGCAGCGTCGAGCAAGCGGCGAACGGGGACCGGTAGAGGCGTGCGATGGCTCCAGGCGACGTGCGGCTCTTCCTCTGCAAATTGCTAGGTGTCAAATCGAAAGAAGAGGGAGGAGAGAGCTGCTCGATGGACAAAGAGGAAAAGGGAAAGGAGAGGGGGGTCGGCCAACTGGCGGTTCGGCGCGACGGCGAGGCGGTGAGCTCTGGCGATGGGCGGCGGCGTCGAGCGACCGAGCGAGCGGCGAAGACGCGTGCGACTGCTGGTTTCGTTCGAAGCTTTCTCTCTCCTCCAAAATCCAAGAAGAAAATCCAAATGAAGAAGATGATGGGGATGGGTGAGAGGGAAAAACCCCACTTTATGAGGGCTAATGGGCTCTTGCCACTTGTCAACACCCCATTTGCTTGGCTTCAATCAGCATGACATCACCCGCATGGTGTTATCTCCCGCTATCTCCTCTCCCACAACATTCTTCAATGGGTGCAATATCATTTCCGCCGGGGTCCAAATCCTTGTACATCCAATTTCTTTAATTCTCATCAATTCTATTCCAATTGAGTCCGAATTAAAGTTTATAAAATTAATCCATGTTCCTCATAAGATATGTGACACCCCAGGACTTCCAATTTATTAATTCAATCACAATTTCGTGGTTAATTTCACTCTGGCACAATACTAGCGCGGCCCAACCTACCGCGTAACGTTTAGAAATTTTCATGCATTTGACTTGTGGTTGATCATCTCAAGCTACAATGTACATTTTTGAAACATTTGCGACTTTTGGTTGTCGGAGTAATCTCAAGGTTTCAAATACGGACACAAGGTACCCAATCGACAGAAAAGTCGATCTAGTGACGATCGACAAGAATTGTGCGATCTGGTGGAATCACCATACTTGATCACATGCCTCCGTCGAGTCGACCTATCTCCGATCTCTAATCGATTTTTAATTATGCCGTACTGACCCTTGCAGATTAGCTCGGTCGAAAGATCGCTTCCTGGTCAAATTCTCGAGTATGATGCATTAGAATTTCTTAATAGCTTCACCCGATAGTTTAGTTTTCACATGAGTGGCCGACTCAAGGAAAAGAACTATAAGTGTGCCAATGAAATGCTCGTCTCAATTTATTGAAAATTGAATTAGAAAATCGGGATGTCACAACTCTTCCCTTCTTATAAAAATTTCGTCCTTGAAATTTAAACATTTACCAATTCTTAAACAAAAAGTTGGGGGTATAGTCGTCTCATATGATCTTCTCTTTCTCATGTTACTCTTTTTGTACCAATGCTGCCTGATCACTGTTATCTTGCCCAAATCACTTCAGATCCAAAATACTGAAGACTTGCCCACTTAAAATTCCAAAGGTCTTCAACACAAAATCTGCGAAGCTAAACTAGCGATTCTGAGCAGTCTCTAAACTATCTCTGATAATTGCGACTAAATCATTGATTTCTGAACTAACTTTAAACCTGCGATTTTCTGGTCCCTGATCTCATCTCAACCGACTAAAGTCATGTACACTCTGTTCTACACTGATTAAAAAGAAACTATTTGACTGATCTACTGAAACTGGGAACCTCTAGGCAAGATCTGATATAACTCTGACACTGATCTCGGCAATTGTAATCACCGACTACTGTACTGACCTTGGCCTATGATCTTTCTTTCATTGACTTCATCTCAGCAGTTGAAATTCTGCACTTTATGCTATGCATTGATTAAGAAAGATTTCTCTAAAAAATTTGCCAAACTTATAATCTTTGATCTAGATTCGAAATATAATTCATCCCCGGCACTTCATACCGGTGAATTATCTGATGCATACACACTTCGGTATACCCACTTTGTGACAAGACAGAATCTTCAATTTTTGAAATCGAACTTAGATTGACGGTTAATTTCACTCCGACACGCTTTTAGTGTGACCTAGGTTACTAGGTAGTTTTCAGAGCTTTTTAGGACAAATGACTCATGGTCGATTTTCTTTGAGTCACGATGAACCCACTCGACACATTGGCGACTCTCGAGTGTCGTGAAAATCTCGATGATTCAAATACGGACATAGGATACCAAAACGACAGTAAAATCAAATTAGTATCAGTCGACGAGAGTTTTCCAATTTAGTAGAGTCACCCACGATCGGTCATTCATCTCAGTCGAACCTGACCTATCTTTGATCTTAATTCGATTTTTAACTGTGCCGTAATGATCTCTAAAGATGAGCACGGTCGATAAGTCGATTTTTGGTCGAATTCTCAAGTCTATTTGCCTTAAAGTCCTTGATAACTCACCCAACTAGTCTAGTTATCTCGTAAGTGGCCAACTCAGAGGAAAACACTGTAATCGCGTCGATAAAATGCCCAATTTAACCAATCGAAATCAGAGTCTGAAAATCAGGATGTCACACACTCAAAACAAGGTCTATTCATACTGTCTGGACAACGATGAAATTGCTATGATGAGCTTCCCATAAGATATCTTCTTTAATCTCTGCATCATCAATTACACACAATCGTCCTCAGAACCTTAGCGTTTTGTCTTCAGAAATCTGAAAATCAACCTCTCTCTTATCTGCATTCTCTTATAGAATCTCCTAAATTTCTAAATCTGTCCGCTGAAGCATTTTGATTATGATATGAACTTTCGGCTCAATTCTGAGGGTGGGCATAAGATTCAAAAGGTGGCATACTTTAGATCTAAAAACTAAATTTCAGACTTCCTCAAGTAAGATCCAATCCTTGAGTATCAATTGTGCAACTAAGGACTCTCAACTCAGTGCATTTGCAACTTTGCTCACCTTTCCATAGGGATACAAAATATCATAGTCATAATCCTTAATGAGTTCCATTCAGCGACGTTGTCTCATATTCAACTCATGAGGTCTCAACTGACGGGACGCATATGCAACAACCCTATCCTGCTATATCAACACACAACCCAATCCTTTAAATGACGCATCACTGTAGATCTCATCACTTCTAGGACCAGATGGAATAGTAAGCACAAGTGCGGTAGTCAACCTCTTCTTAGGCCCTTGAAAACTACACTCGCACTTATCTGTCCACACGAACTTTTCTTACTTCCTCAGTAGTCGAATCAACTACAACGCTGACATTGAAAACCCTTCCATAAAACTTTTGTAATATGCTGCTAATCCTTAGAAACTTCTAATCTTTGTCACTGTAGTCAATCTTGGCCAACTGTTCACTGCTTCCATCTTGGACGGGGTCTACGGAGATTCCTTTTCCTGAAATCACATTACCTAGGAACGCAACACGAGTCATCCAAAACTCGCATCTGCTAAGCTTATTGTAAATTCAAGAATACTCAAGGTCTGAAGTACCATCCCTAAATGTCTCTCGTGCTCCTCACCACTCTTTGAACACACTAGGATAACTTTAATGAACACGATCACAATTGATTCAAGTACCCTTACACATTCTGCTCATAAGACCCAAACAAATAGCTAAGGTGTCCGTCAAACTATGCGGTATTACAATGAACTCATAACTGCCATATCGAGCGCAAGATGCTAACTTCAATATGTCTTTCTTCCTGATTCTTAATTGATGATACCCTGACCTCTAGTCGATCTTGAGGAATATTGACATACAAACACAACGAACCAACTTTCTTCTTCACGAATAGAACAGGTGCTCCCCAAGGCGATACACTAGAACGTATAAATCCCTTATCCATTAATTCTTGCATCTGCACCTTCAGTTCTTTCAGCTCTGACAATGCCATCCGGTAAGGAGCCTTAGGGACTGGCTCTGTTCCGGGTGCTAATTCAATTATGAACTCTATTTCTCTTTCTGACAGCAAACTTGACAATTCTTCAGAAAATACCTTAGAAAACTTATGTACCACGATTATATTCTCCATATTCGGCTTATCAACTGACGCATCCATTACAGCTGCCATGTAGATTCGATAACCAACAACCTGAACCAAGTCATCTTCAGTGACGAATAACAGGAATCGAAGGTCCTTTCTGACTTTCAGTAATCCAAAACTTTCATACGCTAACTAAACAAACTAAATTATATCACTGCCACGATTCATAACAGCAAAAAGCTCCTCGAGCCAAATCTTTTTATAAATGACTTCTAAGTCATACTTAAGCAAACCCCTTCAAGTACAACTATAGTCAGAGATTCATCTTTCTATCACCTTATTATTACAACGAAGATCCTACAGCCTTCGCTGAAAATTCTGCTGCACTACTCTGATAAAAACATCTTAAAAACACCACTTCTTTGATCAATGCATGGTTGACTCATTCATGCTCTTCTAGCCATCCTAATGGCGTCCTGTCTGCAGTAATGGTATCTACGCTCTCCCAGACTTATGCGAACAGATCCTAACCTGACGGCCGTGCTGGCCATATTCAAAGCATGCTCTCTTTTTGCTTTGACACTGGGCTAACTCAAGCCTCTTCCCACAAACTCGGCACAAAATCGATGAGTCCTCTACTTCCCATCAAGGAACATCATGCACCTTTCTTTGCACTAAGATCCGTTCCAAGTATCCCATGAAATGTCCCGAAGCACGATCCCTCTGTCTTTACGGACAATCTTTGATCAAAAGACTGTACTGGCGACACCTGTAACAAGTCCTTTCCCTCTTACAACACGAGACAGATCCATGTCCTTTCTTACAAACACGACACACATCGATCGAGTTGAGCTCTGATTTTCCAATTCTACTCTTCCAGTTGGGTGAAACAGCGCACCTTTCTTCTGACATCGGCCTTTCTCCCCAATCGATTTCCATCTCTGTCTAAACTTAACCTTGACTCAAATACGGTGGCTTGATCCTCGATCACAACTCCAAATTGGGCCTCAACAAGCGTGGCAATAACAACGATCACAACACTGGCAGCGGTAGAAACAACGGCAACAGCGGCGGCTTGGTCCTGAGCTTACTGACCCAAAATTCTTCCCAAAGACTCTAACACCTAAACAATCCCGACGGACCTAGGATCATTCGGTGCTGCTACACTCTAAGTACCGACTTGCGGCGGTACTCTCACACTCGCGCTGGGCTAAGCCTATGCTCTACCCTCGGGTACCGACTCTTGTCAACATCCTACCTCGAGGTATAGGTCCTATCGACCTTCTCCAAGGAGTTCTCCACTCCTAGTCACTCATCCTACAGGCTCTTTATAGACGCCTATTTTCTGATTCCAATATCTCATTAGAATCCGAGCGACCACACAAACAAGCTACCAAATAGCTATCAACCACATGCATCAGCATATTAAAAGCATTTCCTACTAACTATCCCATGACTCATCGCACCTTATCACTCCATACTCAAACAATGCTCTTATACCACTTAAACGGGGATGTCACGTCCCGAACCCCGAGCGCGCGCACATCCCACTGTGGTCGATCAAATCTGCGACATCCCAAGATACGTCGCCGACTCATTTATTTTATTACGCATGCGGAAGCGAAACAAATCCCCTGACAACATTTAACTCGGGATAGAAAGGCAGGCAATCAATCACAATACCAAACACTCATTTACAAACACATAGGTTTAAATACAATTCTGAACTGTTTACAAAATAGACCAACTCGACAAAAGAGGAACTATCCTAGAACCAACTAGCAGGACACGTTCACCGATACTTCAGTCTCCATCTTTCCAGCTTAGGGCTTCGGGTCCTCCACGACCGCCATCTAGGGACCTGAAATTTTAATCCCTAAACCGGGATGAGACAATGTCTCAGCAAGTTCAACCCCCTAAACCCCTATTAGAAAGAAAATACACCCCGGGCGGCCTAGCCACATCACATAGAAGACTTACCTCGCCTCAGTTCCTTCCCGTAGGTTAGCACAAATCAAATCACTCAATCACAGATAGTAAGAGGAACTTAAACAACCGGAACGCATTCACATTCATATAACTAACAACGGCGGGGTCCTGATTATAAGACTAAATCGTTATGACACATCACATTCCATGCCACACAATTCCGTCCCATAATTCGACACATCAACAACACTCAACATGCATTCCAATTGTTATTCATTGCCACACAAGGGCATAGCCTACTCGCAGTTTGGCTATCTACTGGCATATAGCCAGGCATCGCCTCCCCCCATGGAGCGCGGCTTCGTCAGTACATCGACGGCGTTCCCGAAGGAGAATGGACCTAGAATCAACTGTGGCCCGCATCCACCGCGTGGCCATCCCATATAGGGGCAAGTCCGGCTCAACAGCCCATGACGATTCATCTTAGTTATCACACAGCCAAAGCATACTCGGCCCCAAGACACTTTATATTTCACTCAATGCTTCCACTTAAAATAGTGATCCCGACCATTTTTCTTCATATTAAAAATACTCCAGAAATTACTCACGTGTGTGGGGGCACGCTAATTTCGAACCAGAAAGCCAATATGTCACTTTTTTTAAACCCCACTATTTAATATAATTATTAAAATCCAATTTTTGTATCAAAACCCGACACTTGGGTTTTTATGAATAAAATTCCTATTTATCACAATCAACACTCAATTTGTCACATCCATTAATTAAATTCAAATTTTAAAGGCACAACGCGGTCAACACGAAATTCTGAGAATTTAGAGTCACAAAATAATTTTCGGAATTTATTAAATAATTAAATTTATTCCGAAAATTAAATAAATAATGATATTCATGTATTTCACAATCCATGCTCAATTTATAATATCCAATCATCAATTTTGAAATCTGACTATACAGCAGCAATCGGCACAAAATTCTGAGCAACCGGAGTCAAAAATAATTTTTCCTTTTTTTAATAAATAATAATATTTTAATAATTTCGGAATATAATATAATATTATAAATTTCAGAATACGAAATCATTAAATAATTCAAAAATAAAACCCTATTATGTCACATCAAGGCTTTATATTAAAATAAACATACTTAACTTTAAACTAAACATATTTTAACTTAATAAAACATCATAATCTAATCCTCAACCAAATAAACTAATCTAACCACATAAACTTACTTAACTTAGACTAAGCACACTTAGGGCATCATTAACCGTCTAATCGATATTTAGTGAGTTAAACTCACCGGATTAACGAGACGAGCGAATCAAAACGACGGGGACGACGCGAGGATCGACTTTCCTCAAGGTGGGCCGAGCATCCGGCTCGGGAAGGCGGCCAAAACGGGCCAAATAGGTGCTGCCATACCCATTTTTGCAGCTACTACTTTGGGGTTGGAGGAGGCGGATCCGGCGCCGGTTGAGGCGCACAAGGGCCGAGACGGGCTGAGGGACTTCCGGCGGGCTGAGGCGGGGGTGTACGGCGGTTCACGGCGGCAGAGATGAGCTCCGGCAGCTCTTGGAACACGCGAACAAGGGCAGACGGAGGTGGTTGGATGTCGGCCAAGCGCGGGCGAGAGTGGGCGGACGGGCAGCGACGGCGACGCACGGCAGCGTCGAGCAAGCGGCGAACGGGGACCGGCAGAGGCGTGCGATGGCTCCAAGCGATATGCGGCTCTTCCTCTGCAAATTGCTAGGCGTCAAATCGAAAGAAGAGGGAGGAGAGAGCTGCTCGATGGACAAAGAGGAAAAGGGAAAGGAGAGGGGGGTCGGCCAACTGGCGGTTCGGCGCGACGGCGAGGCGGTGAGCTCCGGCAATGGGCGGCGGCGTCAAGCAACCGAGCGAGCGGTGAAGAGGCGTGCGACTGCTGGTTTCGTTCGAAGCTTTCTCTCTCCTCCAAAATCCAAGAAGAAAATCAAAATGAAGAAGATGATGGGGATGGGTGAGAGGGAAAAGCCCCACTTTATGAGGGCTAATGGGCTCTTGCCACTTGTCAACACCCCATTCGCTTGACTTCAATCAGCATGACATCACCCGCATGATGTTATCTCCCGCTATCTCCTCTCCCACAACATTCTTCAATGGGTGCAATATCATTTCCGCCGGGGTCCAAATCCTTGTACATCCAATTTCTTCAATTCTCATCAATTCTATTCCAATTGAGTTCGAATTCAAGTTCATAAAATTAATCCATGTTCCTCATAAGATATGTGACACCCAAGGACTTCTAATTTCTTAATTCAGTCACAATTTCGCGATTAATTTCACTTTGGCACAATACTAGCGCAGCCCAACCTACCGCGTAACCTTTAGAAATTTTCATACATTTGATTTGTGGTTGATCATCTCAAGCCACAATGTGTACATCTTTGAAACATTGGCGACTTTCGGTTGTTGGAGTAATCTCAAGGTTTCAAATACGGACATAGGGTATCCAATCGATAGAAAAGTCAGTCTAGTGACGATCGACAAGAATTATGCGATCTGGTGGAATCACCCACACTTGATCACATGCCTCCGTCGAGTCGACCTATCTCCGATCTCTAATCGATTTTTAATTGTCCGTATTGATCCTTGTAGATTAGCTCGGTCAAAAGATCGCTTCCTGATCAAATTCTCGAGTCTGATGCATTAGAATTTCATAATAGCTTCACCCGATAAATTAGTTTTCACATGAGTAGCCGACTCAAGGAAAAGAACTCTAACCGTGCCAACAAATGCCCGTCTCAATTTATTGAAAATAGAATTAGAAAATCGGGATGTCACATAGGTGGCTAGGGTTGATTAGATTGCTGCATTAGTGATTTTTGACCAAAATTGGCCGTAAGAACTAATTAGCAAATTATCAAATGGTTTATGATTAAATTAGTCAAATTAAAAAATTTAGGACTGAATAAACAGCTGAATAATAGGTTTAGGATTTTTTGGAAAATCTTATTAATTTTTGTATGCAGTGGTCTATACTGGATTTCTAACCCATGGAGACAATTTTCATATTAGCTTAATTAAACATTGAAGTCCCAAATACTGATGTGAACGCTAGCAATCAACCATGATATAAAAAAAAAAGACTAAATCCACAAGAGTAATAAGACCACCTTAAGTGTGTGTATGAGAGGCTCTCGTCTTTTAACATTTTAACTTGGAAACATTTACAATTTTGCCGTTTACTTAACATCTAATTTGTGTCAATGTGATGTTTTGAATTCATATAGGTTGAAAAGGTGAAGCCTCCAGAAAAATTAAAAAGTTAAAAGAAACATGAGGGGGAAGGAAGAGGTGTGGTAAAGGAGAGATGACTCGAATTCTCTAGGACCCTATTTAGAAGCATTTATTAGAGGAAAGAGGAGAAAAAGTTTTAAATTTTCCTTTCTTTTCTCCTCGTCAAAAATAATTCTATGCTTGGAAGAACAAGGGAAGGAAAAATCTGATAAATGTGAAATTTCACAATTTTTTTTAGAATAATAAGGTTTTCCACTCAATTTCCATACCACACCTTTTTCCCCCTTTCCCAGTAGAGCGTATAATACACAAAGCTTTTCATATTCACCCCTCATTTTCCTCCCCCTTCCCTCTTTCCAAGACAATGCATAACCATTCTGATGTGGCTAACAACGTAGCACCCTCGTAATCCCTTATATTTGCAACCCTAGCATTTTCAACCATTTAGAACCCTGCCTCTTAGAATACAGGTACGGACTGATTTTCAAAGAGACTAATTATTCAAAATCAATTCTTGAATACTTCGATATTTTCCTCCAATCATGCCTTCCATTAATTGATAGATTACAACATGGTCATCACTCATATAATATTCATAACCTGTATTGTACTGATTAGGAATAAAGGAAAACATTACTCATTTCAAAACCTGATTGAGAGGTAGTATTTTATGGGTATGGATATTATTAACATTAATATATTTCGTTAGATCACTTATCGATAAATGTCAAGTAGTCAACCGTACATTCTTAAATAAAGATAATTTTTGGCTCTTAGTAGACCTTAACAATTAACATAGATTGTACAGATGTTGTCTAGGGCAACCAAGTAAGAAAATGCTAAGACAGGCTGAATCATCACCACAATTGGTTTTATATAAGAAGTTGAATCTTCAACTAGCTATATGCACTAATAAGCATTTTAGGGGATTGAATCACGAGCGTCAATCCTTTATTGTTATCATTGAAATAATGGGCTTCCCTCCTTTATTGTTTTATTGCAGAAGATGCACCAGTTAGCTGTCTGATACTTCAGCCTCAGACAAGAAACCTGCAAGATGATAATATAGGCAGAGAAATTAGTGCTGCAAAGAGCAAAGTGACTTGGCTAATGCAAAAAAGAGAAAGGTCCCGGAATTTATGATGATATTGAGTTGAATCACAGACAAGAGGCCAGTGGTAAATCCTTCCAGGGAAGTCTAGCTACCTACCATACTATCATTCACACGCTTTGATTCTTCATGCGAAACAAAGGTTCTTTTCCAGGATCATGCACAGATTATTCTTTTTGGGGATCATGCATGAATTCTCTGACAATGCTATGTCAACACTGGAAACCTAAATGAAAAGTTATCCAATGTTAATAGTCCGACACATAAACTCACCGACAATAATGGCAGGTGATAACAACATCTAAAAGACTCCAAGAGGCTGGGGCTAAAAATTGTTAAGTTTCCCAGATGTATCGATTTAAATACCCGAAGAAACACAAAAATAAAGCCCATCAAGATATATTATGCAGTATTTTGTAGTAAATCAGCTCTATCTGTTTGCTCACCCTAACTCGAGGGATGAGAGCGATCATCATCCAGAGGAGCAACGCTACTGCTGCCTACGGCAACGTTGTTAACTGACTCCAACAACATGCCTTCGACCTCTAGAACCACATTATTGTCCTCTGAGTTCACGATCACTGACTTCCCTCGATGTAAAATCATTGTCATCATCATATGCAATTTATTGAAATAAATAAACACCTTTTGACACTGATAATTCTTTTGAAGAAAAGAAGAATGCATGGGGATATATTAGCAACAAGATCGTTTATCAGGAAGTAATCTTACTTTCTGTTTCAGCTGTTTGTTCTCTTTTATCAACTGTGCTTCCTGCAATTTCAGAAAGTAACAGCCTTCAAATCAACGAATAGAGTCTTTGTATCAGATGGTTGCATTCAACAAATCTAAATCTGCTCAACCTGTGCAACTTGAATATGCACTTTGACATAATGCAATGTTCGCAGCATGGGAAATTATCGTTTGCAGGGTTGACCTAACCGTGTAATGTTTATAATGATAGATGCACACAAGGGGCTGCTTAGTGTACTCGAACCTTTCCCTGCAGTTCGTTAATCTTGGTCAATGCTCGCTCTTCCTGGAAAGAGAGGAACGACTAAAATGGGGAAAAATCAAAAGAGTGAAACGAGAACCACACACGAGAGGGACCCTTTTTCTTGGTTCTTATGAAAACCGAATGAGAAGTTAATGAAGAGACCTCAGTCTTGATAACAAGGCTCAGTCCCGCCTCGAGTTTCTTCTCTAATTGTCTCAATCCCTCCACGTCCAACTGCTCCAGATCCTCTCCCTTCATCTGTCTGTAACAAAGACCAGAAATAAATATAACTGATCCGCCAAAAGGAGGAACCAGAAAAGAAAAACAAAGTTACAACTCAAACAAGCACGGAGAAAATACACACACACACCTCAGTTTGTAAGCCTTATCATTCACTTCCTTGCGCAACATTTCAAGATTGCTGCTGTCTTTCTAAGACAAAGAAAATGAGCACAAAAAAAGATTAAATCCTTCATGCGAAGTTCATCTGAATTCGTTTTGTCAGTGTTTCATATGTCGCTATTATACTTATAGGGAAGAAGAACGTAAGGCTTGCCAATTCGAAGAGGAATTTTTTTAATGCAATGGAATGATTTCCTCAGGAGAATATCTGTCTCATTTCACGAACATATGACGCAAGTTCAAGAGAACATAGAAGGCATAATAAAGCAAGCGATTCACCTGGAGTGAAAGACATGGTTGGACCGGTTTCTCAACGATATTGGAGTGAAGAACGTACCTCGTCAGTGTATCCTCCATACTTGCAGTAAAAGGACATAAAAATAAAAAATAAATAAAAACACACAGAGGAAGATTTAGACAAGACAATGATACTGAAACTACATGCAAAGTTTTCATAAGACGTAGGAATTTCACCAATCTCTATCAAGCCGCTGAATTTTGCTTTTAAGTAAGCTGGTAACTTTTTGATTTTTTGGTCGATGAAGTCCCTCAGCTCGACCAGATGATGTAGCCTAAAGTTAGCTGACCTCTTGTGGAGTCTACGTTAAGTTGAGGTGAAGGTCGGATAAACAGTTCATAGACTCTAGTTATCCGTGATATGATCAGAGTGACCCAATAAAAAGTGAATTTAGAGTTTATTGACCTAATTGAAAAAGAAGGGACTCAAAGTGCAGTGATCCACATCAAGAAATTTGTGCATAGTGCATTGTATTATAGTTAGGAAACATAGTTACATTCAAATTTAGGCATATGTATACATGGCGGGCGGCAAAAAAGAAAAGAAGGATATATGTGGATGGTATCCTGAGGTTCCGTTTTCTATATGTGATAGAAATCACAATAAAAATAAGAGGGTTAGCTCAAACCGAATTAGCTAGCAATTACGTTTGTCAAAGGATAGCTCAATGTGTTATAAAAACTTCACTAAGTACCAAGGGTATGGTACAGTACAGGTTGAAAAATGATTGTAAAATCAGGATCATGCCCATTTTGCTTGGATTATTGTACATATTCGTACCCTTGTGGTACATGTTTGTAAAAGTGCTGAACTAGGTTTGTAAAATCTCGACCAAGGCCAGCCAAGATTATTTGGGGTTGAATTCTTTTCTGGTAGCTAATTAGCTGGATCAACCTCTATATTTTTCTTTTCATTTAATCAAAATCTCATAGCTCACACATTATGACTCTTTTTTTTATATTCAAAACTCCTGAAGCTTTCACAATATGTAAAAGTGATTGACACGTAAAATCTTATATAATTCTAGAACTCGAAAATATCTTAGATTTCACCGAAAAAACAACATTATTTTTCACTTTCTACTTAAGTTTAAACAAACATACCGCAACAAAGCCCAGAGGAGGAGGAGGGAAAGAAATACAAGAGAGAAAACATGTGTTTAGCCTCAAGTGTTCAGCAAACTAGAAAGAGACGCGTAAAATTGAGATGAAATGCCGCTTCCTTTGAAAAAGCCCCACAAACGTCGTGTTTCAGTTGCCTCATTTGCCGTTTCTCAATCATTGAAGATTGTTTAAACTTGTATTCGAACTCAAGTTGACATCTTCTATGCACCGGGATATTAGAGATATATTTACTCCGATTTTCCATATCTCTTTTGATCATGCATATATAATTGATTTCAAAAAACCTACAAAAAGACTTATTACTATCGAAATATGCACAAACTCTAGATACCTCTCTTCTACTTCTTATTCTTAACTCCGGTTCTGAATTTCAGGGCTTCTTCATCTCTCTCCTCCTTGCTCCTTTTGGAAGTTCTGAATTAAAATATGCTGGTGCTTTTATATTCTCTCTTGCTGTTCTGTTGAGTTTTGATCACCCTCCTCATCATCAGACAATAGATCTCGACTTTCAGTCCACAAGTTTTTGAACTTCCTGTATAGTATACTTTATGCATGAATTGCACCCAATGCGCTGATCTCTCAAGAGACGATCGAAGTGCCCAAATACGCAACCCCCCCCCCCTCTCTCTCTCTCTCTCCCTCACACACACACACACCCTCACGCTTGCATTACACACACCAAAGGTATGATCAAATTGCACATCCAAATTGAAAGTCCCAAGTTAACTGAAGATGACAAACTAGAGACTTACGAAGAACTAATATTAGTGTACCTGGAGCTGGAGAATTCATAGAGCTTGCCAGTAGCAGAGAAGATGATGACAGACACATCAGCGTCACACAGAACGGAGAGCTCCTGAGCCTTCTTGATCAGCCCTCTTCTCCTCTTCGAGAATGTCACTCGCCTCGCCATCATGTTGTCTATCTTCTTTATCTTTATCTTCTCTCTCCCCATTTTCCTGGTATCTCTTCTCAAATTGGAAAAAAAAAAAAAAAAATCAGACGAGACCTAGGTCAACAAACTAGTGGTATTTCACCTAGAGTGAGACATGTTCCTGGAAATATTATCAAAAGAGCAACACAAAGATCTTGAGTCATATGGTAAAAGTTCTGTGAAACGAAGTCACCAGAAAACCCTGGGAAAATAGGAAACCAGTTCAGATCCATGAGCACAACAAACAAAACACACCCACCAGAAAAGAAGAGGAAGAGAATGCCCAGAAAATGCAGAATATTGAGGCACGGAGTGATGATATGTGGGTTTTGTGGTTTCTCTTGATGTTTCTCTTCTTTTCCTTTTTCTGGGGAGGGATTTACCTTGTTCGGATGGTGAACCAGTTGGGGTTTCTTTGTCTTAATCATAGCAGCAAAAAGAAAGCCGTCAGAGAGAGAGAGAGAGAGAGTGCGCGTGACCCGAGTGTTCGGAGAATATCCTCATAATTCAAAGCGGGATCCTCCCTTTTGTTTGCCGAAGAGGGTATTTTTCTATGATCATCTTTTACTTTTGTCATTTGAATTTTGCCTAAAAAGGTTGGGAAGTATCCTCGAGAACGAGGAGACCAGAATCAAAGAAACCTAGGGCTTTAGTTTGTTCATTTAATTATTGCTTTGCCACACACTAGAGTGCTTTGACCTCTTTTATCACCTACAAAGCATAAACTGCTTTTATTCTAGTGAAGGGTTACGCTCCTTCAAGGGATGTGATCTCCTGACCATTGATGTACGAGTATTGCATTTGGAGACATCGAGCAAATTCTATTCTCCAATGTCTAGCTTCTTCTTTTCTTAGTAAGCAGATTAAGAAAAGAATATTCGAGTATGAGTATTATGTTTCGTAGACAATGTATCTGAAGGAGTTGATTGGATTATTTATTTGCAAAAATCACCGTCGTTATGATAACGTCTTTCATAGGCTTTGCCTTATTTTCTTATCCTGCATTTTTTTTTTCATCACTTCGCTTTGAGTGCGCCGCAAGAGATGTATTAGCTCACTCATTTTTAGGTCAATGTTTCCATAATTTTTCAAAAACTATTTCACGTAAGCCCAAGATAATTACAAAAAAAAAAAAAAATCTAAACTTGTAATATGGATGTCGATTTGATCTTAAACTTTTTAATTTGATCAATTTAGTTATAAACATTTTGATGATTTGTCAATATAATCCGTTTGGCCAATATTGGTGAAAAATCGCTGACATAGATAACAGCCGTTTTACATGTCATAGCTGATGCTAATTTAAACAATTTTTGCATCTTTTCCATGTGGCAACTTAGTTACACTACATGTCACTAAAACCTCCGCAAGCAAAATCTTATCTTATAAAAAGGGGTAAAGTGAAAGCTTAAAAAAATCTGACCAATATTTGCAATGTGGCAATCCTATTATAGCCCATGCGTTCACCACCAATATGATGGACAAAAAAAATTTAAAAATGATGCGAAGACAAAAAGGACAAAAAATTTAGAATATTAGTTTTCTGAAAAAACAATACACTAACTAAATATCGATCAAATTATCATAATAAACATAATAAACAACCAAACTTAAGCAAATCAGTTTATGTTGATTTCTAAGAGGCAATAACACTAGTATTAGGATTTAGACAAGCAATCGAACTTAACTAAACTAACTCATCTTGGTTTATAAAATGTAAAAGCATTGGGAGCAAGATTTAGATAAAAATTACTGCATTTAAAATTCAAGCAAAATGAATACATCAATAAATGACGAATCCCAGACTAAAAATGGCAATCTTAACTTACGGAACATATGTAACAAATTAAAAGTAGCTCAGTTACAATTTATATATATTTCTTGAACCGTCACTTATGATATTACTGTAGAATTATAATGACTGGAGTAATTATATAATTACTTTTTGAGTAAATGTTGTTTACTGTCATATTAACATTAGGACAACTAACAAATTGTGTGCAACCAACTAACATGACAAAAAATGGAACAGTCCCATTAGAAAAAAAAGACAGTTAGGCGACTAGCCAAGTTGTAACTTAATGGTGACTTCGTCGTGAAAAGAACAGCTTCTTTGTTGCCCTTGGCTTTGTCATTTAGTACTAACAAGCGGAGGGCATATGCCCTTTTAGAGATAGGGGTTTTGCCCTAGACTATCTTATAATAAGAGTGATCGGTTCCAAGGTTAGCCTATTCCCATCCTAGAATTAGTATAAAGGGCCAATTTCACAAACTAGGAATTGGAAATTGTTCACTAATTTATGAATCCACTCGAGAACCGGACCACAATCTAATTTCCAAATGGATCCATGGAACTAGCCGTGTCCTAAGTTTTCTATACATGTAAGTTTGCAAGCCTCACCACCTATGAGTTTGCCACAAAGTTCAACGATCATAACACAACAATCACCGCAAGAGTTTGCCAAAAATGGCATAAATCTACTTAATTCTTCATGTAGACCACTCTAACCAAAGAGGGATTGGTGACTTACAGAGAAGGAGCAATGAATATCGTGAGGGAGTGAGGCTGCAAGAGAGGCGATGATGATCATGAGTGGTGAGCAAGACTGTGAGAGAGAGGTGTGAGACCGAGTGAAGAAACTAGAAAAAGGGGCAAATGGCAATTATGACTATGAGGGAAAATTGTCCAAAAAGTCATAAATTTATTGCATTTTTGCCAATAAATCCTAAATTTTTCAATTTTGCTAGTTGAGTCATAAACTTTTTCATTTTTTGCCAATTGAGTTCATCTAGCCAATTTTGGCCAGAATTTGCTAACGTAAACATAGGACAC
Source organism: Eucalyptus sideroxylon (assembly GCA_014182405.2). Lineage (NCBI taxonomy): Eukaryota > Viridiplantae > Streptophyta > Magnoliopsida > Myrtales > Myrtaceae > Eucalyptus > Eucalyptus sideroxylon. Next base: position 36,816,470 of record CM024553.2, read on the forward strand.
CCTACGTGGTACAGCCAACATTGGAACGTTCATTATCTTTTTTATATTTTTTATATTTTTATTTCTTTATTTTCATTTTTAAGCCCTCTTCTTCCTTTGTTGATCACCCGATGATTGGCTAGAGGCTACAATTGACGAGGGTCAACCTCGCCAACCTCAAATGAGGTTGCCCTTGTTAGGCTTTGGCAAGGAAAGACCTCGTGGGCTTGAGGTCATCCTCACTGAGATCTGGCAAAGGACGACCTCATGGGCCTTGGTCACCCTCATTGTATTTGGCAAGGGCAAGCCTCATTCGTGGTTGACAAGGTTGCCAGAAGCTGGCAAGGTGGCCCTCATTGAAGGCTAGCAAAGGCGAGGTTGCCCCTCTCCTACGACCCTCACCAAAGGGCAGCGAGGGCAAGCCACTCACCCTCCCCTGAATCAAGCAAGGGATGACCTCGCCCAAGGCCCACGAGGTCGTCCCTTACTAGATCATGGTGAAGGCAACCTCATCGGTCGTAGTTGGGCAACTAACTAAGGAAGAAGAGAGCTTTAAAAAAAAAAAAAAAAAAAAGGATAGACAAAAGAAACTTAAATTTTAAAAAATAAAATAAAAATTAATAAATTTTGTCTATATCAGTATCGATCATATTATGTAGGACCACTGACATCCATGTCAATGAATTCTAACCAATATTAGTTGGATAGACTCAATTAACAAAAAGTCTAAAAGTTTTAGGCTCAGTTGAAAAAATTGAAAAGTTTAGAATTGAATTGATAAAAGTGAAATAGATTTATGATTTTTTGGATAATTTCCCTACAATTATAGCTTTGAACATATTGAAGAGGGAGCGAACAAGCATCGTGAGTGAGTGAGGCTTTCCTAATCTGATTCTTTTGCTTACCCCTACTTTGTATAGGATTCCAAACCTATCTCCTAATAAGTGGAAAGGGGTAGCCTCAAAATGTTCAATTTAAAAACTTTTATTGATAAAGAAATTAATTCCCTCCTTTGTTGGAAGATCTTTGAGGTGATAAGGTGGCCTATTTGATATAACAATCTAGGGAGAAAAATTCATTTCCTACACAATAATTAGCAAGTCCATATAATATCTCTTAAATGGGCCACTATCTTCAATATGAATAAATTTAGAGAAAAAAAATGGAATTATCACTCACTACATAAAATAATTTTAATTAATGAAAGATGGATATTCACTAAACCAAGCACATCCAATGAAATTATTGTTGTTGTCTAGTCCAAAAAATGGTTCATTGATTTAAAATTTAACTATATAGCTAACTAAAAACAAACTGGGGATAAGTACACTAATGGTGTCATAAGTTGTGTACGGCGCTCACTTTGGTGCCAAAAGTTTCCGTCGGATCACTTAAGTGCCAAAAATTTGAAAAACGCTCACTTTGGTGCCAACTCCGACGAAATTGGCTGGAAATCTTACGTGGCCTTTTTTTTTTTTTATTAATTTTTGACGCTAACGTGGCTCGTCAGAGAGGTGAGTCAGCATCCAAATACCAAAACGACGTCGTTTGGTGTCTCCCCCAATTCAAATCCCTAATCTCCGGCCGTCGCCGTCCTCGACGGTCCTTGCGCTCGGCGGCCACGGCTTCGACCCCGACCTCGACCCCAACCCCGACGATTGCCACTCAACGGCAGCGGCTCCGACCTCGACCCCGACCACGACCCCAACGATGGCCACTCGGCGGCCGTAGCTCCGACCCCGACCTCGACCCCGACCGCGACAATGGCCACTCGATGGCCGCGGCTCAAACCCCAACCCCGACCCCAACAATGGCCACTCAACGACCGTAGCTTCGACCCCGACCCCGACCCCAATCTCGATGATGGCCACTCGGTGGCCGCAGCTTCGACCCCGACTCCGACCCCAACCCCGACAACGGTCATGGCTTTGACCCCGAAACCCTAATTTCTTCTCCATGTAAGCTAAATGGCGTCGTTTCCATGAAGCCATCCACGTAGGAAGGCAAAACGACGTCGTTTTCTTAAGGAGGACCGAAAACGATGTCACTTAAAGGCTTATTGATTTTTTTTTTTAAAATCATTTTGGCCGGAATCTTTCGCCGGAGGCCGGAATCTTTCGTCGGTGGCACCAAAGTGAGCGTTTTTCCTTCGATTTGGCACTTAAGTGATCCGACGGAAACTTTTGGCACCAAAGTGAGCATCGTACACAACTTATGGCACCATTAGTGTACTTATTCCAAACAAACTGACTCAATATACTATCTATATATGGACAAAGCATCCTATTAGAAAAGGTGCCTCCCTAAATGTTAATTTTAGGTATGCTCAAATATGATTTGTTCATATGGTGCAATATGAATACATTTAGACAATAATTGATATTATCACTTACTATATAAAATAATTTTCATCAATGAAATATGTAAATTCTTTAAAAAAAATAAGACTAAGCACATCCAATGAAATGATTATTGTCATCTACTCCTAAAACAATTCGTTGATTTAAAATTTAACTGAGTAGCTAAATAAAAACACATGACTCAATGTTTCTATTGGTATATGGACAAAGCATCTAATCAAAAGAGGTTCCTCGCTAAATGTTGATTTGAAGATGCTGGAATAACACGATCGTTCGGGATGCAGCCACGGTAACCTCACACTTGGCAGCACGTGTTTGAACATCAACCATCCTGTCCCAGTGCTGATTTCATCGATGTATGTGTTAATGATACGCATCAATAAATGAAGCAGGTCGAGACGTGATCTATGGCGACACCCGAATCCACGCAACGAGTCCTTTCGAATCCACGAAAACGACAAAAAAATGGTCCCATGTAGTTCAGCTTATTCTCTCAGCCCTCTCGGGCCCGCGAGGGGTTTTGCTCGCGATTCCATTTGTCTATTGAGGATCATGGCAATCTAAATTCAATTTTCTTAAAAGGATTTCAGCATTCAAAATCTTTTAAGAAAATATTCGTATATTTGACAAGTTTCACTCAAATATTAACAATGAAAATACTGAAAAGCTAATGCTTTTTTTAATCAATCTTTTGACGTAGCATTTGCAGACTGCTAAAATCAAAACTAAACAATATTTTTCTTTCAAGACTGCCCTCATTAATTTTTTAGTTTTCTAATTTTGGCCCTCCATGTAATTGTTAATCTTTTTTGGGTCATGTGATTCAAGCGACTATTGCTAGAGGTCAAACAACCTCCGGTGACTGCCGCCCAAGTCTTACAACCTTTGTCGACCCTCATACAAGGTCACGCAAACTAGGTGGTGCGACCCTTGCTGAAGGTCACCTGAGGTGGAGCGATTCAATCGATGGCTATTGGCATTAGATTAGCATCAAATCTCGCTCACTAGCAGCTTAAGCCATTTGCCTGCTTTGTCAAAGGGTTTAAGTATTTTTAATAAACAAATATGAAAGATGTAGCTAAAATCCTTGGCAAAAGTTTTTGGTCAAACAAAGTTTGAACTTCAAGTTGCTTTGTAAACTACGATAGTAATTCGACCAGAAAAAAATAGTTAGTAATTTACATTTATCCAAAGAGTTTTGACTTTTGATATTTGTATTATACTAAATTCCATTTGCAAAGTTGAATCAATACATTGAGAAATCTTTTATGATGGTCCAAAAAGGAGCTTCGATCATCTTGGTTGTCTAGGTTTCACTGGACTCGCGCCTTCGCTTCGTGCTCCATTGCTTTTATGTGTCCCTTTCAAAGTCAATTCGCGGACAGATTCTAATGTGACAAGTGGAATTGCGACTTTGATTGATTTCGTTTTCGCGACTTTGATTGATTTCGTTTTCGAGTGCGCTTTTTGCTTTAATGATTCACGCTCTAGACTTGAGAGTGCAAAGAAGCCATGAGTCTACCCATAAGCCTATTTATTTTAAAACCTAAACTTTTATTTTACTTGGGTAAAATGCAACACTTTTGAAAGTAGCATCTTGAGGTGTGATAGACAAGATTATTCAATCATATCGAATTTATTTAAATTCCAAACTCAGAGGAAATAAAGAAGCAATCATGTACAAATAGAGTACATGCCAATGTTCTTATATTTGAGCACATCCATAAGCTAATGTTTTGCTTTTGATGTTGTGACCTTCCCAGATAAGTGTGTTGATGATAGAGAGAATGTGTAACATGATTCCTAAACATTAGTCCAATATGCATGTGATTTCTAAACTTTCGATTGTTTAAGGTGATTGATAAATTTTTAATTAAATATTCAACTTAGTCTCCAAATTATGTGAAAATGTTCAATATTATCTTCGAACTAGAATTAAGTGAAGGACAATAGAGAATTTAGTTTGGGGATTAAGTTAAACATGTATGAAAAGTTTAAGAATCACATCAAACAAATTGAAAGTTCATGTACTGCATTGCACTTTAAGCTAAAATTCAAGAACTACCATAAACAAATTAAAACTCTGGAAATCACATTGTATATTAGCCAAAAGTTCATGAATCATTTGTATCATTATCTCTCGACATATGATGGGTTTAGATGTAATGTTGAGTTGAGGACCCACAATCTCTAATCGGTTTGGATTCTCCCAAACACTTACCTTGCACAACACTAGGACTTTCATTTAAATTGTTAAGCCTATAAGAGTTATACATGAGGAGTTACCACTACCTTATTGGAGTTAGCTAGAAACCAAAGTAAAATACAGGACTATACCTCACTTCCTATACAATCAAAGATTTAGGGTCAAAGACTTGATTATATTAGTTATCTAATTAGTGCGCTTTTGGTGGCTAATCTTGATAATTTATCAATTAGGGTATTCATGCAGTTTTTTTTACAAAATTATGAATCCTAAAGATTCCCATCTAGTAAGTCATTGTTTAGTAACTATCCAAACAATGCATGATTCTGATTTTTTGTTTTCGGAATCAATTTGGAACAGAATTGTGATTGGTAAAATTTTTGTTCCTGAAAACAAATTTCTATTTTTTTGTTCCTAGAAGTAGATTTGGAACAGAATCAATAATAAAAACAAAAAAAATTGATTCTTGTTCCGAGAACAACTCTAAGAATCAAAACCAATTCATTTTCTTCCATTTTCTCTTTTTCTTCTTCTTCATCGATCATTATCCTGCGGTTGCCATTTGCCGCCATTTGCCACCGGTCTGACGAGCTTGCCAGAGGGTTGGGCGAGGCCTAGCCTCGCTAGGCAAGCCTCACGACAGGTGAGGCCGAGGCTCGCCTAGCCCTGGCGAAGCTTGTCCAACCCCACCGATGGCCAAGTGAGCCTCGCCCCGCCCCGGCGAGGCCGAGCCTCGACGGGGCTAGGCGAGCCTCACTGGTGGCAAGGCGGGCCTCGCCCAGCCTTGATGAGGCTCGCCCATTCTCGCTGATGGCCAAGCGAGTCTCACCCAGCCCTAGCGAGGCCGGCCTAGCCACCGGGAGGCTCGGCCAATGAGGGTTGGCGATGCTTCGGTGAGGTCACCAGCCCTCGTTTGGTCGGTCGTCGAAACGGCAACCCACCATTGGAAGAAGAAGAACATGAGAGAGAAAGGAAAAAAAGAAAAGAAAAAAAAAAAAAGGAAAAAAATTATTTAAAAATTAAAAGAAATTGAATTTGAATAGAATCAATGAGCATGGTACCAAATGCAATTCTATTCCAGAATAAAAAATTTTGGACAGTTCTCAAACGGCTTAAAATACTTAGAAAAATGTTCCGGGGAATAGAATAAAAAATAATCATTTCTGATCAGAATCTGTTCCCAGGAAAAGAATCATTACCAAACGCGCCCTAAGTGTTCATGAAATGTTTTTATGGTTATTATGGTCTTAAAATGCAATCTAACCATTCAACTAAATCTGGCAAATCACAATTCATAAAGAAAACAATAAAAAAGAATCACAATCAATCAATTCATTAAATATAGTAATGAAAGAACAAGTAAAGAGTAAAATGCAGTAAAGTAACCCAATATAAGTTGGGCAAAAAATATAACACGGTCTTGTTATTAAGCCCTAGAACAACAACCCCATTATCTTAGTTCAAATCAAATTCAATTCCTTATCTAATAGATCAATCTGCCTAAATTAAACTATAACAAAAGTACTCCTTATCTAATAGATTAATCTACCTAAATTAAACTATAACAAAAGTACTCACTAGTCTCTCTAAAATATATGAATATCTACTAAATGACACTAAACTAAATCTAATTCTAAGACCTAACTAGCTAATCAAGACCTAATTATCATTATTTTTAAAAATTTTAATTTTGAATTTTTTTATATATTGAAAACAAGGACTCAAGTTAGACTCCTGCGGCTAATCTGAATATGGTCCAATATGCTTTCATGGGTCTAAGCTAAGGGTTTTAATTTGGGCTTTATTACACAAATTCTCCCTTAGTTACATGCATTTGAAGCCCATTTTTGAAAACAACCATCAAAGCCTAATTTCTATTAAAATAGAAGTCCTATCTCAATTATTATTATTAAGACTGAATATAGCTCCATTTTTTTTCACTATAGTGACATTGAACCCAAATTCAACAAAAATCAATTAAAAAAAATTCCAAATACAGGTTTGAAGTGCCTTTATTTTCTCAAAATATGATTTAGAATAAACATTATTTCAAATAACTAAATAAGGGCCTAAGGTGAGTATAACAATTTCAAATAAAGACCTCACCTCATAGGCTGTCTGCCTAATCAAGAGCATTTTCATCAAAAAACAATTTTTCAAAAATTTCTTTCTCTTCTTCCCTATTCATCTTCTTCTTCATCCAACAAGTGAACATAGAAGAGTGGCCAATCACGTTTACTCCGAGGGAAGAGGCTATGCCCGATGTGGAATCTGAGGATGTGAAGTCTCTATTTGATGAAAGGACTATCAGATAGAGGAGTGTCCTTCAAGTGGTGACTATTCTTCTAATTTCAACAAAGAAAAAATCTGCGGAACACTGAACTCAAGTACTAGAAGGTAGAATTTGGTATGTAGAAAAGCAACGGCCTTAATGACGACGTATGCAAGAACAACCAACCCGACTATTGCAGCAATACTGGTGCCGCACTTATCAGCACCAAATCGAACCACTCCACTCGGTGGGCACATCTAAAAAAGGGCAAAAAAAAAAAAACCAGAACTCTCATGCCAACTAACAAACAAAACCCAAACCCAAATGCAAAATCATGACACTAGCTTTCCTAGTTCTACAAGAACTCCTCTCTTCCTCCTCCACAATGCAACCACCACCACCGCTCTATTCCATTGCAAAACCTCCACTGCATTAGCAGAATCTCCCCCTTTACCATGGAAAGCAAGCTCAAAGACTTCTCTCCCATTGCCATGCCCAATCCTCTGCTCCCACTGACAAGGACGACTGCCCCCTCCTCAAGCTGAGGTCACACGTTAAGGCCTCCACAATCATGCTAGAGAACGTTGCCAAGCTGCTGGCTAGTCATGACAAACAATATTTACATGCTAGAAAAAATATTATTATTATTATTATCTTTGGACGAAAATGTTCAACTAGTCAAAAGACTTGAAGCTTAGACTTTTATTTAAGACATGATTACTTCAGATTTTTATTTAAAATAAGTTTTATTTTGAGTCATCTTTTGAAAAAATAAGGACAACGTTTATTTGGAATATTTTCAAAATTAGTTTAAGCCCTTTTTTCTAATATATTTTCCTTTTATTCATTTTCTATTCTTCTTTCCTTTTTATTTTCTTGTTACCATTGTTTTCCTCCTTCGGCAAATTAAGAATGCCCAGAACTTATGCCTAAATTCCAGAGCAGCCAAAATCAACAATATGCGCATTCAAGCTTCAAGCTGACAGCAAATCGTCGTCAGCCACATCTGTCCACCACCATAAATCATTGTTGGAAACACCAAATTTACTACCGGCAACTACCGACCACTGAAATCTCGAACCTCATAGTTAAGGATAATGAAAATAGGGAGAAATAGACTAATGCGAACGCTTCCCTCAAATCAAAGCTCAGTCCATGAATTCAAATTCATTTGTTCTCCATAAGCAACCATGGATGACCGCAAAGTTATGCAAAACAGAGGACACAAGAAGGGGCTTGCACACGGCCATAAACACGATCCACAGGAAAATGAAAGCAAGATGAATGAATCAAAGATCATGTTGCAACTTGAAAATGAAATGTACATCAAGGTGTTTTGACTTGGAAGATTTTCCTCAAACAAGAACACATTTTTGTTCAAACATTTTTACAAACACTTGGTAACCAGTTCAAACATACTGCACAGAAGGACCAGTGACGCATGGCTTTCAATCCATTTAATTGTGATGACATCTGAATATGCATCATCTATTTACAAACTCTTATTCATCATTTAACTCTCATTTGAGCATCAACTATGGCTTCCCCATTTTGCAAACTAAAATAGAGTGAAGACATTCCTACCTTGATGAAAAGGCAATGTTCACCATCGGAAATCAAACAGAGGAACGTGATCTCAGAAATGCCGTTAGTGTTGGTCTATGACAAAGTTTTGAAAACTATTAGGTCTTTTTGGAGCTTAACAAATTAATTTCGTAAAATGATAAATTACAATATTAATTAGCTTAACTCACGTTAGAAAAGCTTTTATGCCACAATCTCCAAGGATTGCTGGGATGGCGGCCAAGGATTGGCCAGCTCATAGCTACCCCCTACACACTCCCATCTAGACCACTGCTTCGCCCCGTCGACCTCAACACCACTGACTGGGGCCCCACCGTCACTCCGAAACAGACCATACACGGAGAAAAAATTTACGGATTTCGTTCGAACATTTTGTCGAACACCTAAGATGCATAGGCTGCGGGGAGAGAAAACAGAACGTTCAGAGCTCGGACTCGCGCCGGGACTTAGGCAAATCAACAAGCAAGACCCAAAAATCGCAGCACACATACGAACGGGGCCGGAAACTCGCGCGAACCGGGCAAAGGCAAGCCGGGCCGCCGGGCCCGAAATAGGGCACGAAATGGAAAGAAAACAGGGGCGGTCGGTGATGCTCCCGGCTCGGCTTGGCAGCTTCGGACGGTGGGGGAGCTCGATAGTTCGAACTACGTCGGTTCGCCTCGCGTGCCTCCGAGCCGGACCCCTCGGGAAATCGACCCAAATCGGGAAAAATAAGAAAAAAGACAACCGGCTCTTACCGTGAGCTTGATACAGGGGGAAGAAAAACGTCGGCCGGGATTCAGGCGCGGCCATTACCGGAGAACACTCATGCCGTCTCGCTCTCTGCTCCGTCTCTCACTCTCAGTCTCTCCTCTCTCTCCCGACCTCCCTCTCTCGGTCTCTCTTGCACACAAAAAAAAAAAAAAAAAAATCCCCCCGAAGAGCTGGCTGCTCTATCCCTTTTAAGGCCGTCTGGCGCGCATGGCCTCATGCCATGACAGCTGCCGCTGCCGGCGTGGCCCTCGACCGGGCCTCTCGCTCGACGCCACTCCCCGTTGCTTTGTCTCCTGTGCGCCTGTACGCTCGTCCTTTTTTCCGTCGTTCGCTGTAGCAGCGTGTGCGGGAAAGAGGAAGGAAGAGAAGCCTGGGCCGGGCAGGGAAAAGGAAAGGAAATGGGTTGGGCCGGCCCAAGCTAAGAGAATGAAAAGGAAGGAAAAAAGAAAGAGGCCGGGCCAGCCTGCCCCCGGCTCGGTCTCACTTTTCCCTTCTTCTTTTTTTAATTAATAATTAAAAAAAGATTCTAATAAACACTATTGCTATCAATGCAAATGCTCTCAACACCTATATGCTTATGCAATTTAATGATTTTTTTTTGGCTAAGAGTTTAAAATTGATCCATAACCTTTTACCCAACTAATGAATAATTAAATAGATTGCCAAAATTTAGGTATTAACAGTAGTCTAGATCGAACAATTGAGCCATGAAGAAAATTTTCAGATTCTCTTAATCAAACATTGAAGTCCCACAATATTGATTTAAAAACAAGCAATCGACCATAATATGAAAAAATGACTTGATTCACAAGTGTATCCACAACTAAAATAGGACTATCTTAGGGTGTGTTTTGAGAGACTTTTGTCTTTTACCTTTTAACTTGGAAACATTTGCAATTTTGACGTTTATAGTACATTAGGTGAAATCTCCAAAAAAAAAAAAAAAAAGAAATAAGCGTGTAGAGAGAGAGAGAGAGAGATGGTAGCAACCACTACATACTTTTATAGATTGATCTATGTTCATAAGGAGAGATGACTTAGAATTTTCTACGGCTCTATTTAAAAGCATCTATCAAAGGAAAGTGGAGAAAAAGTTTTAGTTTTCCCTTTCTTTTCTACTCATGGAAAATAATTCTATATGCTTGGGACATGAAGAGGAGAAAAAGTTTTAGTTTTCCCTTTCTTTTCTGCTCATAGAAAATAATTCTATATGCTTGGGACATGAAGAGGAAAGGAAAAATCTAATAAATTTGAATTTTTACAATTTTTTTTTAGAATAATAAACTTTTCCTCTCAATTTTCATACTTGACACTTTTTCCCACTTTCCCATTTTCCCACTTTCCCAATAGAGTGTGAAAAACACCTGGCTTTTCACATTCACCCCTCATTTTCCTCCCCCTTCCCTCCTTTCCCAAACAAAACATAACCATTTTGATGTGGCTAACAAAATGGCATCCTTGCAGTCTCTTATCTTTGCAAACCTAGCTCTTCAACCATTTAGAACCTTGGTTCTTAGAATCATTCTTAATTTAGGTTCAAGTTGATTTTCAAAGGGACCACTTATTCAAAATCAGTTCTAGAATGCTCCGATATTTTCCTACAACCATGACTTCCATTAATCGAAAGATTACAATATGGTCATCACTCATAATCTATAACCTACTAATTAGGAATAAGGGAAAACATTACCTGTTTCAAAACCTGAATAAGGGGTAATATTTTATGGGCATAGATATCATCAACATTGATATATTTCGTTAGCATAACCTATCGATAAATGTCATGCAATCAATTGCAAGTTCTTAAATAAAGATAATTTTTCACTCCAAGCAGACCTTAACAACATAGATGGTACTGATGTTGTTGTCTAAAGCAACGAAGAAAGAAAATTCAAAGATAGACTTTTAGATGGAGAATCATAAGGACAGTTGTATATATATAAGTAGGATGATCTACTATGTGTATTGATGAACATTTTTGGGGGGACTAAGGCCCTGTTTGGCAACATGCCAAACAGTGACTGATTCTGATATTTTGTTCCCAGAATCAGTTTGGAACGAGAATCGCGTTTAGTAAAAATTTTGTTCCCGGGAACAAATTTGTTCCCAGAATCGTTTTGGAGTAGATTTGAGAATAAAAAAAAAAAAGTTGATTTTGCGTCCGAGAAATCAAAAAAAGAATCAATACAATAAAACTCTTCTTCTTTCCTTCCGCCATCCCGCGACCGTCGTCCGCCGCCGCCCGCAGCCGTCCGTCGCCACCCACCACCGCCGACCACCGGCCGCCGGCCGCTGGTCCAGCGAGCTCGCCGGAGGCTCGCCCAACCACTGGCTAGGTCCGGCGAGCTCGCCGAAGGCTCGCCCGCCCGGCGAGGCCCGCTTGTCCACCGGTGAGGCGAGGCCGAGGCTCACCGGGGCTAGGCGAGGCCCGCCTAGCCACCGGCCGGGCGAGGCCGAGCCTCGGCGGGGCTAGGCAAGCCTCATCCAGCTGCCGGCAACGCTCGGCCGACGAGGGCCAGCCTCACCGAGGGCCGGCGACGCTCTGAGGTCGTCGCCCCTCGACCGGCCAAAGAAGAAGAAGAAAAATAGGAGAAAAATGAAAAAATGAAAAAGAAAAGGAAAAAAAGGAAAAAAGGTAAAAAAAAAAAAAAAGTAGAAAAAATTATTTAAAAATAAAAAAATAATTTGGAACATAATCAATGAACACGTTATCAAACGCAATTCTATTCCAGAATCAAAAATTTTAGACAGTTACCAAACACGTTCTTTTACTCATAATCAGTTCTCGGGAACAGAATCAAAAATAATCATTTCTTGTCAGAATCAGTTCCCGGGAACAGAATCGTTGCCAAACGCGCCCTAAAAAGCGCTAATTCAATCATAACTATTTGAAATACGGGCTTCCATCCTTTATTATTTGCTTGCAGAAGATACACCAGTTAGCTGTCTGATACCTCAGCTTCAAAAAGGAAGCCTACAAGATGATGATATAGGCAGAGAAATTAGTGTAGCAAAGAGCAAAGTGACTTGGCTAATGCAAAAAAGAAAAAGATCCCGGAATTTTAGATGACAATGAGTTGAATCAGAGGCAAGAGGCCAGTGGTAAATCCTTCTAGGGCAGTCTAGCTACCTACCATACTAACATTCACATCCTTTGACTCCACCTTTAAAAAAAAATCATGGTAAGGAAAAACAAAACAAAAAATAAATATCAATTAACATAACTTCTTCATAAGATTGGTACACTTGGCGGACTGCAGTAGCAAGTTATGATCATTCAAATAAATGAGTCATTGCACTTAATATATTGATTTTGTAAAATAGATTTCCATACATTGGATAATTATTCTTTTCAAGGATCACGCATGAATTCTCTTGACAATGCTATATCCACACTAGAAACCTAAATGAAAAGTTATCCAAATGTTAATAGTCCGACGCATAAACTCATCCGGAATAATAGCAGCTGATAACAACATCTTAAAAACTCCAATAGGCTGGGGCCAAAAATTGCTAAGTTTCCCAGACGTATTAATTTAATTACCATAAGAAAATAAAAATAGAGCGCATCAAGATATATTATGTACACTTTTGTAGTAAATCAGTTCTATTTGTTTGCTCACCCTAACTTGAGGGATGAGAGCTATGATCATCCAGAGGAGCAACGCTATTGCCGCCGATGGAAACGTTGTTAACTGACTCCAACAACATGCCTTCGGCTTCTAGAACCACATTATCACTCTCTGAGTTCACGGTTTCCAACTTCCCTTGATGTAAAATCATCGTCGTCATCATTGTCATATGCAATTTGTCGAAATAAAATAAACACCTTTTGACACTGATAATTCCTTTGAAGAAAAGAAGAATGCATGGGGATATATTACCAACAAGATCGTTTATCAGGAAGTAATCTTACTTTCTGTTTAAGTTGCTTGTTCTCTTTAATCAACTGTGCTTCCTGCAATTTCAGGAAAAAAAAAAAAAAAGTCTTCAAATCAACGGATAAAGTCTTTGTATCAAATGGTTGCATTCAATAAATTCAAATCTGCTCAACCTGCGCATTTTGACTATGCACTTTAACGTTATGCAATGTTCGCAGCATGGAAAATTATCTTTGGGAGGGTTCACCCAACCGCGTCATGTTTATAATGAAAGATGCACACAAGGGTCTAGTTAGTGTACGTGAACCTTTCTCTGCAGTTTGTTAATCTCGGTCGATGCTCGCTCTTCCTGCAAAGAGAGGAACAACTAAAATGGGGAAAACAAAGGAGCGAAAACCTAATGAATAGAAGTTAAGGAAGAGACCTCAGTCTCGATCACGAGGCTCAGTCCCGCCTCAAGTTTATTCTCTAATTGTCCCAATTCGTCCACGTCCAACTCCTCCAGATCCTCTCCCCTCATCTGCCTGTAACAAAAACTGGAAATAAATATAACTGATCCACGAAAAGGAGGAACCAGAAAAGAAAAACATAGTTATGACTCAAACGAGCATGGAAAACATATGCACACACCTCAGTTTGTGAGCCATATCATTCACTTCCTTGTGCAACATTTCGAGATTGCCATTCTCTTTCTAAGAGAAAGAAAAAGAGCACGAAAAAAAGATTAAATCCTCTATGAGAAATTCATTTCATTTCATTTCATATCAGTGTTTTATATGTCACTACAATACTTTAGGGAAAAAGAATGCAAGGCTTGCCAATTCGAAGAGGAACCTTTTAATGTGATAGAATGATTTCCTCAGGAGAATATGTGTCTCATTCCACGAACATAATGGCGCAATTTCAAGAGAACATAGAAAGTATGAGTAAGCAAGTGATTCACCTGGAGTGCAAGACATGGCTGGACCGATTTCTCAACGCTATTGGAGTGGAGAACATACCTCGTTAGTGTATCCTCCATACTTCACCGAAAAAGGACATAAAAAAAACCCACAGAAGAAGATTTAGACAAGACAATGATACTGAAACTATATGCAAAGTGTTTATAAGGCGTAGGAATTTGGCCAATCTCTATCAAGCCACTGAACTTTTCTTGGTCGATGAAGTCCCTCAGCTCGAGGGTCGACCAGATTATGTAGCCTAAAGTTAGCCGACCTCTTGTGGAGTCTACATCAAGTTGAGGTGTAGGTCGGATAGACAGTTCCTAGACTCTAGTTATCCGTGATATGATCAGAGTAACCCAATACAAAGTGAATTCAGAGTCCATTGACCTAATTTAAAAAAAAAAAAAAAAGGATTCAAACTGCAGTGATCCATCTCAAGATATGTGTGCATAGTGAATCGTATCATGGTACTGAAGCATGGTTCCATTCAAATTTAGGTATAGGTATACATGGTGGGTGGCCGAAAAGAAAAAAAAAAGGATATATGTGGATGGTATCCTGAGGTTCGGTTTTCTATATATGATGGAAATAAAATCAAGAGGGTTAGCCCAAACCCAATAAGCTAGCAATGACGTTTGTCGAAAGATAGCTCGATGTGTGATCAAAACTACAGCAAGTACCAGGGTATAGTACAGTACATGTTGAAAAATGATTGTCAAATCTGGATCATGCCCATTTTGCTTTTAGTATTGTACATATTCGTATGCTTATGGTACATGTTTGTAAAAGTGCTGAACTCGGTTTGTAAAATCTTGAGCAAGGCCTGTCAGGATTATTTGGGGTTGAATTCTTTTCTGGTAGATAATTGGCTGGATCAACCTCTATATTTCTTTTCATTTAATTAAAATCTCATGACTCGCACATTATGACTTCTTTTTTTCCTTAGATTTGAAAACTCCTGAAACTTTCACAATATGTAAATGTTGACACATAATCTATAATTCTAAAACTCAAATAATATTTTAGATTTGACGGAAAAGCCAACAATATTTTTCACTTTCTACTACTTTAATTGTAAACAAACATACCGCAACAAAGCTCGGAGGAGGAGGGAAAGAAATGCAAAAGAGAAAACATGTGCTATGCCTCAAGTGTTCAGCACACCAGAGAGAGATGCGTGAAAGGTCGAGACGTGAAAGGTTGCGTCCTTTCAAGAAGCACTACCATCTGCGGCCCGCAAACACTACGTCTCAGTCACCTCATCTGCCGCATCTCAGCCACTAAAGATTGTTTAGACTTGTATTCGAACTCAAGTCGACATCTTCTATGCACTGGGATGTTAGAGATATATTTGCTGCGATTTTCCATATTTCTTTTGATATTACATATCTAATTTGATTTCCTTAAATAGTCATCTAAAAAAACCTACAAAAAGGCTCATTACTAGATATCAAAATATGCACAAATTCCAAATACCTCTCTTCTACATCTTATTCTAAACTCTAGTTCTGAATTTCAGGATTTCTTCATCTCTTCTCCTTTGCTCCTTATGGGAGTTCTAAATCTGAAATATGCTGGTGCTTTTATATTCTCTCTTGCTCTTCTGTTGAAGTTTTGATCACCATCCCCATCATCAGACAATAAATCTCCACTTTCAATCTACAAATTTTTTAACTTTCTGTTTAGTACACTTTGTGCACGAATTGCAACCAAATATGCACTGATCTCTCAAGAGACGATCGAAGTGCCCAAATATGCAACCCTCTCTCTCTCTTTCTCACACACACGCACACACACGCCCACGCTTGCATTAGACACACCAAAGGTATGATCAAATTGCACATCCAAATAGAAAGTCCCAAATTAGTTTACTATTTCTATGGGATGCGTCATATGATGAGGAAAAACTAGAGACTTACGAAGAACTAATATTTTGAGTACCTGGAGCTGTAGAATTCATGGAGCTTGCCAGTGGCTGAGAAGATGATGAGGGACACATCAGCGTCACACAGAATGGAGAGCTCCTGAGCCTTCTTGATCAGCCCTCCCTTCCTCTTCGAGAATGCCACCCGCCTCGCCGTCAAGTTGTCTATCTTCTTTATCTTTATCTTCTCTCTCCCCATTTTCCTTCTATCTCTTCTCAAATTCTTTCTATGGCAGAAAAAGGGGGGAAAAAAAATCAGACGAGACCTAGGTCGACAAACTAATGGTATCTCACCTAGAGTGAGACATGTTAAGCCTGGAAATATTATCAAAAAAGCAACACAAAGATCTTGAGTCATATGGTAAAAGTTCTGTCAAATGAAGTCACCAGAAAACCCTTGGAAAATAGGAAACCAGTTCAGATCCATGAGCACAACAAACAAAACACACCCACCGAAAAAGAAGAGAATGCCCAGAAAATGCAGAATATTGAGGAAAGGAACAAAACACACCCACCAAAAAAGAAGAAGAGAATGCCCAGAAAATGCAGAATATTGAGGGAAGGAGTGAAAATCTGTGGGTTTTGTGGTTTCTCTTGATGTTCTTTCTTCTTTCTCTCTCTCTTTCTTTCTTTTTTTTCTGGGGAGGGTTTACCTTGTTCAGATGGTGAGCCAGTTGGGGTCTCTTTGTCTTTAATCATAGCAGCAAAAAGAAAGCCATCAGTGGGGGAGAGAGAGAGAGAGAGAGAGAGAGCGTGAGCGAGACCTGTGTGTTCCGGGAATATCCTCCAGGATTCAAAGCGGGGTCCTCCCTTTATTTGCCGAGGAGGGTATCTTTCTATGATCATCTTTTACTATTTGACATTTGCATTTTGCCTGAAAAAGATGGGAAGTATCCTCGAGAACGAAGAGAAAGACTCAAAGAAACCTTAGGGCTTTAATTTATTCATTTAATTATTGCTTCTCCACACGCTAGAGAGCTTTGACCTCTTTCATCACCTACAAAGCATGAACTGCTTTTATTCTAGTGAAGGGTTATGCTCCTTCAAGGGATGTGATCTCCAAACCATTGATGTACGACTATTGCATTTCGTAAAGATCGAGTAAATTCTATTCTTCAATGTCTAGCTTCTTCTTTTCTTAGTAAGCAGACTAAGGAAAGAATATTCGAGTATGAGTCTTATGTTTCGGAGACAAAATATCTAAAGGAGCTGATTGGATTTTAGATCTCGTAAAAAATCACCATTTTTATGATAACGTCTTTGATACGCTTTGCCCTATTTTCTTACCCTACTTTTTTTTTCATCACTTATCTTTGAATACCCTCGAAGAGATGCATTAGCTCACTCATTTTTAGGTCAGTGTTTCCGTACATTTTCAAAAACTATTTCAGTAACCTTAGGATAATTACAAATATATATATTCTAAACTCGTAATATGAATGTCAATTTGATTCTAAACTTTTCAATTTGGCCAATATAATTTTAAACATTTAGTGATTTGCCAATAGAGTCTTTCTAGCCAATATTGGTAAAGAATTATTGACATAGGTAATGACTGTTTTACGTGTCACAATTTGTGCTAATTTGAATCATTTTTGCATTTTTATTAAAAAATATCTGAATCTTTAATAAATGTTTTGAATTTTTCTCTAGCCTTTGCGGCCCTTGACCACGAAAGTGAGGGTTACCGAAAACAGCGGAAAAAGAAAAAAAAAAAGAAGAAAAGATCAACAAATTTATAAAAAATACATAAATTATTTTTAAAAATTACAAAAATCATTCATGTCTTGTTGGTCATGCCACATAGAAAGATTGGCATCTATGTCAGCGATTATCAATTAAAATTGACCGGAATGACTATATTGACAAATCATTAAAAGATTTGAGACTAAATTAGCTAAATTAAAAAAAAATTATAAGTGAATTGATATCCATTCAATAGATTTCGAACTTATTTGTCAATTTTCCTGTGAGCTTTGTAGCCATTGACATGTAAAGAAATGTATCTCAATTAATGATTGAAAACATTTTACCAATTTAAATATTTACTTAGGACGCTTTTGCTATTATAAATATTATATCCCATTAACTATCTTCCAAGTTGGTGAATATTAATAATTCTCAATGAGCTTTTGGTAAAAAATAATTGATGGAGGAGCTCCTATGGATAATTTAACGGTAAAAAGGAAAAAGAAAAAAAAAACCAAATGAAAGCTTCTAGAGCCTTGATTAATATTTTCCACGTGGCAGCTCAGTTACACTACATGTCACTAAAACCTCCGCAAGCAAAATCTTATCTTATAAGATGGGGTAAAGTGAAAGCTTAAAAAAAATTGACTAATATTTGCCATGTGGCAATCCTATTATAGCCCATGCGTTCGCCACCAATGGACAAAATAAATTTTAAAATGACACGAAGACAAAAAGGACAAAAATTAGTTTTCTGAAAAAACACTAGACTAACTAATTATCAATCAAATTATTATCATACTCATGAAGGTTAGGTCCACAAATTAAGAACCATGACCATCCATTGGTTTTTAAACCCACCTGAGAACTAGACCATTAGTCGGGTTTCCAAATGGGTCCACAAAACTAGTTGTGCCTTGAATCGGTTGTACATGCAAGTTTGCAAGCTTCACCACCTACAAGTTCGCCACAAAGTTTGATGATCATAACACAAATATCACTCCAAGAGTTCACCACAAATGTCACAAATCTACTTGATTCTTCATGTAGACCACTCTAACCAAAGAGGGATTAGCAACTTATAGAAAGGGAGCCAAGAGTGAGGCTACGAGAGGGGCGACAAGCATCATGAGTGATGAGTGAGACTGCGACAGAGAGGTGTGAGATTGAGTGAAGAAACTAAAAAAGGGGCAAAAGACAATTATGGTTTTGAACTTACCAGAAAAGGAGCGACGAGCGTCTTGAGCGAATGAGGCTTTTCCGGTCTAGTTCTTTTGCTCACCCCTACCTTTTATAGGATTCCAAACCTATCTCCTAATAAGTGAAAAAGGGTAGCCTCAAAATGTTCAATTTAAAAACTTCATTGACAAAGAAATTAATTCCTTCAATCCTTTCTTGTTTGAGGTGCAGGTGGCCCATTAGAAATATCAATTTAGAGAAAAAAAAATTCATTTCCAACATTCTATAGTAATTAGTAATTCCATGTAATATCACATGGTGATGCCACTATCTTTAATATGAACAAATTTAGAGAATAATTAAAATTATCACTCACTATATAAAATTATTTTTATTAATGAAAGATGTGAATTCATTAAAAAAATGAAGCCGAAGCATGTCGAATAAAATGATTGTTATTATCTACTTCAAAAACGATTCGTTGATTTAAAATTTAACTAAATAGCTAAATCAAAATGAACGACTCAATGTATCTATCTATATTGAACAAAGTATCTCATCAGAAAAGATTGCCTTGCTAATTATTAATTTCAAGATGCTGGAACATCAACATGATCTTTCGGGATGTAGCTACTGTAACTTCACACATGGCAGCACGAGCTTGAACATCTGCCATCTTGTCCCGAACTGATCTGATCGATGTATGTGTTAATGATACACATCAATAAACGAAGCAGGTCGAGACGGGATCCATGGCAACACCCGAATCCACGCAACGACAAAAAGGGTCCTTTCGATCAAAAAAAAAAAATCCACGGAAACGACAAAAAAGGTCCCAAGTAGTTCAGCTTGCTCTCTCCGCCATTTCGAGCCCGCAACAAGAGGGTTTGCTCGAGATTCTATCTTTCCATCGACCCTCTGTCCTTTAACGTAAGCTACTGGGGAGGATTATGACCTATTTGATCACACTCCAATTCTTTTATATTTCCATTCTTATGTTGGTTGAGATAAAAAAAAAAAAGACTGAAAATTTATTTGATAATATCAATTAATTTTTATATTCTCAAGATCAGATCAGTGATTAAAGAATAGATTTAAAATATAAACAAGCAAAATAGAAAAAAATTCTATTTTTATTCTCAAGAACAATTTTTAAAAACAAGTCATTTTCTTTTTATTTTTTATTTTTCCCTTTCTAACCGGCCGCCAAGCTAGACAAAGGTTGGCAACCTGCAAGAAATGAGGTTCGGCAACCTCACCGGCCCTTGACGAGGTTCAATCTCACTAAATCTAAGGAAGATCAGCAACTAGCTAGAGGATTAAGAAGAAAAGAGGAACAATAGAAGAAGAAAAATATAAAAATTCAAAAATTTTATTAAAAAATTAAAAGAAATTATAAGTCATAAATGAATCGTACCAAATATATTCACATTTTCTTTTATTTCTGAAATAGAAATTGTGCACATCGTTCTCATGTTTAGAAACTCATTTATAAAATAAAATAAAATAAAAATATTTATCAATAATTTTTTTTTTTTAAATAGAATGTTTGTGAAACGCTATACTGCGAGAAGTCTTTCCTGTGATGGTCCAAAAAGCAGCTTCGACCATCTTCGTTGTCGAAATTTCAATGGACAAGTGCCTTCGCTTCTCGTTCCATTCCTTTTATGTGTCCTTTCCAAGGTCAATTCGTGGACAGATTCTAATGCGAAAAGTGGAACCGCTGCTTTGATTCATTTCGTTTTCGAATGTCCTTTTTCCGCTTTAATGATTCACGGACTGGACTTGAGACGACAATAAGCCACGTGTCTACCCGGAAGCCTATTAATTGGAAAACCTAAACTTCTATTTTACTAGCGTGAAATGCATAACTTTTGAAAGTAGCATCTTCTAGTATGATAGACAAGATTATTCAATCATATCTACATTATTTAAATTCCAAACGGAGAGGAAATAAAGAAGTAATCCTGAACAAATAGAGCATGCGTCAATGCTCTTATATGCAAGCACATCCATAAGCTAATGTATTACTTTCGTATGTTGTGACCTTCTTGAATAAACATGTCGATGATAGGAAAAATGTGCAATTTAATTTCGGAACATTGGTCAAATGTGCAATATAATTTTTAATTTTTTAATTTTTTCAATGTAATCCATACATTTTTAGTATATATTCAACTTAGTCCCCAAACTGTGTAGTGTTATTCTCGAACTTAAATTAATAAAAGAACAATATTGAACATTTTCACATAGTTTATGGATTAAATTTAATGTGTATAAAAAAAATCCAAGACCAATATTGAGCGAATTAAAAGTTTAGAGACTATATTGCAATATAAGCTAAAGTTCAAGAATGACATTAAACAAATTAAAAGTTTAGAGAATGTATTGTATATTGACTCAAAATTCATGAATAATAGGTTTAGAGGTAATGCTGAGTTGAGGACTAATGGTTTCTAATTGGCTCGAATTCTCTCGAACCTTTATCTCCCCCGAAGGATTTTCATTTTAATTTGATTAATATTATGAGAATTCTATATGAGGTTTATAGCCTATTGCAGTCGGTTGAAAACCAAAGTGAAGTATGGAAGTATATTGCACTTCCTACACAACCCAATATTTATGGTCAAAGACTTAATTACATTAGTTATCTAATTAGCACACTTTCAGTAGCTAAACTTGATTATTATTAACTAAGGTGTCTGTGCAGTTAATTACATTAGTTATCTAATTAGCACACTTTTAGTAGCTAAACTTGATTATTATTAACTAAGGTGTTTGTGCAGTCTTTACACAAAATTATGAATCCTAAGATTCTTGTCCACTAAGTGTCCATGCAATGCTTTTTATGTTTATTATGTCTTGAAATGTAATCCAACCATTCAACTAAAATATGCAAATCACAATTTAGAAAGAAAAACAATATAAAAGAATCACAATCAATTCATCAAATATAGTAATGAAAGAATGAATAAAGAGTAAAATGTAGTAAATTAACCCAATACAAGTTAGGCAAAAAGTATATTGTGGTCTTGTAAGCTCCAAGATAACAACCCTATGAGCTTAGTTCAAATCAAATTCAATTCATTGTTTGATACTAAACTATAACAAAAGTTCTAACTAAAATCTCTAAAATAGATGAATATCAACTAAATGACACTAAGGTAAATCTAATTCTAAGCCCTAACTATCTAATCAAGACCTAATTCTCTAACTAATTTTCGAAAATTTTAATTTAAAATTCTTTATTTTTTTTTAACTATTGGAAATGGCGACTTGGGCTGGATCCTTGTTCCCAATCTGAATATGGTCCAACATGGTTTCACGGGTCTAAACTAATGGCTGTAATTCGAACTTTATTACACAAATTCTCCCTTAGTTACAAGCCTTTGAAGCCCATTGTTGAAAACAACCATCTAAGGTCGATTTCTATTAAAATCAAAGTAAGTCCTATCTCAATTCTTGGTAAGACCGAATACAGCCCCATTTTTTCACCATATTAACATTTAACCCACATTCAATAAAATTCATTCGAACATTCCAAATAAGGATATGAAGTGTCCTTATTTTCTTAAATGAGTGTTTAAAATAAATCTTATTTCAAATAAAGTCGAAAGTAGCTATAATAGTTTGAAATAAATGCCACATTAGCCAAAAATCCCGACCAATCAAGAGTACTTTTGTCCAACGATATATATATATATATATATATATATATATATATATATATATATATATATATATTAAATTTATATAAATTTCTTTGTGCTTCTTCCTTGTTCATCTCCTTCTTCATCTAGGAAGATGAATAGGGAAGGGTGGCCAATCACGTTTGCTTTGAGGCAAAAGGCTATGCCCAATAGGGAATCCGAGGATTTGATGTCTCCATTTGATGAAAAGGACAATCGGATACAGGAGTGTCCTTCAAGTGGTGCCTCTTCTTCTAATTTCAACGGAGAAAAAATCTACGCAGCAAGGAATTCACGTCCTGCAAGGGTAGAATCTAGGATATAGAAAAGTAACGGCCTTAGTAAAGGCATACATAAGAACAACCAGCCCCAGTGTAGCAACAATACTGGTGGCGCACGTACGAGCATCAATTCCGACCACTCCACTTGGTGGGGACATTTAAAAATGAAAAAAATAGAACAGAACTATCGCGCCAACGAACAAACAAAATCCAAACCCAAATGCAAAACCTTGACACTACCTTTCTTAGATCTACAAGCACTCCTCTTTTCATTTGGGAATTGCTTTCCAAGGGGCTTTGGGGGGCTAAAGGCCTTTGGGCCGAAATGAAAGTGTTTGGAAACTGCTTTCCAATGGGACATTAAGGCAAAGTTGGCATTTGCAAGATTGAAAGCCCAAGGCAAGGAAAGTCCTAAGCTATCTTGGGTTTTCAGCATTCTCGGAATGCCTCATGTCCATTGTTCATCTCTAATGTTCATCTTCTTCTCTAGCGGTGTGGCTGATGAGAGACGAGCTCGAGAGGCCGGTGAGGTCACGGCTGAGGTTGGCAAGGTCACAGCGACCGTCACTAGCTAGTCGTGCGACCTCGGCGAGTCGTGGCGATCGCTCGCAAGTCCCAGCGACCCTCGCAAGTCGCATCACCGCGACCTAGCTTTGGGTCGCGTGACCTCAGGCGTGACCCAGATTTGGGTCGTTGGAGGTCGCGCAACCTTACAACGACCGGCACGACCCAGCTATGGGTCGTGCGTCCTCCGACGGACCTAGATCTGGGTTGGGCGACCCTTGCTGGTTGTCTTTGGGGGCTGCCTGCCTCGCCGACGAATTCTTTTATAACTCTTTTATTTATTTATTTTACAATTTTTTTTTTTTTTATTAATCACCAAAGTTCTTTGTAAATGTAATCTTTCCAAATACTATTTTACTCAAAGATATTTCACAATGGGCTTTCAAACTACAATTTACCAAACACAGTTTGCATTTTGAAAAATCCCTTTTAACTTAAAGTCTTTTGCATTTTCTCAAAGGCTTTCCCCAAAAATCAAACCTAACGCACCATTCCTTCTGCACAATGCAACCACCACCACTGCTCTGATTCCATAGCAAAACCCCACCGCATTGGCAGAATCTCCCCCTCCGCCGCGGAAAGTGAGCTCAAAGACCTCTTTCCCATTGCCCCTCCCCACTCCCCAGCCCTCCGCCCCTGCCGACAAGGATGACTGCCTTCTCCTCAGGCTAAAGTCGGAGGTTTAGGCCTCCGCAATCACGCTGGAGAACCTGGCCAAGCTAATGGCTGGTCACGGCAAAGAAGATGTACATGGCATTTAAAAAAGGAAATTTTTTATTTATCCTTTAACAAAAATACTCTTGATTGGTCGGAAGACTTGAAAGTTAGACCTTTATTTGAGATTAACATAATCATTTTTTTTTTTGGTGACCCAGGAACCCCCGCACGGCCGGCAGCCGGAGGAGTAAACCTGGGGGGCTACGTAAGCGGGAGGACCCACCACCCCCGACAACCCACTTAAGACATGGCTAGCACTTAAGCAACGACGACGCCGTGGATCGAACTCGGGACCTCTCGTGAAAAGTACCATTGCCCAACCACCTACGCCACCACCACGGGTGGTAGATTAACATAATCATTTCATGCTCTTATTTGAAATAAGTTTTATTTTAACTCATCTTTTAAAAAAATTAAGGACAAATTTTATCAGAATTTTTCCAAAATCTATTTTCCTTTCATTCATTTTCTATCCTTCTTTCCTATTTATTTTCTTGTTACCATTGTTTTCCTTCTTCGGCAATTGAAGAATGCCGAGAACTTCCGCCTAAAATCCAGAGCAGCCTAAATCAACAATCGGCGCATTCAAGCTTCAAGCTGAGAGCAATTCGCTGTTGGTCACATCCGTCCACCGCACTAAACCTCTGCCGGAACACCAAATTCACCACCAGCAACTACCAGCCACCGACATCTCGAACACTCATGGTGGAGCGATAATCAAAACAGGGAAAGATAGGCTAACACGAACATTTCCTCAAATCAAAGCTGTCCATCAATTCGAATCCATTCGTTCTCCATAGGCAACCATGGATGACCGCAAAGATATGCAAAACAAAGAACACAAGGAGGGGCTCACATGCGGCCACAAATTTGAATCTCAGGAAAATGAATGCAAGACAGATGAATCAAAGACGAATGTTGTGATTTGAAAATGAAATGAACATCAAAATTACTTTTGACTCATAGAAGATTTTCCTCAAACAAGAGCACAGCTTCGTTTAGACATTTTTACAAACATAAAAGCATCGTCGACGCATCGCTTTCGATCCATTTTATTGTGATGACGTCAAAGTATACATAATCTATTTACAAGCTCTTATTCATCATTTAACACTCATTCGAGCATCGATCGTGGCTTCCCCATTTCGCAAACCATAACAGAGTGAAGAGATTCGTACCTTGACGAAGAGGCTGCGGTCAGGATTGGAAATCGAACAGAGGAACGTGATCTCGGAAATACCGTTGCTGTCGGTCAAACGACGGCGACGGAGTTTCGAACCAAAATCTGAGCAATTGGGACTTCTTGGATTACAAGACAGAGCCTAACAGATTTACATGCTCCGGGGATGAAGTAATTGTAGGAGCAAGGTTGCGCTCTGCTTTCGGTCGAGGCCGAAGACAGATGTACAACGAATTTTGGCGACTGAGAGTGATCGGTCGTGGATTCCGGCGACGACGAAGCTCCTGGAGTCTGGCTGGGCTGAGAAGATTTTTTCTGCGTGACGTCTGTCTTTTTCCTCCGTTGAAAATCGACGCAGGCGAAGGAGCTTCACACGATGATGAACTGCTTCGAGCATCTCGGTCAATATACAGAGAGGAACAGACCATAGTTGCATTGTTTCATCGCAGTAAAAATTTGTCAGTCAAGTGTTAATGCTCTTGTTTCTTCATGTGTGAAGACTATGTTTTGATTCTCGATAGGTGCTAGAATATTCTCTCTCTTTCTTCCCCTTGAAGAGGCTTTAAAATCGGTAGAAGATTCCAGCCTTGAATCGATTGGTCCAGGGTTCTCGGATTGAATCAAACTCAATGTTTATCCCTACTTTTTATTTCAAATTAAGAAATGCCCTTTTTGGCATTAATCAACAGCAAAAAGTCTGGTAAAAATTTAAAATATCATCTTAATTTTAAAAAAATTATGAGAAAACATATGTTATACTTGTTATTGACTATATATTGTGAAAACTTGGATATCCCGGATTGGAAAAAATGGTCAAAGTATGTGAACTGCAAAATTTTAGTTAAGTAAAAAATAAAAATAAAAATCATTCAGACATGCCTATATTTTTTTATTTGGAGCTAGCTTGGTTTAGTTGTGCAGGCACTGCGAATCGAGTGTGACATCCACAATTATATGCATTGATTGAAAATATTTAGGAGATTATGATAATTATTAATTAACTTGGGGTTTTGAATGACATTTCTGAAAATTTCAATTAGGTCACCAATTAAGTGACGTACGGAAAATTTGAGAGATAATATCCATGTTCATGGTTATTTAGTATGTGATTCCATTAAGAATTATATAAATTTGAGGAGTCATAATCAAGGAAATAAATTAAAAAGACGTGTATATACTAATTTTTCAATTTGCTTAAAACAATATATATGTGTGTGTGTGTGCGCGCGCGCGCGTGTGTGTTAATTATATGACTTATGCTTGAGAGACCGGGGAGAAGAAAAAAGAAGGAAAATGCTAATAAACTTGAATTTTCATTTCCTTCTCTTTTCCACAAAAATTTTAAATTCATTTGCACTCAGGTTGTCACTCTCCATACTTTCCCACTTGCGCAATAAAGCCTAAAGTCCACCAAACTTTCCGTATTCACCCATGATTTTCCTCCCCATTCCCTCCTTCCCAAACAACACATTACTACTAGGATGTGGTTAGCGAAGTGGCGCCATAGTAATAAAGTGTACTCGTAATTTTGTAAACCTAGCTTCTTCAACCATGTGAAACATTGATTCTTATAATCCTTTCTAATTTAGGTTCAGGTTGAATTTCAAAAGGATGGTCTACTTAAAACCAATTCTAAGACGCCTTTATTTCTTCCAATTATGCTCCTATTAATTGACAGGTCACATATTAGGGCCATCATCAATTTTGTGTCCATAACTCGTAGCCCACTTATTAAAAATGAAGG
This sequence comes from Eucalyptus sideroxylon, assembly GCA_014182405.2. NCBI lineage: Eukaryota > Viridiplantae > Streptophyta > Magnoliopsida > Myrtales > Myrtaceae > Eucalyptus > Eucalyptus sideroxylon. The sequence goes on from CM024553.2 coordinate 36,843,416, forward strand.
AAAACATTAGCCTTTCCCAAATTTGATTAAATAGGGGTGATTTTTCTTGAGTAGATTGCTCGTAGATAGAGAAGCTCTTAGAAAGGGAAACTCTAGATTTCTGTTACTTATAAGATGTTACAAATGAGAGGGAGCAAGCCCATTCATATACAAGTGCTCCTCAAATTACAATAGTAGATATCTCTTCAATCTAACAATCTATCGACTTACCCACATTTATTATAGGAATACTCCATAATAGTATACATTTACAATATTGTCACACCCTAATAATATTTTAGAGAACACTACTAGAGGGGCTTGCTCGGTAATCTTGGATCATTCACGATTTTTCGCAGGTGGAAAATCTTCAGACCGTTATATGAGGATATTACTAGTATTGATACATTTAAGCAATGTAACTTGTTAATAGATATCCTGCATTCAATAGTACAAATTCTTTAAGACGGAAAATAGTTACAATAGTTCCATCTATGTAGGAAGTTGAATCATCAACTAGCTATATGCACTAACTATATTCAATGATAGTTATTTGCAATCATAGGCTCCAATCCTTCGTTGCAATTATTGAAGTCAAAGGCTTCAATGCTTTGTTGATTGCTTGCAGAAAAATGCACCTGTTGGCTGTCTCCTGTCCGAGACTTAAGCTTCGGAAAGGACGCCTGCAAGATGATGTTTAGTGCAGAAAGGTTATCAGCGGAGAAATTAATGTTGCCAAAAGGTCTCTCAAAATAGAAACCTAAGTGACATGGTTAGTGCAAAATAGAATAAAAGTCTTGGGATTTGTGATATTAATGAGTTTTTTTTTTTTTTTTGCTTTCGTGATGATAATGAGTTGAATTGTAGACAATAGGCTGGTTGGAGATCCTTCTCGGGCAGTCTATAAACCTATTCTACTGTAATTCACATCATGGTTGGGCCAAAAAACAGAAAAACCCAAGAACATCAATCAAAGTCAACTTTTATACACGGGACAACTTTAATTTCGAAAAATCATGTATAAATTACCCTGACAACACTACGTCCTCACGGGGAAACCTAAATCAAAAGAAATCCAACTTATTAGCCGGACGCATTACCTAACCGCAATGATATCAGCTAATTATAACTTCAAAAATAAAAGAATTGTCTCCAAGAGGCCGGAGCCAAAAATTGTTAAATTGGCCAAATAACAAAGCATCTAAAGGCAAATATAAATTCAATTAACAGAAGAATAAAATAAAGGGCATCAAGATATATTATGTACTCATTTTCAATAAACCAGTTCTAATTGTTTGCCAACCCGAACTTGGGGTATAAGGGCTATCGTCATCCAGAGGAGGAATGCTACTGCTGCCGATGGAAACGTTGATAACCAACTCTGAGTTCACGGTCACCAATTTCCCTCGATGTAAAATCATCTTCATCTGCGATTTATTGAAATCAAATAACCACCTTTCGACATTTGCAATTCTTTTTAAAAAGAGAGTGAATGGACATAAATTAGTGACGACTAATTTCAATTATCAGGGAAGCAATCTTACTTCCTGTTTCAGTTGCTTGTTCTCTTTAATCAACTGTGCTTCCTGCAATAGTCTTCAAACCAACGGAACAGAGTCTTTGTATTCATTACGACCTTCACCGAACCTTAAATCTTCTCGAGCGGCGCTTCTTGGGTATGTACTTTACATTGCGCAATGCTTGCAGCATATGAAATTAGCTTTTGGAGAGTCGACCTAATCAAGTGATGTTTATAATGAAAGATGCACACACAGGTCTAGTTAGCGTGCACGAACCTCTCTTTGCAGTTTGTTGATCTCGTTCCATGTTCGCTCTTCCTGGAAAGAGAGGAAAGACCAAGATGAGGAGAGACAAAAGAGTGAAACAAGAAAAACACACATGAGGGACCATTTTTTTTTTTGGTTCTTATGAAACCCAAATGAAAAATAATTAAGTAGACACCTTAGTCTTGATCACGAGGCTCAATCCCGCCTCGGGTTTCTTCTCTAATTGCTCCAATTCCTCCACGTTCAACCCCTCCAGATCCTCTCCCTTCATCTGCCTGTAGAAGAAATGGGATTAAATCTAATCGATCCGCCGAAAGGAGAGACAAGAAAAAGAAACATATTTTCAACTCAAACAAGCATGGAAAACATAGGCCCGCACCTCAGTTCATGAGCCTGATCATACACTTCGTTGCACAACATTTTCCAATTGGTGTTCTCTATCTAAGACAACAAAAAACAAGCATGAGAATAGGTTAAATCCTCCATATGAAAATCGTTCTAATTCACTTATATCGGTGTTTCGTATGTCAGTATTATACTTTACAGTAAAAGAATGCAAGGCTTGCCCATTTGAAGAGGAATATGTCAGCATAACAGAATGCTTTCCTCAGGAATATGTTTCTTGTTTCATGAACATAAGGCACAAGTTTAAGAGAGCATGGAAGGCATATCTAAGCAAGTGATTCACCTCAAGTGCAACACACGGTCGGACTGGTTAGTCAACTTTTTTGGAGTGGTGACCATAATACCTCGTTAGTGTATCCTCCATACAAAGAAAAGGACCAAAAAAAATAAAAAAAACGAAAAAATAAAAACGAAGGAAGATTTAGAAAGTGAACATGCTACTCAAAGTATATGCAGAACTCGACAACAAACTTACGTATCTAGTGTTATAAGACGCAACATTTTTGCCTATTTCAATCAAGCCACTGAACTTTTTGTTTTTGGCCACTACGCCAGTAAGTTTTGATTTTGTTTTCAATTAAGTCACTCGGCTTGAGGGTCAACCAATACTGACCGAAGATGTCGAACATAGAAGATGATGTAGCCTATAGTTGGCTCACCACTTGTGAAGTCTACAATAGGTTGAGTGACCTCAGGTGAATGTCAAGTAAAAAGTCTTCATAGGACAATCGTCATTGCTTATGGACCCGAAGTTGGGTGAACTATCCACGACCAGGATGAAAGCTTGGGTGAAATCAAGTGGATGATTGAATCGACTGATATTGAAGAATTAGTGGATGAGTTTGTGGCTTGGGGCAAAGTGAACAAACCTGATAAAAAAATGAACTTGCGAGCTAATTGACCTATTTGAGAAAAGAAAAGATTCAAAATGTAGTGACCAATATCAAGACGTGTGAGCACAGTGCATCGTATTATAATTGATGAAACTCCAGCATATTCATTTATTTACAAGTATAATTGTTGAAGAGTGGCCAAAAGAAAAAGAAAAAAAGAAGAAGATATATATTGATGGTCCTTGGGTTAGGTTTTGTATATGTGACATGTATTGCCTCAATAAACATAAGAGGGTTAGGCCAAGACTACCTAGCCTTCAGCGGTGGGCGTCAAAATAAAGCTTAGGAGGCGAGATACGAAAGTTTAGTATATGTGACTTGTATTGCCTCAATAAACATAAGAGGGTTAGGCCGAGAATTACTAGCCTGCAGCAGCAGGGGTCAAAATATACTTCAGGAGGCGAGATATAGTGCATGTCTAATAAAGTCTATACCAAGTACCAAGGGGTATAGTATAGTTTATTTTGCTTGTAGTAGAGTATATGTTTGCAAAGGTACAGTACAAGTTTGTAAAAGTGCTGAATGAGGATTGTAGAATCTTTGATCAAGTGCATTTTGCTTTTAGTATGGTACATATTCGTATAGTGTGGTACATTTTGTTTTTAGTTTAGTACATGTTCAGTATTGTAAGTGTTTGTAAACTTACCCTAAACAAAGCTCAGAGGAGAGAACACATAGATTCTGCTTCAAGTGTTCAGCTCCAGAGAGAGACCGATGCATCAAACTGTTGTAGTTATCTTTTTAGATTCCTGAAGTTTCCATCCTAGTTCTGAAATTGGAGGTTTGTTCATCCTCTCTCCCTCTGGAAAAGCCATTAGTTATTGCTGCCATTTCAAGACAAAATTCTCTGGACTCTCTATCTCTCTCTCTCTCTCTCCCCCCCCCACTCCTAAGTCCTTTTGGAAGCCCTGAATCTGATATACGGTTGTGCTTTTCTCTCTTGTTGTTCTTTTGAAGTTTTGATCACCGCCCCTGTCGTAAGATTATAGATGTTAACTATCAATCTACATATGTTTAAGTTAGTTGGAATTTGTGATCCAATTTCTGATATGGAATTTTCTAGTCCAATCTAGACAACTCTAGTAAACGTAAGAAACAAAGAATGAAAAGACAACCAACAAGCTGCCAACTTGTATGAAGACATCCATGCCATCTCTTATTTGTTCTGGAACACTCTATCTTGTGTTACTATAAAACAATAGTAGATATTTGTAGTAGAGAACTGTGGAGACTTCCTCCACTGACTTTGGCAGCTTATATAAAGGAAGTAGTGCTCAATGTTTTGTGTGGAGCTGACCATAAAATCCACATCATGTAGCTTCCACCCTCATTCAACTTTTGTAAAACCATCTTTATAAAGTAGTGAAACTATTTGTCCCATAAATCTTCTCAAAATATCCTACCCTTATCCATCCTCTATTAAATATAAATTATACCATGCTTACGCGCACATTCAAATTCTAACAAAGTTTCTTTACATTGTACCTTCGTGTGAGATCATGACCAAGACATATCGATCTCTCAAGACACAGTCAAAGTACCCAAATATGCACTCTCAAGAGACAACCGACTAATATTGAAGAATCAACGGATGAGTTTGTGGCAAGGGGTAAAATGAAGAAACTTGATAAAAAATGAACTTAGAACTTATTGACCTAATTGAGAAAAGAAAAGATTCAAAGTTAATTGACCACATCAAGATGCGCGAGCATAGTGCTTCGTCTTATAATTAATGAAACTTCAGCATATTCAAATTTATGTACATGTATAATTATTGAAGGGTGGCCAAAAAGAAGAAAGATATACATTGATGGTCCTTGGATTAGGTTTTGTATATGTGACAGGTATTGCCTCAATAAGCATAAGAGGGTTAGGGCAAGGCTAACTAGCCTGCAGCGATGGGCGTCAAATATAGCTCAGGAGGCGAGATATGAAAGTTTGGTGTAGTACATGTTAGATAAAGTCTATACCAAGTACCAAGGGGTATAGTACAGTATATTATCCTTGTAGTAGAGTACATGTTTGCAAAGGTAAAGTAGATGTTTGTAAAAGTGCTGAATGAGAATTGTAGAATCTTTGATCAAGTGCATTTTGCTTTTAGTCTAGTACATATTCCTATAATATGGTAAATTCTCCTTTTTGTATAGTACATGTTTAGTATTGTAAGTGTTTGTAAACTCACCCTAAACAAAGCTCAGAGGACAAAACACAGATTCTGCTTCAAGTGTTTCAGCACAAGAGAAAGAGACCACGTCATCAAACTGCTGTAGATATCTTTGCAGATTCCTGAAGTTTCCATCCAAGTTCTGAAATTCGAGGTTTCTTCATCTCTCTATCTCTCTGTCTCTCTCTGTCTTTCTCTGTCTCTCTCTGTCTCTGTCTCTCTGTTTCTCTCTGTGTGTAAGCCATTAGTTATTGCTGCCATTTCAAGACAAAACTCTGTGGACTCTCTCTCTCTCTCTCTCTCTCTCTCTCCCCCTCTCTGTAAGCCATTAGTTATTGCTGTCATTTCAAGAGTAAGACGGAACTCTCTCAGACTCCCCCTCCCCTCCCCCTTCCCCAACTCCTTTTGGAAGCCCTGAATCTGATATATGCTGGTTCTTTTCTCTCTTGCTGTTCTTTTGAAGTTTTGATCACCGTCCCTATCGTAAGATTATAGATCTCAACTTTCGATCTACATATAATATAAGTTTCTATACATTGTACCTTCATGTGGGATTGCAGCGCGTGCTTACAGCAGATAATGACCAGACATATTGATCTCTCAAGAAACAATCGAAGTACCCAACTTTGCACTCTCTCTCGCCTCAGCACCCCCACCCCACTTCTCTTCCTCTCTCTCTCTCGCACACCAAAGGGATGCATATAATACGATGATGGAAAACTAGAGACTCATGAAGAATTAATTTTTGAGTACCTGGAGCTGGAGAAATCATGAAGCTTGCCTGTGGCTGAGAAGATGATGAGGGACACATCAGCGTCACACAGAACGGAGAGTTCCTGAGCCTTCTTGAACAGCCCCCTTCTCCTCTTCGAGAACGTCACCTGCCTTGCCGTCAACTTGTCTATCTTCTCTATTTTTCTTTTCTCTCTCGCCATCTTCCTTAAATCTCTTGTCAAATTCTTTTTTTTTTGGGTAAAGATCTTGTCAAATTCTTTCTATGTATTGAAAAAAGGAAAGAAACAAGAAGAAGAAATCAGACGAGACCCAGGCCAAAAACTAGTAATAAATCATCTAGTGTAAGACGTGATGAGGCCTAGAAATCGATATAGCGAGAGCAACACAATGATATTGAGTCATATGGTGAAAGTTCTGTGAGATTAGATCACCAGAAAACCCTAGAACAACAGGAAACCAGTTCAAATCCACGAGCACAACACACACCCACAGAAATAAATAAATAAATAAGAAAAAGAAAATGCCGAGAAAATGCAAGTTAGTTGAGGTTGGGGGGGGTGGGAGTGAAGATCTGTAGGTTTTGTGATTTTTCTTGAATTTTTTCTTCTTTTTATATTTCGTGGGGATAAGGTTTACCTTGTTCAGACGCTGAATTAGATGTTTTTTGTTTGTCTGATCATAGCAAAAGACAAAACAAAGCAACCAGTGAGAGAAGGGAAGAGAGAGGAGAGAGAGAGAGAGCCGGGGAGAGAGAGAGAGCGTGTATGACAGCTTGTTGTCGTGGGCTCGAGAAAGGAAACTCGGTCTTCAGCCAAAGAGGAATATCTTTACCATTTGCATTTTTTACATTTTGCCCAAAAAGGTTAAGAACCATCTTTCAGAACGAGTTGATCAGAATCAACGCAATCATAGGACTTTCATTTATTCATCTAAATATATTGCTTTGCCACATAATAGTGTGCTTTAAGCTCTTTTAGCGCCTATGAAGTATAAACTCTATATTTATTTATTCTTTTTTAAAAAAAAAAAAAAAAAATTGGCGAAGGGTAATGCTCCGTCAAGGACAGGTGATCTCTCTATTTCATTGTTTTTTTTTTAAATGAAAAAAGCTAAAGCTGGATATAAAAATTTAACATCGCAAATTTGCTATCCTATTTTTTCACCTAATAATACATGAAATAACTCTTTAAGAGATAATGAAAAGAAACTAGTATTAAAATACTCATTAGCTTTGAGATTAGTGAGCCAATTAGCAAAGGCAATTTCTTTTGATATTTTTAAGTAAAGTAGGGCCAACATTATCAATCATAAGTTATGGACTAACAAGATAATGATGGTTTTAGAGTCAATCTCATTGATGATCTTATAAAAATCAAGTTGTTTGGCGAAGTTGAGTCTTAACCATAAAGCCCGAAATTCTGCTCATGTGAATGAATATATTCCTACGAATGCGATAAAACCACTTAGCCAATCATCCCCTTCAAATCTGAATAAACCCCCTACACCGGCAAGTCATATTTTGCCTTTATCTCACCCATAAGTGTTCAATTAATCCACCCAGAAAGTGGGAAATCCCATTTGACCGAAATTATAGGTGAAGTTTTAGTGATTTCCTTTATGTTTGATCAAATTACTTGTGCTAGAATTGAAGGGAAAACAAAGTTGTCCTAGAAAAACGACTTGTTTCTCCATTGCCAAAAGAACCACTCACCTACTCCAAAATTATTTCCTGGATAAAAATTCAATTGCCTTCAACCAACAAGATTTAAATCCAACCATAGTGACAAATTCATTGCGAAGAATTCTCCCAAATATTGTTGTGGGAAAAATTCAAATCATATCCAATGGAAATTTGTTTCCACATTATACTCACATCTCAAGAAATATGAATTTCCTTCCAAATTGCAAGCGGTGTTCAATACCTTAGTCAAAAGTCACTTATGAACAGCTAAACAGAGGAAAGTTCGAATCCGTTAAGGTCCCTTTCACTTTCAAAAGGTGGATCATATACTATTAAATTTTTGATTGTATGCCCTATTGACTACTTCGCACGCCAACTTAATGGAGAAAGTAAGGTCAAACTGGTTCTTATTTTCTTCATAAATAGAACGAGAAAAGAATATCAGAGCATGAGCGCTTTGTTTCGAACATAAAATTAGAGGTCACTGTCTTCAATATGAATAAATTTAGACAATAATCGATATTATCACTTACTACAATAAAATAATTTTCATCAATAAAAGATGTAAATGTTATTTATTTTTTGTGATCCCACATTTTTTAGACCCACATTTTCTCTTAAAATTGCGACTGTTCGACATAAAGTTTTTCCACGTTTCGTACCCTTTCGTGACAACCGCCCATTTGTTGACCGTTTTGATGGAAGACGTGATATAAAAGGAACGTACGTTCATTTCTAACGGGTGATCACAAGGTCTAACACAAAATCCTCACATTTAGAATACACCATCCGTATGTGAGGAAATTTGGTTAGTAGAGTGTGCCTATTATTTTCTTGATTTTTCAGGACATTCGACGAACGTGAATACGAACAATGGCTGGAGGTTTGTCTATTAACAATCTTGGCTTCCGCATATGAATATCAGAGCGGGTCTAGTGCCTCTGCCTTGTTTTTCTCGAATTTTGGTGTGTTTTTCGGGCATTTTAGAGATGAACAGTAATTCGGATTTTGAGGCCAACAGAGAAACTCCCAAATTCCGGGCAAATTCCGGTGACCCACCCCTTGATTTTGGACCCGCACAGTTGCACCGCCATAAGGAACATTAGCCATAAGTTATTTCGGCATATTAGTGTTCGCCGGAGGCTAATCGGGCGGCGGAAGTCGCGGTGGTTGAAGGAATTGTGTTTTGGGAAATTTTCATCTGATTTTGTGGTTAATTTTTGCTCATTTCATCGAAACTTGGACCCATGTGATTGTGTCGGCATGCTCTTCAAAACCCATTATTTATTTTTGTCTGAAATGGGCTGCCGGAGAAGAAACGGCCGGCGAAACCGCGGCGAAACGGCAAAAAACGGCGAAGAAAATGCTTATGTTCGCAAGGAAGAAGGCACGTGGAGCCCACGCGCGCGGTTGCAGGCGCGTGGAATCCACACGCCACGTGCCCTCACGTGCTCGCTCAACCGTTGCGCGCGTGGGATCCACGCGCGCGCGGTTCGTGTGCGTGCGTTGCACGCGCCCGCGTGGATTCTGGCGTGTGCTCGGCACACGCCTGTGCGTTGGACGCGCGCGTGCTCGGCTCGCGCCTGTAGTCTCCCACCCGCGGCTCCTTTTTACACTTTTGCCCCATATTTTTCATGTTTTTGCAATCTTGCCCTTGGCCGATTTATTTACTGTTCTGCCGTTTGATGTTTTTATTTATTATTTTTGTCATTTCATGTATTTCATAAATATTTTGTGCATGAAATTAAATGTCCAATGGTCCATATATTTAATTAATTAGGGAGTGGCCACAACATATTTAATTAATTAAATTATATATTAAAAGCCTCTGGATCATATTTAGAAATGGACATTGATTGTAATTAATTATATTAATATGATGAATTTTATCCCATAGGAATTTTCATTATATTAATATGATTAATTAGGATGAAATATCATATTATTTTTCTTAATTTACCCACATGGATTAAGAAAATGCATATAATATGGTAGTTTTTTCATGAAGTAATTATGAATCTATTTAAATTAAAAACTTAGCCCACAAGTAGTTTTTATGTTATGTGATTCATATTGTGACATGTTTACATTGGTAAAACATGATTTATTTATATTTGCCTCAAATTTTGTGACATAAGCATGATTATTTGATATGCAGTTTCACAACCTGTGAATTTCTCTGAATTTAAGTGATGTTCTTATACTGAATGGTGAGAACTATAAAGTTTGGAAAGAGTTAGTTCTTCTTCAATTAGGGTGGATGGACATTGACTATGCTATAAGGAAAGACGAACCACCTGCTCCTACTGATTCGAGCACTCCAGCTGATATAGCTTTTTATAACCAATGGGAGCGGTCCAATCGCGTTTGTGCCATGTTTATAAAAGCTAAGATATCTCTTAGTATTCGTGGTTCAGTTGCTCAGTATAGCAATACTAAGGCTTTATTGGAGGCCATAGATGCGCAGTTTGAAAGTTCTGAGAAGGCACATGCCATGACCCTAATTATGAAGTTTTCATCATTGAAGCTCACTAGTGTTAGAGGTGTGCATGAGTACATCATGCAAATGAGGAACATTGCAGCTTAGCTTAAGAACCTTGAGATTGATATATTTGAATCATTCCTTGTGTATTATATTCTGAACACTTTCCCACAACAGCATGCACTTTTCAAGATCTCTTATAACACACATAAGAATAAATGGTCAATTAATGAACTCATGACCATGTGTGTTCAAGAGGAAAAAAGACTGATTATGGAATTGGGAGAAAGTGCTCATTTGGCAACACAAGGAAAGAATAAGGGCTATGGCAAGCATAAGAGAAAAGGTAAAATACCTCCCCAAGCTGACATTAAGAAATAATCCAAGTGTTTCTTCTATAAACAGAAGGGACATATAAGAAAGGATTGTGTCAAATTTAAGGCCTGGCTCGAGAAGAAAGGTAATCCAATCTCTTGTGTTTGTTATGAATCTAATATGACTGATGTAAGTCACAACACTTGGTGGATTGATTATGGATCTACAATCCATATTTCAAATTCCTTGCAGGGTTTTCAAAACCATAGGAAGCCAGTGGAAAGTGAACAAAGTATCTATTCATGAAACAATATTCATTCGCATGTGGAAGCTATTGGGACATATAGACTAGTTCTCAATAGTGGTTTTGTGTTAGATTTGGAAAAGACCTTTTATGTTCTTAGTTTTTCTAGAAACTTAATTTCAGTTTCAAGACTTGTACCTTTGGGATACTCTTTTAACTTTTCAAATTCAAACTTCTGTTTATCATTTAAATCTGAAATTGTCGAGAGTGGTACTTTGTCTTATGGTTTTTTTCGAATTAATTTACAAGACAATGCCTATTATGCTGCTATGCATGTTCATGATAAAGCTGGTATGAAATGATGTGTTGTGAAAGAACATTCCTCTATGTTGTTACACTGGAGATTATGACATATCTCCATAGAAAGAATTAAGCAATTAGTAAATGATGGAGTACTCGGTACTTTTGATTTTACTGATTGTGATACTTGTGTGGACTGCATAAAGGGAAAGCAGGCTAACAAAACAAAGAAAGGTGCCAAGAGGAGTATAGAAATATTAGAAATCATACGCACAGATATTTGTAGTCCGGATATGGACTCATGTGGTCAGAAATACTTCATCTCATTTATAGATGATTATTCACGTTATATGTATCTCTACTTGATTCATAATAAATATGAAGCATTAGATGCCTTTAAGGTATTTAAGGCGGAAGTAGAGAAACAATGCAATAAGCAAATTAAGATCGTGATATCAGATAGAGGTGGAGAATTTTATGGTAGATACACTGAAGATGGACAAGCACCTGGTCCATTTGCAAGATTTCTTCAAGAGCATGGGATAGTTGCCCAATATACTATGCCTGGTTCTCCGGACCAAAATGGCGTAACGGAAAGAAGAAATCGGACCTTATTAGACATGGTGTGTAGTATGCTTAGCTACTCCAAACTTTCTAAATTTTTATGGACTGAAGCACTTAAGACGGCAATGTACATATTAAACCGAGTTCCGACCAAGGCTGTCCCAAAGACACATTTTGAGTTATTTAATGGTTGGAAACCGAGTTTACATCATGTGCGTGTTTGGGGATGCCCTTCTGAAGTGAGAATTTATAATCCACAAGAAAAGAAGTTGGACCTAAGGACCATAAGTGGGTATTTCATTGGATATGCCGAAAGGTCTAAGGGATACAGGTTTTATTGTCCATTTCACATCACTAGGATTGTGGAATCAAGAAACGCTAAATTTCTTGAAAATGACTTGATTAGTGGGAGCGATCGATCGAAGGACCTTGATCCTAAGAAAGATCATATAGATACTCAACCTTTTACCTCAAGTTTAAGATTGGTTGTTGCTCATAATGCCCCTTCAGTTCAACTGGCTATTGAACAACCAATCGTTGAAGTTCCACAACCTGCTAATATTGATCTAGTAGATCCAGTTGTTCAGCAATTACCAGAAACTGATGAACAACAAGTTGAGCAACACGCTCCTCAAGAGAATGTTGATGCAACATTGAGAAGATCTTCTAGAATAAAGAAATTGGCTATTCCTAGTGATTATATTGTGTATTTACAAGAATCTGACTACAATATTAGAGCTGAGAATGATCCCGAAACGTTTTCACAAGCCATGGATAGTGATAAATCCAATTTGTGGTACAATGCCATGAAGGAAGAGATGAGTTCTATGGCATCTAACAAAGTCTGGGATTTGGTTGAGTTACCTAATGGTGCAAAGGCCATTGGTTGTAAATGAGTCTTCAAAACTAAGAAGGATTCATTGGATAACATTGAAAGATATAAGGCTAGACTTGTTGCCAAAGAATTCACTCAAAAGGAATGAATCGATTACACGGAGACTTTTTCTCCTGTATCTAAGAAAGATTCTCTTCGTATTGTTTTGGCTTTGGTTGCCCATTTTGATATGGAATTATATCAGATGGATGTGAAAACGGCGTTCCTCAATGGAGAATTAGAGGAGGAGGTTTACATGAAACAACTTGAAGGATTCTCCTCTAGTAAAGGTGAGCATTTGGTGTGCAAGCTTAAGAAATCTATACATGGCTTGAAACAAGCATCCCGCCAATGGTACTTAAGGTTCCATGAAGTCATCTCTTCATTCGGTTTTGTAGAGAATGTCATGGATCAATGTATATACTAGAAGGTTAATGGGAGCAAAATTTGTTTCCTTGTATTGTATGTGAATGATATACTACTTGCAACCAATGATAATGGGTTGCTACATGAGGTGAAACAATTTCTCTCTAAGAGTTTGACATGAAAGATATGGGTGAGGCATCTTATGTCATTAGCATTAAGATCCATAGAGATAGACCTCGAGGCATTTTAAGACTATCTCAAGAAACCTATATCAATAAGGTCCTAGAGAGATTTCGGATGAAAGATTGTTCATCAAGTATAGCACCCATTGTGAAGGGTGACAGGTTCAATTTGAACCAATGCTCGAAAAACGATCTAGAAATGGAACAAATATGCAACATTCCATATGCTTCTGCTATTGGAAGCTTGATGTATGCTCAGGTTTGCACTCGACCTGACATTGCTTTTGTTGTGGGAATGTTGGGAAGATATCAAAGTAATCTAGGTTTAGATCACTGGAGAGCTGCAAAGAAAATGTTGAGATACATTCAAGGTACCAAAGACTATATACTTATGTATAGACGGACTGACAACCTAGAAGTGGTCAGTTATTCGAATGCGGACTTCGCGGGTTGCGTTGATACACGAAAATCAACATCTGGATACATTTTCATGTTAGCTGGCGGAGCCGTGTCATGGAGAAGTGCCAAGCAGACTTTGACTGCTACTTTCACTATGGAAGCTGAGTTCGTTTCTTGTTTTGAGGCTACCTCGCATGGTGTATGGTTGAAGAGTTTCATTGCTGGGCTTCGAATTGTTGATTCTATTTCTAGGCCATTAAGAATATATTGTGACAATTCAACTGCGATTTTTATGGCTGAAAATGCCAAAAGGGCAGTCGAAGTAAGCATATCGACATTAAGTATTTAGCCATAAGGGAACGTGTTAAGGAGAATAAAGTGGTCATTGAACATGTTAGCACTGAATTGATGATAACTGATCCTTTAACTAAAGGCATGCCACCAATGAAGTATAAGGATCATGTAACTAGTATGTGAATAAGTCCCATCATGTAATTTGTCGTTATATGAACGATTTTTGTTGTATGAAACTCTTATTCAGTTGTAATGTTGATTCTCAATTTTTGTATACACATTTTGTTGTTTATGAGAATAACATTTATCCTTGGTTCTGAAATAAACATGGGGTTTATTCATTAAGATTTGTTGTCACATATAAGCTGACATTAAAGAAATAAGGTGCATTGTGATACATGTAAGATATTACTCACTCTTAGAGGACATGTCGCCATGATCCATGTGTTTTGCTTCTTTTCTTTAAGCATAAAGTTTTCGTGGAATTAGTTGAATGATCTGAATGATAAAAATGATGGAATCAAGTGGGAGAATGTTATTTATTTTTTGTGATCCCACATTTTTTAGACCCACATTTTCTCTTAAAGTTGCGACTGTTCAACATAAACTTTCCACGCTTCGTATCCTTTCGTAACAACCGCCCATTTGGTGACCGTTTTGATGGAAGACGGGATATAAAAGGAACGTACGTTCATTTCTAACGGGTGATCACAAGATCTAACACAAAATCCTCACATTTAGAATACACCATCAGTACGTGAGGAAATTTGGTTAGTAGAGTGTGCCTATTATTTTCTTAATTTTTCAGGACATTCGACGAACGTGAATACGAACAATGGCTGGAGGTTTGTCTATTAACAATCCTGGCTTCCGCATATGAATTATTTTGTTTTACAGTAAATTCATTAAAAAATTAAGACTAAGGAGATCCAATGAAATGGTTATTGTCACCTACTCCTAAAACGATTCATTGATTTAAAATTTAACTGAATAGCTAAATAAAGACCAACGACTCAATGTATCTAGCAGTATATGGATAAAGCATCTTATTAAAAAGGGTTCCTCGCTAAATGTTAATTTGAAGATGCTGGAACATTAACATGATCATCTTTACCAAAAAAAAAAACATTAACATGATCATTCGGGATGCAGCCATGGTAACCTCACACACGGCTGCACAAGCTTGAACCTCAGCCATCTTGTCCCGAGGCTGATCTCATCGATGTATGTGTTAATGATACGCATCAATAAATGAAGCAGGTCGAACGTGATCTGTGGCAACACCTGAATCCACGCAACGAGTCCTTTCGAATCCAAGAAAACGACAAAATTTTTGAGAAAATATTCGTATATTTGACAAGTATTTTGAAATAACTTTCACTCAAATATTAACAATGAAAATACTGAAAGGCTAATGCTTTTTTTAATCAATCTTTTGAAGAAGCATTTGCGGAATGCTGAAATCAAAACTAAAAAATATTTTTCTTTTGAGACTGCCCTCATTAATTTTTTAGTTTTCTAATTTTGGCCCTCCTTGTAATTGTTAATCTTTTTTGGGTCATGTGACTCAAGCGACTGCTGCTAGAGGTCGAATGACCTCCGATGACCGCTAGCCTGGGTCTTACGACCTTTGGTGACCCTCATCCGAGATCACACAAACTAGGTGTGTGACCCTTGTTGAAGGTTGCCTGAGGTGGATCAATCTCAATCAACAGCTATCGGCATCAGATTTGGTTCACTAGCAGCTTAAGCCCTTCGCCCGCTTTGTCGAAAGGTTTGAGTATTTTTTATTATAAAAAATGAAAGATGCAGCTAAAATCCTTGGCAAAAGTTTTTGGTTAAACAAAATTTGAACCTAAAGTCGCTTTGTAAATTACATTAGTAATTCGACCAAAAAAAATAGTTAGTAATTTACATTTATCCAAAGAGTTTTGACTTTTGATACTTGTATTATACTAAATTCCATTGGCAAAGTTGAATCAATATACATTGAGAAGTCTTTTCTCTTATGGTCCAAAAAGGAGCTTCGACCATCTTGGCTGTCTAGGTTTCACTTGGACTCGCGCCTTCGCTTCGCGCTCCATTGCTTTTATGTGTCCTTTTCAAAGTCAATTCGTGGACAGATTCTAATGTGACAAGTGAAATTGCGACTTTGATTGATTTTGTTTTCGAGTGCACTTTTTGCTTTAATGATTCATGCTCGAGACTCGAGAGTGCAAAGAAGCCATGAGTCTACCCATAAGCCTATTTATTGAAAAACCTAAACTTTTATTTTACTTGGGTGAAATGCAACACTTTTGAAAGTAGCATCTTGAGGTGTGATAGACAAGATTATTCAATCATATCGAATTTATTTAAATTCCAAACTCATAGGAAATAAAGAAGTAATCATGTACAAATAGAGTACATGCCAATGTTCTTATATTTGAGCACATCCATAAGCTAATGTATTGCTTTCGAATGTTGTGACCTTTCCAAATAAGCATGTTGATGATAGAGAGAATGTGTAATGTGATTCCTAAACATTAATCCAATATTCATGTGATTCTTAAACTTTCAATTGTTCAATGTGATTCATAATTTTTAATTAAATATTCAAATTAGTTTCCAGATTATGTGAAAATGTTCAATATTATCCCTGGACTAGAATTAAATGAAGGGCAACAAAGAATTTAGTTTGGTGATTAAGTTGAACATGTATGAAAAGTTCAAGAATTACATTGAACAAATTGAAAATTCACGTACCGCATTGCACTTTAAGCTAAAATTCAAGAATTACCTTAAACAAATTAAAACTTCAGAAATCACATTGTATATTAGCCAAAAGTTTATGGATCATTTGTATCATTATCTCTTGATGTATGATGGGTTTAGATGTAATGTTGAATTGAGGACCCATAGTCTCTAATCGGTTTGGATTCTCCCAAACACTTACCTTGCACGACACTAGGATTTTCATTTAAATTCTTAACCCTATGAGAGTTCTATATGAGGAGTTACCACTAACTTATTGGAGATAGCTAGAAACCAAAGTAAAATACATGAGTATACCTCACTTCCTATACAACCAAATATATAGGGTCAAATACCTTATTATGTTAGTTATTTATATTAGTTATCTAATTAGTGCACTTCAGTGGCTAATCTTGATTATTTATCAACTAAGGTGTTCATGCAGTCTTTTTACAAAATTATGAATCCTAAAGATTCCCATCTAGTAAGTGTTCATGAAATGCTTTTATGGTTATTATGGTCTTAAAATGTAATCTAACCATTCAACTAAATCTAGCAAATCACAATTCAGAAAGAAAACAATAAAAAAGAATCACAATCAATCAATTCATTAAATATAGTAATGAAAGAGCAAGTAAAGAGTAAAATGTAGTAAAGTAACCGGATACAAGTTGGGCAAAAAATATAACACGGTCTTGTTATTAAGCCCTAGAACAACAACCCCATTATCTTAGTTCAAATCAAATTCAATTCCTTATCTAATAGATCAATCTGCCTAAATTAAACTATAACAAAAGTACTCCTTATCTAATAGATTAATCTACCTAAATTAAACTATAACAAAAGTACTCACTAGTCTCCCTAAAATATATGAATATCTACTAAATGACACTAAACTAAATCTAATTCTAAGACCTAACTATCTAATCAAGACCTAATTCTGATTATTTTTTAGAATTTTAATTTTGATTTTTTTTTATATTCAAAACAAGGACTCGAGTTAGACCCCTGTGGCTAATCTGAATATGGTCCAATATGTTTTCATGGGTCTAAGCTAAGGGGTGTAATTTGGGCTTTATTACACAAATTCTCCCTTAGTTACACACCTTTGAAGCCCATTTTTGAAAACAACCATCAAAGCCTGATTTCTACTAAAATAGAAGTCCTATCTCAATTATTATTAAGACTGAATGTAGCTCCATTTTTCCACCATAGTGACATTGAGCACAAATTCAACAAAATCAATGAAAAATTTCCAAATACAGGTTTGAAGCGCCTTCATTTTCTCAAAAGATGATTTAGAATAACCATTATTTTAAATAAGGGCAAAAGGTGGCTATGACATTTTCAAATAAAGACCTCACCTCATAAGCTGGCCAAATATTCTACCTAATCAAGAGCATTTTTGTCAAAAAACAATTTTTAAAAATTTCTTTCTCTTCTTCCCTATTCATCTTCTTCTTCTTCATCCAACAAGTGAACATAAAAGAGTGGCCAATCACGTTTGCTTCAAGGGAAGAGGCTATGCCCGATGTGGAATCCGAGGATGTGAAGTCTCTATATGATGAAAAGGACTATTCGATAGAAGAGTGTCCTTCGAGTGGTGACTATTCTTCTAATTTCAACAATGAAAAAGTTTGCGGAATACTGAACTCAAGTACCGAAAGGTAGAATCTGGGATATAGAAAAGCAATGGCCTTAATGACGATGTATGCAAAAACAAGCAGCTCGACTATTGCAACAACACTGGTGGTGCACTTATCAGCACCAAATCCGATCACTCCACTTGGTGGGCACATTTAAAAAAGAAAAAAAAAAAAAAAACAACCAGAACTCTCATGCCAACTAACAAACAAAACCCAAACCCAAATGCAAAATCATGACACTAGCTTTTTCCTAGTTCTACAAGCACTCCTCTCTTCCTCCTCCACAATGCAACCACCACCACCGCTCTATTCCATTGCAAAACCTCCACTGCATTAGCAGAATCTCCCCCTCTGCCATGGAAAGCAAGCTCAAAAACCTCTCTCCCATTGCCACCCCTAGCCCTCTGCCCCCCTGACAAGGACGACTGCCCCTTCCTCAAGCTGAGGTTAGAGGCTGAGGCCTCCACAATCATGCTAGAGAATGTCGCCAAGTTGCTGGCTGATTCCTTACAATTCATCGATTGAATTCCTTTAAAAATATCATATTTTCACAAAAAAGATTATTTTTATTGGAAAGATTTTTGATGATTTTTTTTTTCTTTTGCTAATTGATTGTCCACAACTACCTAAGAATTGAGTATGAATGACTCGCTGGTCGCAACAAACAAGATGTACATGATAGGAAAAAAAAAGGAAATTTTTTTATTATCTTTGGAAGAAAATGTTCAACTAGTCAGAAGACTTGGAGCTTAGACTTTTATTTAAGACATGATCACTTCAAGACTTTTATTTAAAATAAGTTTTATTTTGAGTTATCTTTTTAAAAAATAAGGACAACTTTTATTTCGAAATTTTCCAAAATCAGTTTAAGCCATTTTTTCTAATATATTTTCCTTTTATTCATTTTCTATTCTTCTTTCCTTTTTATTTTCTTGTTACCATTGTTTTCCTCCTTTGGCAAATTAAGAATGCCCAGAACTTACGCCTAAACTCCAAAGTAACCAAAATCAACAATCCGCGCATTCAAGCTTCAAGCTGACAACAAATCGCCGTCAGCCACATCCGTCCACCACCAATAAATCGTCGCCAGAAACACCAAATTCACCACTAGCAACTACCAACCATCGAAATCTCGAACCTCATAGTCAAGGATAATGAAAATAGGGAGAAATAGACTAATGTGAACGCTTCCTCAAATCAAATCTTAGTTCATGAATTCGAATCCATTTGTTCTCCATAAGCAACCATGGATGACCGCAAAGTTATGCGAAACAGAGGACACAAGAAGGGGCTTACACACGACCATAAACACGATTCACAGGAAAATGAAAGCAAGATGGATGAATCAAGACAAATGTTGCAATTTGAAAATGAAATGTACATCAAGGTGTTTTGACTTGGAAGATTTTCCTCAAACAAGAACACAGCTTCGTTCAAACATTTTTACAAACGAATGGTAACCAGTTCAAACATGCTACTGCACAGAAGCACTAGTGACGCATGGCTTTCAGTCCATTTAATTGTGATGACATCTGAATATGCATCATTTATTTACAAACTCTTATTCATTATTTAACTCTCATTTGAGCATCAACTATGGCTTTCAGATTTTGCAAACCAAAAGAGATTGAAGAGATTCCTACCTTGACGAAAAGGCAACAGTCACCATCGGAAA
Source organism: Eucalyptus sideroxylon (assembly GCA_014182405.2). NCBI lineage: Eukaryota > Viridiplantae > Streptophyta > Magnoliopsida > Myrtales > Myrtaceae > Eucalyptus > Eucalyptus sideroxylon. The sequence goes on from CM024553.2 coordinate 36,863,134, forward strand.
TCAAACAGAGGAACGTGATCTCGGAAATGCCGTTGCCATTGGTCTATGAAGGTGACAAAGTTTTGAAAACTATTAGGATTTCTTGGATTACATAATGGAGCTTAACAAATCAATTTCATAAAATGATAAATTACACTATTAATTAATGTACCCACGTTATAAGAACTTTAACACCACAACCTCCGAGAGGACTGCAAGGATTGGCCAGCTCATAGCCACCCCCTACACACTCCCATCTAGACCACTGCTTTGCCCCGTCGACCTCAACACCTCTGACTGGGGGCCCACCGTCACTCCGAAACAGGCCATACCCGGAGAAAGGATTTCGTTCGAACATTTTGTCGAACCTCTAAGATGCATAGGTTGCGGGGAGAGAAATCAGAACGTTCGGAGCTCGGACTCGCGCCGGGACTCAGGGAAATCAACAAGCAAGACCCAAAAATCGCAGAACACACACGAACTGGGCCGGAAACTCGCGCGAACCGGGCAACAGCAACCCGGGCCGCCGGGCCTGAAACAGGGCACGAAATGGAAAGAAAACAGGGGCGGTCGGTGATGCTCCCCGCTTGGCTCGGCGGCTTCGGACGGTGGGCGAGCTCGATAGTTCGAACTACGTCTGTTCGCCTCGCGCGCCTCCGAGCCGGATCCCTTGGGAAATTCGACCCAAATGAGAAAAATAAGAAAAAAGACAACCGGGTCTTACCGTGAGCTTGATACAGGGGAAGAAAAACGTCGGCCGGGATTCAGGCGCGGCCATTACCGGAGAACACTCATGCCGCCTCGCTCTCTGCTCCGTCTCTCACTCTCAGTCTCTCCTCTCTCTCCCGACCTCCCTCTCTCGGTCTCTCTTGCAAAAAAAAAAAAAAAAAAAAATCCCCCGAAGAGCTGGCTGCTCTCTCCCTTTTAAGGCCGTCTGGCGCACATGGCCTCATGCCATTACAGCTGCTGCCGCTGCCGGCCTGGCCCTCGACCGGGCCTCTCGCTCGACGCCTCCCCACGTTGCTTTGTCTCCTGTGCGCCTGTACGCTCGTCCTTTTTTCCGTCGTTCGCTGTAGCAGCGCGTGCGGGAAAGAGGAAGGGAAGCCTGGGCCGGGGAGGGAAAAGGAAAGGAAATGGGTTGGGCCGGCCCAAGCTAAGAAAATGAAAAGGAAGGTAAAAAGAAAGAGGCCGGACCAGCTTGCCCCCGGCTCGGTCTCACCTTTCCGTTCTTTTTTTTTTTTTTAAATAATTTTTAATATTTAATTTTTTTTTTTTTTTAAAGATTCTAATAAACCCTATTGCTGTCAATGTAAATGCTCTCAACACCTATATGCTTATGCAATTTAATGAATTTTTTTTTTCTGAATAGGAGTTTAAAATTGATCAATAACTTTTTACCCAACTAATGAATGATTAAATGGATCGCCAAAATTTAGGTATTAATAGTAGTCTAGACTGAGCAATTGAACTATGAAGAAAATTTTCAGATTCTCTTAATCAAACATTGAAGTCCCACAATATTGATTTAAAAACAAGCAATCAACCATAATATGAAAAAAAAAAAAAGACTAGATTCACAAGTTTATCCACAACTAAAATAGGACTATCTTAGGGTGTGTTTTGAGAGACTTTTATCTTTTACCTTCTAACTTGGAAACATTTGCAATTTTGACGATTACAGTACATTAGGCGAAATCTCCAAAAAAAAAAAAAAAAAAAAAAAGAAATAAGCGTGCAAAGAGAGAGAGAGAGAGAGAGAGAGAGAGAGAGATGTGGTAGCAACCACTACCTACTTTTATAGAGAGAGAGAGAGATGACTCAAAATTTTCAAGGGCTCTATTTAAAAACATCTATCGGAGGAAAGAGGAAAAAGTTTTAGTTTTCCCTTTCTTTTCTGCTCATGGAAAATAATTCTATATGCTTGGGACATGAAGAGGTGAAAAGGTTTTAGTTTTCCCTTTCTTTTTTGCTCATGGAAAATAATTCTATATACCTAGGACACGCAGGGGAAAGGAAAAATCTGATAAACTGGAATTTTTACAATTTTTTTTAGAATAATAAGATTTTTCACTCAATTTTCATACTCGACACTTTTTCCCACTTTCCCAATAGGTGTGAAATACACCTGGCTTTTCATATTCACCCCTCATTTTCCTCCCCCTTCCCTCCTTTCCCAAACAAAACATAACCATTCTGATGTGGCTAACAAAATGGCATCCTCATAATCTCTTATCTTTGCAGAAAAAGTTTTAGTTTTCCCTTTCTTTTTCTGCTCATGGAAAATAATTCTATATGCTTAGGACATGAAGAGGTGAAAAGGTTTTAGTTTTCCCTTTCTTTTCTGCTCATGGAAAATAATTATATATGCTTGGGACATGAAGGGGAAAGGAAAAATCTGATAAACTGGAATTTTTACAATTTTTTTAGAATAATAAGATCTTTCACTCAATTTTCATACTCGACACTTTTTCCCACTTTCCCAATAGGTGTGAAATACATCTAGCTTTTCATATTCACCCCTCATTTTTCTCCCCCTTCCCTCCTTTCGCAAACAAAACATAACCATTCTGATGTGGCTAACAAAATGGCATCCTCACAATCTCTTATCTTTGCAGAAAAAGTAATAGTTTTCCCTTTCTTTTATGCTCATGGAAAATAATTCTATATGCTTGGGACATGAAGGGGAAAGGAAAAATCTGATAAACTGGAATTTTTACAAAGTTTTTAGAATAATAAGATTTTTCACTCAATTTTCATAGTCGACACTTTTTCCCACTTTCCCAATAGGTGTGAAATACACCTGGCTTTTCATATTCACCCCTCATTTTTCTCCCCCTTCCCTCCTTTCGCAAACAAAACATAACCATTTTGATGTGGCTAACAAAATAGCATCCTCACAATCTCTTATCTTTGCAGCAAAATTTTTAGTTTTCCCTTTCTTTTATGCTCATGGAAAATAATTCTATATGCTTGGGACATGAAGAGGTGAAAAGGTTTTAGTTTTCCCTTTCTTTTTGCTCATGGAAAATAATTCTATATGCCTGGGACATGAAGGGGAAAGGAAAAATCTGATAAATTGGAATTTTTACAATTTTTTTAGAATAATAAGATTTTTCACTCAATTTTCATACTCGACACTTTTTCCCACTTTCTCAATAGGTGTGCAATACACCTAGCTTTTCATATTCACCCCTCATTTTCCTCCCCCTTCCCTCCTTTCCCAAACAAAACATAACCATTCTGATGTAGCTAACAAAATGGCATCCTCACAATCTCTTATCTTTGCAGAAAAAGTTTTAGTTTTCCCTTTCTTTTCTGCTCATGGAAAATAATTCTATATGCTTGGGACATGAAAGGAAAGGAAAAATCTGATAAACTGGAATTTTTACTTTTTTTTTTTTAGAATAATAAGATTTTTCACTCAATTTTCATACTCGACACTTTTTCCCACTTTCTCAATAGGTGTGCAATACACCTGGCTTTTCATATCCACCCCTCATTTTCCTCCCCCTTCCCTCCTTTCCCAAACAAAACATAACCATTCTGATGTGGCTAACAAAATGGCATCCTCACAATCTCTTATCTTTGCAGAAAAAGTTTTAGTTTTCCCTTTCTTTTTGCTCATGGAAAATAATTCTATATGCTTGGGACATGAAGGGGAAAGGAAAAATCTGATAAACTGGAATTTTTACTTTTTTTTTTTTTTTTTTTTAGAATAATAAGATTTTTCACTCAATTTTCATACTCGACACTTTTTCCCACTTTCCCAATAGGTGTGAAATACACTTGGCTTTTCATATTCACCCCTCATTTTCCTCCCCCTTCCCTCCTTTCCCAAACAAAACATAACCATTCTGATGTGGCTAACAAAATGGCATCCTCACAATCTCTTATCTTTGCAGAAAAAGTTTTAGTTTTCCCTTTCTTTTCTGCTCATGGAAAATAATTCTATATGCTTGGGACATGAAGAGGTGAAAAGGTTTTAGTTTTCCCTTTCTTTTCTGCTCATGGAAAATAATTCTATATGCTTGGGACATGAAGGGAAAGGAAAAATCTGATAAATTGGAATTTTTACAATTTTTTTAGAATAATAAGATTTTTCACTCAATTTTCATACTCGACACTTTTTCCCACTTTCTCAATAGGTGTGCAATACACCTGGCTTTTCATATTCACCCCTCATTTTCCTCCCCCTTCCCTCCTTTCCCAAACAAAACATAACCATTCTGATGTGGCTAACAAAATGGCATCCTCACAATCTCTTATCTTTGTAGAAAAAGTTTTAGTTTTCCCTTTCTTTTCTGCTCATGGAAAATAATTCTATATGCTTGTGACATGAAGAGGTGAAAAGGTTTTAGTTTTCCCTTTCTTTTTGCTCATGGAAAATAATTCTATATGCCTGGGACATGAAGGAGAAAAGAAAAATCTGATAAACTGGAATTTTTACAATTTTTTTTTAGAATAATAAGATTTTTCACTCAATTTTCATACTTGACATTTTTTCCCACTTTCCCAATAGGTGTGAAATACACCTGGCTTTTCATATTCACCCCTCATCTTCCTCCCCCTTCCCTCCTTTCCCAAACAAAACATAACCATTCTGATGTGGCTAACAAAATGTCATCCTCACAATCTCTTATCTTTGCAAACCTAGCTCTTCAACCATTTAGAACCTTCTTGACAAAAAAAAAAAAAACCATTTAGAACCTTGGTTCTTAGAATCCTTCTTAATTTAGGTTCAGGTTGATTTTCAAAGGGACCACTTATTCAAAATCAGTTCTAGAATGCTCCGATATTTTCCTAAAACCATGACTTCCATTAATCAAAAGATTACTATAATCTATAAGCCACTAATTAGGAATAAGGGAAAACATTACTTGTTTCAAAACCTGATTAAGGGGTAATATTTTATGGGCATTGATATCATCAACATTGATATATTTCATTAGCATAACCTATCGATAAATGTCATGCAATCAATTGCACGTTCTTAAATAAAGATAATTTTTCGCTCCAAGCAGACCTTAATAACATAGATGGTATTGATGTTGTCTAAGGCAAAGAAGTAAGAAAATACAAAGATAGACTTTTAGATGGACAATCATAAGGACAGTTGTACATATATATAAGTAGGATCATCAACTGTGCATTGATAAACATTTTTGGGGGGACTAATAAGCGCTAATTCAATCATAACTATTTGAAATACACGCTTCCATCCTTTATTGTTTGCTTGCAGAAGATGCACCAGTTAGCTGTCTGATACCTCAGCTTCAGAAAGGAAGCCTACAAGATGATGATATAGGCAGAGAAATTAGTGTATCAAAGAGCAAATTGACTTGGCTAATGCAAAAGAGAAAAAGATCCCCGAATTAGATGACAATGAGTTGAATGAGAGGCAAGAGGCCAGTGGCAAATCCTTCTAGGGCAGTGTAGCTACCTACCATACTATCATTCACATCCTTTGACTCCACCTTTAAAAAAATTTCATGGTAGGGAAAAACAAAACAAAAAATAAATATCAATTAACATAACTTCTTCATAAAAGTGGTATACTTGGCGGACTGCAGTAGCAGGTTATGATCATTCAAATAAATGAGTCATTGCACTTAATATATTGATTTTGTAAAATAGATTTCTATACATCGGATAATTATTCTTTTCAAGGATCGTGCATGAATTCTCTTGACAATGCCATATCCACACTGGAAACCTAAATGAAAAGTTATCCAATGTTACTAGTCCGACGCATAAACTCATCCGCAATAATAGCAGGTGATAACAACATCTTAAAAAACTCCAATAGGCTGGGGCCAAAAATTGTTAAATTTCCCAGATGTATCAATTTAATTACCATAAGAAAACAAAAATAGAGCGCATCAAGATATATTATGTACACTTTTGTAGTAAATCAGTTCTATTTGTTTGCTCACCCTAACTTGAGGGATGAGAGCTATCATCATCCAGAGGACCAACGCTATTGCCGCCGATGGAAACGTTGTTAACCGACTCCAACAACATGCCTTCGGCTTCTAGAACCACATTATCACTCTCTGAGTTCACGGTTTCCAACTTCCCTTGATGTAAAATCATCGTCTTCATCATTGTCATATGCAATTTGTCGAAATAAAATAAACACCTTTTGACACTGATAATTCCTTTGAAGAAAAGAAGAATGCATGGGGATATATTAGCAACAAGATCGTTTATCAGGAAGTAATCTTACTTTCTCTTTAAGTTGCTTGTTCTCTTTAATCAACTGTGCTTCCTGCAATTTCAGAAAAAAAAAAAAAAAAAAAAGTCTTCAAATCAACGGATAAAGTCTTTGTATCAAATGGTTGCATTCAATAAATTCAAATCTGCTCAACCTGCGCATTTTGATTATGCACTTTAACGTTATGCAATGTTCGCAGCATGGGAAATTATCTTTTGGAGGGTTCACCCAACCGCGTCATGTTTATAATGAAAGATGCACACAAGGGTCTAGTTAGTGTACGTGAACCTTTCTCTGCAGTTTGTTAATCTCGGTCGATGCTCGCTCTTCCTGCAAAGAGAGGAACAACTAAAATGGGGAAAACAAAGGAGCGAAACGAGAACGACACAAAAGAGGGACCCTTTTCTCGGTTCTTATGAAAATCTAATGAATAGAAGTTAATGAAGAGACCTCAGTCTCGATCACGAGGCTCAGTCCGCCTCAAGTTTATTCTCTAATTGTCCCAATTCGTCTACGTCCAACCCCTCCAGATCCTCTCCCTCATCTGCCTGTAACAAAAACTGGAAATAAATATAACTGATCCATGAAAAGGAGGAACCAGAAAAGAAAAACATAGTTATGACTCAAACGAGCATGGAAAACATACGCACGCACCTCAGTTTGCGAGCCATATCATTCAATTCCTTGAGCAACATTTCGAGATTGCTGTTCTCTTCCTAAGAGAAAGAAAATGAGCACGAAAAAAAGATTAAATCCTCCATGAGAAATTCATTTCATATCAGTGTTTTATATGTCACTACGATATTTTAGGGAAAAAGAATGTAAGGCTTGCCAATTCGAAAAGGAACCTTTTAATGTGATAGAATGATTTCCTCAGGAGAATATGTGTCTCATTCCACTAACATATTGCGCAATTTCAAGAGAACATAGAAAGTATGAATAAGCAAGTGATTCACCTGGAGTGCAAGACATGGCTGGACCGATTTCTCAACGCTATTGGAGTGGAGAACACACCTCGTTAGTGTATCCTCCATACTTCACCGAAAAAGGACATAAAAAAACCCACAGAGAAGATTTAGACAAGACAATGATACTGAAACTATATGCAAAGCGTTTATAAGGCATAGGAATTTGGCCAATCTCTATCAAGCCACTGAACTTTTCTTGGTCGATGAAGTCCCTCAGCTCGAGGGTCGACCAGATTATGTGGCCAAAAGTTAGCCGACCTCTTGTGGAGTCTACATCAAGTTGAGGTGAAGGTCGGATAAACAGTTCCTAGACTTTAGTTATCCGTGATATGATTAGAGTGACCCGATACAAAGTGAATTCAGAGTCCGTTGACCTAATTGAAAAAAAAAGGGATTCAAAGTGCAGTGATCCATCTCAAGATATGTGTGCATACTGAATTGTATCATGGTGCTGAAACATTGTTACATTCAAATTTAGGTATATGTATACATGGTGGGTGGCCCAAAAGAAAAAAAAGGATATATGTGGATGGTATCCCGAGGTTCGGTTTTCTATATATGATGGAAATAAAATTAAGAGGGTTAGCCCAAACCCAATTAGCTAGCAATGACGTTTGTCGAAAGATAGCTCGATGTGTGATCAAAACTACAGCAAGTACCAGTGTATAGTACAGTACATGTTGAAAAATGATTGTCAAATCTGGATCATGCCCATTTTGCTTTTAGTATTGTACATATTCGTATACTTATGGTACATGTTTGTAAAAGTGCTGAACTCGGTTTGTAAAATCTTGAGCAAGGCCTGTTAGGATTATTTGGGGTTGAATTCTTTTCTGGTAGAGGAGGGAAGAGATGCAAGAGAGAAATGCAAGAGAGAAAACATGTGCTATGCCCCAAGTGTTCAGCACACCAGAAAGAGATGCGTGAAAGGTCGAGACATGAAAAGTTGCGTCCTTTCAAGAAGCACTACCATCTGCGGCCCGCAAACAGTACATCTCGGTCACCTCATCCGCCGCATCTCAGCCACTAAAGATTGTTTAAACTTGTATTCGAACTCAAGTCGACATCTTCTATGCACTGGGATGTTAGAGATATATTTGCTGTGATTTTCCATATTTCTTTTGATTATACATAACTGATTTGATTTCCTAAATAGTCATCTAAAAAAACCTACAAAATGGCTCATTACTAGATATTGAAATATGCACAAATTCCAAATACCTCTCTTCTACATCTTATTCTAAACTCTAGTTCTGAATTTCAGGGTTTCTTCATCTCTTCTCCTTTGCTCCTTATGGGAGTTCTAAATCTGAAATATGCTGGTGCTTTTATATTCTCTCTTGCTGTTCTGTTGAAGTTTTGATCACCATCCCCATCATCAGACAATAAATCTCCACTTTCAATCTACAAATTTTTTAACTTTCTGTTTAGTACACTTTGTGCACGAATTGCAACCAAATATGCACTGATCTCTCAAGAGACGATCGAAGTGCCCAAATAAGCAACCCTCTCTCTCTCTCTCTCTCTCTCTCTCTCACACGCGCGCGCGCGCACACACGCACACACACACCCACGCTCGCATTAAACACACCAAAGGTATGATCAAATTGCACATCCAAATAGAAAGTCCCAAATTAGTTTAATATCTCTATGGGATGCATCATATGATGAGGAAAAACTAGAGACTTACGAAGAACTAATATTTTGAGTACCTGGAGCTGGAGAATTCATGGAGCTTGCCAGTAGCTGAGAAGATGATGAGGGACACATCAGCGTCACACAGAATGGAGAGCTCCTGAGCCTTCTTGATCAGCCCTCCCTTCCTCTTCGAGAATGCCACCCGCCTCGCCGTCAAGTTGTCTATCTTCTTTATCTTTATCTTCTCTCTCCCCATTTTCCTTCAATCTCTTCTCAAATTCTTTCTATGGCAGAAAAAAGGGGAAAAAAAGAGATCAGACGAGACCTAGGTCAACAAACTAGCGGTATCTCACCTAGAGTGAGACATGTTAAGCCTGGAAATATTATCAAAAGAGCAACACAAAGATCTTGAGTCATATGGTAAAAGTTCTGTGAAATGAAGTCACCAGAAAACCCTTGGAAAATAGGAAACCAGTTCAGATCCATGAGCACAACAAACAAAACACACCCACCAAAAAAGAAGAAGAGAATGCCCAGAAAATGCAGAATATTGAGGGAAGGAGTGAAAATCTGTGGGTTTTGTGGTTTCTCTTTCTTTTTTCTTTCTCTCTTTCTCTCTCTTCTTTTTTTTTGGGAGGGTTTATCTTGTTCAGATGGTGAACCGGCTGGGGTCTCTGTCTTAATCATAGCAGCAAAAAGAAAACCATCAGTGGGAGAGAGAGAGAGAGAGAGAGAGAGAGAGAGAGCGTGCGCGAGACCTGTGTGTTCCGGGAATATCCTCCAGGATTCAAAGCGGGGTCCCCCCTCCCCCCTCTTATTTGCCAAGGAGGGTATCTTTCTATGATCATCTTTTACTATTTGACATTTGCATTTTGCCTGAAAAAGATGGGAAGTAACCTCGAGAACGAAGAGACAGACTCAAAGAAACCTTAGGGCTTTAGTTTATTCATTTAATTATTGCTTCGCCAGACACTAGAGAGCTTTGACCTCTTTCATCACCTACAAAGCATGAACAGCTTTGACCTCCTTCAAGGGATGTGATCTCCTGACCATTGATGTACGAGTATTGCATTTTGTAGAGATCGAGTAAATTCTATTAGTCAATGTCTAGCTTCTTCTTTTCTTAGTAAGCAGACTTAGGAAAGAATATTTGAGTATGAGTCTTATCTTATAAAATGTCACTAAAACCTCCGCAAGCAAAATCTTATCTTATAAAATGGGGTAAAGTGAAAGCTTAAAAAAATTTGACTAATGTTTGCCATGTGGCAATCCTATTATAGCCCATGTGTTATGTTTGCCATGTGGCAATCCTATTATAGCCCATGCGTTCGCCACCAATGGACAAAATAAATTTAAAAAATGACGCGAAGACAAAAAGGACAAAAATTAGTTTTATGAAAAAACACTAGACTAAATAATTATCGATCAAATTTTATCAAAAAAAAACTAATTATCAATCAAATTATTTTAATACTCACGAAGGGTTAGGTCCACAAATTAAGAACCGTGAACCATCCATTGGTTTCTAAACCCACCTGAGAACTAGACCATCGGTTAGGTTTCCAAATTGGTCCACGGAACCAATTGTGTCTTGAATCAGTTGTACATGCAAGTTTGCAAGCTTCACCACCTACAAGTTCGCTAGAAAGTTTGATGATCATAACACAAATATGACTCCAAGAGTTTGCCACAAATGTCACAAATCTACTTAGACCACTCTAACCAAAGAGGGATTAGCGACTTATAGGAAATGAGCGAAGAGTGAGGCTACGAGAGGGGTGACAAGCATCATGAATGATGAGTGAGACTACGACAAAGAGATGTGAGACTAAGTGAAGAAAAACTAGAAAAAGGGGCAAAAGGCAATTATAGTTTTGAACTTACCAGAGAGGGATTGACGAGTGTTGTGAGCGAATGAGGCTTTTCTGGTCTAGTTCTTTTGCTCACCCCTACCTTGTATAGGATTCCAAACCTATCTCCTAATAAGTGAAAAGGGGTAGCCTCAAAATGTTCAATTTAAAAACTTCTATTGACAAAGAAATTAATTCCTTCAATCCTTTCTTGTTTGAGGTGAAGGTGGCCTATTAGAAATATCAATTTAGAGAGAAAAATTCATTTCCAATATTCTATAGTAATTAGTAAGTCCATGTAATATCACATGGTGATGCCACTATCTTCAATATAAATAAATTTAGAGAATAATTAAAATTATCACTCACTATATAAAATTATTTTTATTAATGAAAGATGTGAATTCATTAAAAAATTAAGCCGAAGCACGTCGAATAAAATGATTGTTATTATCTAGTTCAAAAATGATTTGTTGATTTAAAATTTAACTGAACAGCTAAAGAAAAATAAACGACTTAATGTATCTATCTATGTATGGACAAAGTATTTTATCGGTAGAGCTGTTAAACGGGTGGGTTGAATTGGGTTTGGGTCGGGTCATTAATGGTCCGACCCAAATTAACCCATTTACCCATTTATGCCTAATGTAAATTTTTCGACTCATACTCGACCCAACCCATACCCAACCCATACACGACCTAACCATATTAATAAAATATTTTCATATTCAACCAAATTTAGAAAAACTTATTCCTATGTTTTATTTTTATTTTTATTTTGTTTATTTTTTTAATGTCTAATGTAAATTTTCCAACTCATACCCGACCATACCCAACCCATACCCGACCATAACCAACCCATACCCGACTCAACCATATTAATAAAATATTTTCATATTTAACCAAATTTAGAAAAACTTATCCCTATGTTTTTTTTTTTTTTTTTATGCCTAATGTAAATTTTCCAACTCATACCCGACCATACCCAACCCATACCCGACCCAACCATATTAATAAAATATTTTCGTATTTAACCAAATTTAGAAAAACTTATTCCTATGTTTTTTAAAGATATATATATATATATATATATATATATATATATATATATATTTCAAATGGTATTGCTAAAATAGTTTATACAACACAAATTTAATGGTATAATTTTTAAAATATTTATTTTAAAAAATTGAATTTTAATTATTTTTTATTTTTTAAAAAATTAAAATTTTAATTAATTTTATTTTTAAAAGAAAATTTTTAATTTTCTTTTTTTTTTTTTTTTTGTTCTTCTTCTTCTTTGGCCGGCTGCTGGCCACCAGAGGAAGAAGAAAGAAAAAAAATAGGAAGAAAAAAAAAAAAAGAAAATTAAAATAAAAAATAATTATAATTTTGATTTAAAAAAATATATATTTTTGTAAATTTAAAGAGGGAAGAGAGAGATTGTGAGGTTTTGGTTGAAAATGGGTTCTAAATTCAGCCCATTTAAGAACTTAAGACCTACTTATCAAAGTCTTTAATTATTAAATCCATTTAATTGCTTTTTGTTAGATACAAGTGACCCATACATGACCCATGACCCATTTTAACACCTCTACTTATCAAAAAAGATTGCCTTGCTAATTGTTAATTTCAAGATGCTGGAACATTAACATGATCCTTTGGGATGTAGCTACTTTAACACATGGCAGCATGAGCTTAAACATCTGCCATCCTATCTCAAAGCTGATCTAATCGATGTATGTGTTAATGATACGCATCAATAAACGAAGCAGGTCGAGACGAGATCCATGGCAACACCTGAATCCACGCAACGACAAAAGGGTCCTTTCGACCAAAAAAAAAAAATCCACGGAAACAACAAAAAAGGTCCCAAGTAGTTTAGCTTGTTGTCTCTGCCATATCGAGCCCGCGAGAGGGTTTGCTCGAGATTGATCACACTCCAGTTCTTTTATATTTCCTTTCTTATGTTGGTCGAGATAAAAAAAAAAAAAAGACTAGAAATTTATTTAATAATATCAATTAATTTTTATATTCTCAAGATCATATCAGTGATTTAAGAATAGAATTAAAATAGAAACAAGCAATAGAAAAAAAGTTGTATTTTTATTCTCAAGAATAATTTTTGAAAATATCATTTTTTTTTTTTTCCCTTTCTAACCAATCACCAAGCTAGGCAATGGCTGGTGACTTGCCAGAAATGAGGTTTGGCGACCTCACCGGCCCTTAACAGGTTTGACCTCGCTAGATCTAAGCAAGGTCAGTGATTGGCTAGAGGATTAAGAAGAATAAAGGAAAAATAAATAATTTTTTTATTAAAAATTAAAAGAAATTATGCGTCATAATTTTTTTGAAAATCATATCAAATACATTCACATTCTCTTTCTATTTTTGAAATATAAATTGTGCACGGTGATAAGATGCATTCACATGTTTAGGAACTCATCTATGAAATTAAAAAAATCATTTATCAATAAAAATTATTTTTAAAAATAGAATGTTTGTGAAACGCATAATTATACTGCGAGAAGTCTTTCTTGTGATGGTCCAAAAAGCAGCTTCGACCATCTTCGTTGTCGAGATTTCAATGGACAAGTGCCTTCGCTTCTCGCTCCATTCCTTTTATGTGTCCTTTCCAAGGTCAATTCGTGGACAGATTCTAATGCGACAAGTGGAACCGCTGCTTTGATTCATTGCGTTTTCGAATGTCCTTTTTTCGCTTTAATGATTCACGGACTGGACTTGAGAGGACAATAAGCCACGTGTCTACCCGAAAGCCTATTTATTGAAAAAACTAAATTTCTATTTTACTAGCGTGAAATGCATCGCTTTTGAAAGTAGCATCTTCTAGTATGATCGACAAGATTATTCAATGGTATCTACTTTATTTAAATTCCAAAAGGAGAGGAAATAAAGAAGTAATCATGAACAAATAGAGCATGCGTCAATGCTCTTATATGCAAGTACATCCATAAGCTAATGTATTGCTTTCAAATGTTGCAACCTTTCTAAACAAGCCCGATAGGAAAAATGTGCAATTTGATTCCGGAATATTAGTTAAATGTGCAATATAATTTTTAAATTTTTAATTTGATCAATATAATCCATAAATTTTTAGTATATATTCAATTTAGTCCTCAAACCGTGTAATGTTATTCTTGAACTTAAATTAATAAAATGACAATATTAAATATTTTCACATAGTTTATGGATTAAATTGAACCTGTATAAAAAATCCAAGACCAATATTGAGTGAATTAAAAGTTTAGGGACTATATTACAGTTTAAGTTAAAGTTAAAAAACGACATTAAACAAATTAAAAGTTTAGAGAATGAATTGTTTATTGGCTCAAAATTCATGGATAACAGGTTTAGAAGTAATGCTGAGATGAGGACTAATGGTTTCTAATCGGCTTGAGTTCTCTCAAACCTTTATCTCGCACGACATTAGGATTTTCATTTAAATTTGATTAATATTATGAGAATTCTATATGAGGTTTATAGCCTATTGTAGTCACTTGGAAACCAAAGTGAAGTATTGAAGTATACTACACTTCCTTCACAACTTAATATTTATGGTCAAAGACTTAATTACATTAGTTATCTAATTAGCACACTTTCGGTAGCTAAACTTGATTATCATTAACTAAGGTGTTTATGCAGTCTTTACACAAAATTATGAATCCTAAGATTCTCGTCCACTAAGTGTCCATGCAATGCTTTTATGTTTATTATGTCATGAAATGTAATCCAACCATTCAATTCAAATATGCAAATCACAATTTAGAAAGAAAAGCAATATAAAAGAATCACAATCAATTTATCAAATATAGTAATGAAAGAACAAGTAAAGTAACTCGATACAAGTTAGGCAAAAAGTATAATGTGGTCTTGTAACTAAGCTCCAATATAGCAACCCTATGAGCTTAGTTCAAATCAAATTCAATTCATTGTCTGATACTAAACTATAACAAAAGTTCTCACTAAAATCTCTAAACTACATGAATATCAACTAAATGACACTAAGGTAAATCTAATTCTAAGCCCTAACTATCTAATCAAGACCTAATTCTCTTAACTAATGTTTGAAATTTTAATTTCGAATTCTTTATTATTAATATTTTTTTTAACTATTGGAAACAGCGACTTGGGCTGGACCCTTGTTCTCAATCCAAATATGGTCCAACATGGTTTCACGGGTCTAAATTGATGAGTGTAATTCAAACTTTATTACACAAATTCTCCCTTAGTTACAAGCCTTTGAAGCCCATTCTTGAAAACAACCATCTAAGGCCGATTTCTATTAAAATCAAAGTAAGTCCTATCTCAATTCTTATTAAGACCGAATACAGCCCCATTTTTTCAACCATATTAACATTTAACCCAAATTCAATAAAATTCATTGGAACATTCCAAATAAGGGTACGAAGTGTCCTCATTTTCTTAAAAGAGTGTTTAAAATAAATCTTATTTCAAATAAAAGTTTAAAGTAGCTACAATAGTTTAAAATAAATGCCTCAACTCATTAGCTGGCCAAAAATCCCGACCAATCAAGAGTACTTTTGTCCAAAGACAATTTTTTTTTCTTTTTAAATTTCTTTGTGCTTCTTCCTTGTTCATCTTCTTCTTCATCTAGCAAGATGAATAGGGAAGAGTGGCTAATCACATTTGCTTTGGCGCAAGAGGCTATGCTCAATATGGAATCCGAGGATTTGAAGTCTCCATTTGATGAAAAGGACAACCGGATCCAGGAGTGTCCTTCAAGTGGTGCCTCTTCTTCTAATTTCAACGGAGAAAAAATCTACGCAACAAGAAATTCAAGTCTTGTAAGGGTAGAATCTGGGATATAGAAAAGTAACGGCCTTAGTAAAGGAATATGTAAGAACAACCAGCCCCAGTGTAGCAACAATACTGGTGGCGCACGTACGAGCATCAAATCCGACCACTCCACTCGGTGGGGACATTTAAAAAAAAAAAAAATAGAATAGGACTCTCGCGCCAACGAACAAACAAAACCCAAACCGAAATGCAAAACCTCGACACCACCTTTCTTAGATCTACAAGCACTCCTCTCTTCCTCCTCCACAATGCAACCGCCACCACTGCTCTGATTCCATTGCAAAACCCCACCGCATCGGCAGAATCTCCCCCTCCGCCGTGGAAAGTGAGCTCAAAGATCTCTTTCCCATTGCCACTCCCCACTCCCCAGCCCTCCGCCCCTGCCGACAAGGACGACTGCCTTCTTCTCAAGCTAAAGTCGGAGGTTTAGGCCTCCGCAATCACGCTGGAGAACCTGGCCAAGCTACTGGCTGGTCACGACAAAGAAGATGTACATGGCATTAAGAAAAGAAATTTTTTTGTTTATATTTCAACAAAAATACTCTTGATTGGTCGGAAGACTTGAAGGTGATTAACATAGTTTCAGGCTTTTGTTTGAACTAAGTTTTATATTAAGTCATCTTTTGAAAAAATAAGGACAACCTTTATCGGAATTTTTCCAAAATCAGTTGAAGCCCTTTTTCAACTATATTTTCCTTCCATTCATTTTCTATCCTTCTTTCCTATTTATTTTCTTGTTACCATTGTTTTCCTTCTTCGGCAATTGAAGAATGCCAAGAACTTCCGCCTAAAATCCAGAGCAGCCTAAATCAACAATCGGCGCATTCAAGCTTCAAGCTGAGAGCAATTTGCTGTTGGTCACATCCGTCCACCGCACTAAACCTCTGCCGGAACACCAAATTCACCACCAGCAACTACCAGCCACCGACATCTCGAACACTCATGGTGGAGCGATAATCAAAATAGGGAAAGATAGACTAACACGAACATTTCCTCAAATCAAAGCTATCCATCAATTCGAATCCATTCGTTCTCCATAAGCAACCATGGATGACCGCAAAGATATGCAAAACAAAGAACACAAGGAGGGGCTCACATGCGGCCACAAATTTGAATCTCAGGAAAATGAATGCAAGACAGATGAATTAAAGACGAATGTTGTGATTTGAAAATGAAATGAACATCAAAATTACTTTGACTCATAGAAGATTTTCCTCAAACAAGAGCACAGCTTCGTTTAGACATTTTTACAAACACAGAAGCATCGTCGGCGCATCGCTTTCGATCCATTTTATTGTGATGACGTCAAAGTATACATAATCTATTTACAAGCTCTTATTCATCATTTAACACTCATTCGAGCATCGATCGTGGCTTCCCCATTTCGCAAACCATAACAGAGTGAAGAGAATCGTACCTTGACGAAGAGGCTGCGGTCGGGATTGGAAATCGAACAGAGGAACGTGATCTCGGAAATACCGTTGCTGTTGGTCAAACGGCGGCGACGGAGTTTCGAACGAAAATCTGAGAAATTGGGAGTTCTTGGATTACAAAACGGAGCCTAACAGATTTACATGCTCCGGCGATGAAGTAATTGTAGGATCAAGGTTGCGCTCTGCTTTCGGCCGAGGCCGAAGACAAGATGTACAACGAATTTTGGCGACTGAGAGTGTTCGGTCGTGGATTCCGGCCACGAGAAGCTCCTGAAGTCTGGCTGGGCTGAGAAGATTTTTTCTGCGTGACGTCTGTCTTTTTCCTCCGGTGAAAATCGACGCTGGCGAAGGAGCTTCACACGATGATGAACTGCTTCGAGCTTCTCAGTCAATATACAGAGAGGAACAGACCAAAGTTGCATTGTTACTGTTAGAAAAAGGCACCGCCTCTCCCTCTCTAGTTCTCCAGATCTGTCTCTACTCCTCCAGACTTTTCTCTCTAGATAATTCTTCAGCTTCAGCCGCAATTGTTGACAAATGGGTCAACAAGTTGCAATAAAATAATAAGTAGAATGTGCCGACTTTACACCCTATAAATAGGGGGTCTGCCTCTTGTGTGTTGTGTGTGGCGTGGTGAATGTACCGACTTTACTTAAAAACCTAATCAAACGGATGGGCTAAGTTGAAAAAAGTTCAACCTAAATTTATTCATTTGACCAATTTTGACCAATTTTTATATAATATAGATTTAGTGATTCATACATATCCAATCTCTACCAAACTCATATCCCACCAACTCATATTACTAAAATATTTTTATATTTAACCAAATCTTAAAAACTCATGCCCGAACGGAGATGAGAGCGCGATGTCGAGAGAAAATAAAGAGAGAGTCAAGTAGATGGGATCGGTCTAAGTAAGTCATAAACTTATTTAACTCATATATTATTTTGAGCTTTACCATTCTAAATTCATTTATGACCTATTTATCAAATATAACTAATTCATATAACAACTTAACCCATTAAATATGAGTTAGAAATTGAATCTATGGCCCATTTGGATAGATTTAGTTTTAATAAATGTATTAATTTCCAATCCTTTCATTTTCTAGTCTTTTCATTTCCAATTCGTTCGTTATAATCCTTGTATTTCACTTTCCTTTGCACACTCTAACTACTATTCTGTCCAATATCACCACAAAACCATTCTCATTAAAAATCAAGAATCAATTTTTGTGTGAAAGATTTTTTGTTATTTGGATGAACCTATTTTTTGTGGATCCTTTTAACATACCCGATTTGTGGTTCTATTTAAGGAAGTCTAATGGTGAGCAGAGATAATTGGCTTCCAATCCAGTTCCAATTGGTTCCCAATTTTGGGAATCGTGGACCAGACCGTTTGGTCCTAGGATCGGGAACCAGACTAAACCGTGAACCGTGGGCAATCCGTTAATACTAATAGCACACGTTTCCACATGCAAAAAATTCAAACTTCGATTGCATGAATATCAATCACACTTCAAGCGTTTCAAGCTTAATGTTAACCATAAAGGCCATGAACAATATGGTTGGAAGTTGTGCTTGGCTTGGATTTTATAGACAACCTCTCTTTTACTTTTTAAGTACTTAGTCGATATGGGACTCTTGGAGGCTTGATGTGCCTTGTCTTTTGCAAGTGAGGGGAGCAAGAGAGAGAGCATGTGAGTATGAGGAATGAGGATCTCTTGGAGTCTTAGTCCCACATTGGGTAGAAGAAGAAACTAATAGGTAAGTTTTCTCTATAATAAAGAGTCATAAGAAGAGTTTTGTTGGTCATTTGGCCACATGAGATGTTGACACATGAAATATATATATATATATATTTGGTCCGGTCGGTTGGCCATGGCCCGGTGCATACCCCTAATGGTGGGAACAACAAGAGCTTGACAATGGCCCGGTGCATACCCCTAATGGTGGGAACAACAAGAGCTTGACAATGTTGCATGTGCAAATTCACCACACAAAGACAATTATAGGGCTGCATATTCACTCAAACCACGACGGAAGAAATCCGGCTAGGAAATGCTAACATCCCGAGTAATATGAGCAAATAAGGGAAATGACTTCAAACCCGAGCATGGTTTCAACCATACGAAGATTATTTAAGGAGTAGCACAATTACTTAGCACACTACATTGTGAGGCATATTTCTGAATTGATTGGACAAATGATTGTCAATGCGGTCAACGATGCTTTTTCCGAGCTAAGATAATCCAACTAGCCATTTCCACATCAAGAAAGTCCAGCATTCCATGGTATGTCCCTTCAATTTCTAGGCATTTTAATCATGTTAATAATTTAGGCCAAGTAATTTTAACCCATGTAAGTATTTTACAAAGACCTACAACATCTAATTAATGCCAAAATGATGCAAATTTGATTGGTCTGGTTAATGAACATCTAATATTCAAGTTAACGATGATGAGATTAATCCAAACAATAACAATAATTTCACAAATCCAAATGTTCAACAGAATGAACCTTTGCCAAATATAGAATATTAGGCTTATGAGGCTAGTACAAAATGTTGATAACATAAGGCCATTCAATGTAGCCATTCCACCAAATGTTGGAAATATACTTTATTGTCAAAATCTTCCCATTAAATGCAATATGAATAATCAGGCCAAACCATCGTCCCTGCATACGAGGCAGGAAGGTCAAATTTATCGACATGGACTGATCAAGTGGCTGAAGTACTTTCGTAACTAGTAGTAGTCGATAGGGCATGTTTATAAGAAACTATATCCCAAATGGATCGACAATCAATCCCTTTCAAGGGGGTTTAAAATACATGATTTCACCATTTTCATTGCCAAGATGACCAATCGATGGTCGAGCATACTGACCAATCTGTTGCTGAACATGATGAGATAGAGACTAAAGAATTTTTAAGACTTAGGCTATTTTCTTTGTCTTTATAAAAAAAAACTACCTTCAAATGGTATACTTTCCACCTATTTCAGTGTATAATTGGATAGAAATGCAAAGGCCCCTCCACTCCCAATTTTATATAACAATACCTAGAGTAACAGTGATATATTTAACAAGATTATGTCATTACAACAACAAATCCGTAGACCAATTCATTCCTCAATTTTAAAAGTCGAGAAATAGATGCCTCACTTAGCTTTCGAAAAAAGGAATTTACAGACTTAGCTTTCAAGGGGTTAAAGTTTGATTTAAAGGAAAGATTTGAAGGTCTTGTGCAAGTAACTCTTCAAGCATAGGAATATTGATAATCTCTCCAAAAGAGAATAAGACAAATTTTCTTTCTAAATTGGATTTTGCTTATTTGAATAACCGAGCATAAATGAAGCATTGATTTTCGGTTTACAAATTTTAGCCAATTTGAAGGCACAATTTAACAAAAAAGTGGGAGATTTCTTGTTGGTTACTAAACATTTGAAAGGTGAATGTTCATGTCTCATTAAGAATATCATTATCTTATGCTTTGCCTAAGGAGTTATTAGACAACTTCCTCATTTGTGACTTGATTCATATTGCAAAATATGAAAATTTAGAAACCAATGAGTTAGCTCAAATGACATATGAATATTGAATCTCAAAAGAATTGACCAAAGTAATAGTCGCAGAAATAAGAATTCTACCATCAATTCAAGATCAAGGGTATAATGGCTGCTGTTGATTTCGCTGCGAATCAAAAGGATTGCAGAAAGCCGTTTTTCGACTATTAAAAAGAAATCCTAATTCGAAAGATAAGAAATTAAAAAGGAAAGCATTACGATATGTTCTGCTTGGATTTGAATTCTACGGAGTGTCAAGGGATCATTATTGAAATGTTTAACTAAATATGAATTGGTATTGGCTATGGGGGAAGTGGACGAATGCATTTATGGTACACATCAAGTTGGAATAAAATTGAGGTGGTTATTGTCTCGGTATAATTATAGTTGACCTAGAATAGCTCAAGATTGCATTAAATATGAAGAGGGGAGTATTAAAATTTTCCTAAACTTATTACAAAATTCAGTTTTAAACCTTTTTGATTTTGTCATTTTAATCTTTAACATTTTTACATTTTATTAATTGAGTCTACTGGTCAATTTTAGTCGAAAATCATCAACATAGATGTCGACCATCCTATATGGCACAACTAGCACATTTGGCATGACTGTCATTAACGTTGACATTTTTAAATAATATTAAAATTTGTTGTAACTTTTTCTTTTCTTTCTTATTAATTATTTTTTTTTTCATTTCAATTCTCGCCTAAATCCAGCAAGGGCTTTAGTGCCCTTGGCTAAGGCCTTTGTGGCCTCACTGATCAAGAGCGAGGCAACTCTTGCCCGGATCTAGTGATGGCCTGGATGAGGGCCGCGACTAGGGGTGTGCAAAAGAACTAGAAATCACTCGGATTAAACTGCTTAAGAACTTATGGTTCTTAAGGAAACTGGTATGGTTCTTGGTTCCAATTTATTGGAATCAATAGTTATTGGTTTGATTCCTAGTTCCAAGTGTGGAACTACCCTCCCGAACCGGATTGATATAAAAAAAAAAAATCCTAAATCCCTAGGCTATTATTAGTTTTTATGCTAGATAACTATCTACTTTTGCCCTCTTATAAACGAATTTGGTGAGTGTACTTTCGTGCTTACTACTTCCTAACATACTAATATTGTCGGTTCATTGGCTCTAATTGAGAGTACCTTTGATGAGGTGATTCCGTCGTGTAATTCTCTATTACATATTACAGTGCTAATGCACGAAGCTTGGTGGGATCGGTTTTATGGAACCACTTGGGAACCGGACTGGATTGCCGATTCGATTCCTGAGTGGATCCATGGAATCAATGGGCAGTTCCCAGTTCCAACTTTTTGGAATTGATCTTTAGTGGGTGGTTTTCGGATTTAGGGTAGGAACTGCCTATTTAGATCATGGTCACTCTTAGCCGCGACCCTTGCCGGTGGCTAGTGAGGGCTCGTTGGGAAAAGAAGAAAGGAGAAAAAAGAAGAATAATTCGATTTTTTTTTTCAAAAATTTCAATGTCAGTGTCACCAGCCATGACATATAGGATAACCATTGTCCACGTTAACGATTTTTAATTAAAATTAGTCGAAATGACTCAATTGACAAATAGTGAAACTATTTATGATTAAATTGATATAATTGAAAAGTTTAGAACTGAATGGGCATAAGTATAATAATATTTGTGACACTTTTGTGCTTTTCCTAGCAAAAAGGGTGTAAATCGTAGAAGATAGACAGGCTAATTCAACACATTTCGGCATTGATATGAAATCCCATCATTAAGCCATGGCCATTTAGTTTTTGGGCTATGGATGTAATTGGTAAAATATATCCCCCATGGACCCAAAGGGGTAATTTCATTACAGTTGCAATTGATAATTTTACGAAATGCATTGAAGCGGTTTCTTATAGAAAAACATTAGTTAGAAAGTAGTGAAGGAGTTCATATAGTCCATTGGTTTATTATCCCTGAAACAATAACAAATTCATGATGGATGGAGGGAGGGGGAGAGAGAGAGAGGAGTTCATATAGTCCATTGGTTTATTATCCCTGAAACAATAACAAATTCATGATGGAGAGAGAGAGAGAGAGGAGTTCATATAGTCCATTGGTTTATTATCCTTGAAACAATAACAAATTCATGATGGAGAGAGAGAGAGAGAGAGAGAGAGAGAGAGAGAGAGAGAGAGAGAGAGAGAGAGAGAGAGAGAGACTTTTACAGATTGACTAATGTCCATAAGAAGAGACGACTTGAATTTTAGCAGCATCTACCAAATAAAAGAGGAGAAAAGGTTTTTTAAATTTTCCCAATTGTTACATACTTTTATAGATTGACTAATGTCCATAAGAAGAGACGACTTGAATTTTAGCAGCATATACCAAATAAAAGAGGAGAAAAGGTTTTTAAAATTTTCCTTTGTTTTCTCCTCACACAAAATAATTCTATGCTTCGGAGACTTGAGGAGAAGGAAAAGGAAAGGAAAATACTAATAAATATGAATTTCCTTTTCATTCTCTCTCACAAAAAGTTTAGAATTTTACCCTCAAATTTTAACCTTAGATTTTCCCCTCAAATTTTCATTTTCAATACTTTCCTTGAAACTTACCCAATGGTGGGTAATGTTCACCAAAACTTGTCACAATCACCCCTCATTTTCCTCGCTTTCCTCCTTCCCGAATAAAGCATTACTACAAGGATGTGGCTAAGAAGGTGAAGTCCTCATGATAAAGTGTAGAATCCCTTAACTTCGTTAACCTACCATCTTCAACCATTTAGGACTTCAGAATTTTTTCTAATTTTGGTTTGGGTTGATATTCAGAAGTATAAATTATTTAAGACTAAACCTTAACTTTGCAACCCTCACATCTTCAACCATTTACGACCTTAGAATCTCTACTAATTTTGGTTTAGGTTGATTTGAATGAAATTCTATTATTTAAAACCAATTCTAGAATTCCCCATTGATCTTTCTCCTCCCTCTAATTAATTGGTAAGTTACAGGTATGATCATCACACCTATGATGTCCATCACTTATAACCCACTAATTACAAATATTGGATTACATCACCCTTTTCAAAATCTGATTAATTAAGGAGTTATTTTCATGGGCATGAAGGTTATCAACGTAGATATATTTAGTTAGTGTAATTCATTGACAAATGTTGTGCAATCAAGAATATATCCTTAAATAAAGATCGTTCTTTGCTTTGAGCGGGCTTTAACATAGATTGTATATATGTTGCTATCTAGGGCAACCGAACAAGAAAATAGAAAGATAGAAAATCATTACAAGAGTTCCACGGGAGAATTACCAAAAAAATCCTAAACCTATTGCAATTATACTAATTTAGTCCTAAACTTTTTTTTTGGGCTAATTTAGTCCTAAAACTTTCACAATTGTGCCAATTCAGTCCATTTGGCCAAAATTGGCCTGCTAACGTTGATGTGGATGCTAGCCGAGGATAGTAGGCTAGTGAATGTTGATGTGACAATTTTTAAATAATTTTTTTCGATTTTTTCCCCACCTTCTCTTTCCTCTGGCCAGTGAGGTCAGCCTCAATGAGGCTTGCCCCCATCGGCCACTGGCAAAGGCGAGCCTTGCCCAGCGACGGCGAGGCCGCCACTAGCCAAGGCGAGGGTCGACCTCGCTAGTGGCCGGCGATGCTGCTGTCGCCAAATCTGGCGAGGAGCCTTGCTGGCTACTTACAAGGTCGACCATTGCCTTGTCTGGACAAGGCCAAGCCTCGCTAGATGAGGGTCGACCTTGCTAGTGGCCGGTGAGGTTGCCGTCGCCAGATCTAGCGAGGCTTGGCCTTGCCCATCCATGGTGAGGTCGACCTCGCCGGTGGTCGTGAAGCTCTTTACCTAGGGTCAACCTTGCTATGGCTGGGTGAGCCTCGCCTTCGCCTGTGGCTGGTGAGGGCTAGCCTTGCCAGTGGCCGGCGAGACCGACCTCGCCGGCCCTCGCCTTTGGCTGGTGTCAGCTAGCTAGAGGAAGGAGAAGATGGGGAAAAAAAGAATTAAAAAATTCAAAAAAATATTTAAAAATTAAAAAAATTAAAAAATGGATACATAGCGTTCACCGGCCAGCTATCCTCGGCCGGCATCCACGTCGCGTTGGTGGGGGTAATTTTGGCCGAATAGACTGAATTGACACAATTATAAAAATGTTTAGAACTAAATTGGCAAAAAAAAAAAAGTTTAGGACTGAATTGGCATAATTGCAATAAGTTTAAGACTTTTTTGGTAATTTTCCTAGAGTTCCACCTATATAAGAAGTTGAATCATTAACTAGTTATATGCAGTAACTAATATCTTTTTCTTGAAGCGCAAATTTAGTAATAACTACTTGAAATCATAAGCTTCCATCCTTTATTTTTGTTATTAAAATCATGGGCTTCAATCCTTTATTGTTTGCTATCTAAAGATGTCCCTGTTGGCTGACTGAGACTCCAGCTTCAGAAGGGAAAGCCTGCAAGATGATGATGGACAGAGATATTAACGTTGCAAAAAGGTCTCTCAAACAAAAAGATAAAAAATTCTAGATGAGTTAAATTTCAGACAATAAGCCAATCATAAATCTTTTATGGGCGGTCTATCTAGCTATAATACAATCATTCACATACTTTGATTGTTCATGAGAAACTAAGGTTCCGCTTGAAATAAATTTCATAGTTGGGCACATTTTTTTTTTTGGGATAATATAAACTAAGACTTTTTTATGAGTTAGGTATACTGGGCGCACTCCAATTGTAGGTGATGATCATTTAAGTAATGATTAATATCATCAAAATCCCAAATTGGTATAATTATCATCTAAAAAGAATTTCAAACCGATATTCCATAATACATTTTATTCCAAACTAAATTCCTGTCTCAGGAAAAATGCTGAACTAGTACCCAATGACACATTTACCTAAAAAAAAAGCCGTCAGAGAGAGAGAAGCGTGTGCTGGGGGAATATCCTCCAGAATTAAAACGGTATCCTCCCTTTTATTCGCCAAAGAGGGTATCTTTCTAGGATAATGTTTTATTATATGACATTTGCATTTTGCCATAAAAAAAAGAAAGATGGGAAATATCCTTGAGAACGAGGAGACCGGAATCAAATTAGTTTATTCATTTAATTATTGCTTTTCCGCACACTAGGGTGTTTTGCGCTCTTTCAGCACCTGCAAAGGATGAACTTGCTATAGATGTATGTATCTATCGTTGCCTTTTATTTTAGGAGATAATTATCCAAAACATACTAAATTACTGTACGGCATCAATTTTATTATATATATTTTAATTTTTTTCTAATTTAGTTATAAAAATTTCAAAAATTTACCAATATAATCATTGCGGTCAATTTGGCCTAGAAAATGCTAAAGTGGATACAGTTAGCAATGACATAGATAATTTTTGTAATTTTTGTAAAATTTTAAAATTTTCTTTTTTTTTCCTTTCCTTTTATTTTCTTTTGTTGTCTTGTTTTTTTAGTTGGATTTCAGGCAAACGGGTTGTTGGTGCCCCATTCTCGCTGGCCTTTGCGCCCTCGCCTGGATCTTGGCAAGTGTAGCTGAGGCCTATGTAGCACCGATATGGACACGTGACACGACACGACACGACACATCAACACAACACGACACGACACGTCGACACGTCATTTCTTAAAAATAGATAATTTCGACACGTTCCGACACGTTATATATTAAATATATTTTTATATATAAATACATAAAAAATAGCATAGAATTAATTTACACAAAAATATTAAATAATATCATTTATTATTTTAATTTGTTACAATAATACACAAAACTTAGAGGAAAAAAACATTGTTTAAATAAAAATGCTGAAATGATATTTTTAAATTTATTTATGTATCATATATAGCATTTTTTTTATCACTTCTTTAAGAGTAAAAGACTTTAAAAAAAAAATAAAACTGAAAAAAAAAAATTGACCCCGTGTGTGTATATTTATAGCAATTTTATTACTTCTTTTATTACTTCTTTTGTGTATATTTATATTTTGACCCCTCAAGTATTAGAAATTTTTAAAATTGACCCCATGCGTGTCGGAATTGCGTGTCGGAATTTTGGACTTGCGTGTCGGAAAGAGTTGACCACGTGTCGGATTTTTCGATACTCGTTGACCGCGTGTCGGGACGTGTCGGAGCGTATCGGACACGTGTCGGAGTGTCGGACACGACACGAAGGCTTCTAAAGAGTGTCCGTGCTACATAGGCTGAGGCCATGAAGACCCATCGGCCAAAAATCTAATAAAGGAAAAAAGAAGAAGAAGAAAACCAGAGAAAAGAAAGATAAATGAAAATAAAGATAAATTTTCAAAAAAATGAAAAAAATTGTCCATCCATGCCATGTTGGATAGTTGACATTCACGTTAGTGATTTTCAATCAAAATTGACTGTAAGGACTATATTGACAAATCATCATAAAGTTTAAGACCAATTCATCAATTGAAAAGTTGAGGATTGAGTTGGTCATTATATAATAGGTGTAGGGTCGGTTCGTTTCATGCAAAATAACTTCTAGGAAAACATTTTCCGGAATTTCCGGTGTTCGGATGGTGGAAAATAGATTGTCAAAGAAAATGTTTTCCGGTCAATGTAAAATCTCCTTGTAAGATTGTGGAAAATGATTTCCTTTTTTGAAAAGAGGAAAACATTTTCCATAACTTCTTTCATCTTGTTTCTTTTCATTTATGCTTTCTTTTTCTTTTTTCTTTTTTTTTTTTAAATCGAGTTTTCAATTTTTTTCCTTTTCTTTTTTTCCATTTCATCTTCTTCCTTGGTGGCCGGCGACCAGCCGCGAGCCAACTCAAGCCTCGCCTTAGGTCGGCAAAGCTCCACCTAGCCTGATCTGGCGAAGTCGAGCTCGGGCCTCGCTAGATCGGGCGAGGCAGAGCCCCGTTGGCCTGGGGTGAAGCTCGAGCCTCGCTAGATCCGGCGAGCTAGGTGGGGCTTAGGCCTTGCCCGAGCTCGCTGGATCTGGCGGCAAAGCTTGGGCTCTCGATCTAGGCGAGCTCGAGCTACGCCATTAGATCCGGCGAGCTCATGGCTCGCCTAAGCTCGGCGAGCTAGGCGGGGATCGGGCGAGATCAACCAAGTCTCAAGCTCGTCGGATCTGGAGACCGGGTCTTGGTCGGCCGCCAAGCAATCGGCCATCGTCGGGCATGCGGCGGTGGAGGAAGGAGGAGGAAGAAGGAGGAGGAAGGAGGTGGTGGTGGAGGAAGGAGGAGCCGCAAGGAAGAAGGAGGAGGAAGGAGGAAGGAAAAGAAAATGGAAAAAAAGAAAAAGAAAGAAATAATAAAAAATAATAAAAATTTCGATTTTTTAAATACAAATAATTAAAAATTCATTTTTTAAATTTTTTAAAAATAAAACAAATTTTTGGTCAATTAAAAGTATTAGCTAACGAATAGTAGAAAATATTTTCCACTTGAAGTTTAGGTTTTGGCCAAACACCGAAAAATAGAGTCATTTTCCTAAAAATGACTTCTAGAAAAATGTTTTCCGAAAACATTATATTTTTTGTGAACCGAATGGACCCTTAGAGTTTTTTTTTTCCCTTTATTTTGGGGAAGGATTATGCTCCTCCGAGGGATGTGATCTCCTGAACATTTATATGAGTATTGCATTTTGGAGAGTTCGAGCAAACTCTCTTCTTCATTGTTTAATATTTTTAATATTCCATGACTATCGAATAAGTTCGAACTGGTTCTTCTTTTCTAGTAAGCAGATTAAGAAACAAATATTATAGTATGATCATTATGTTTCAGAGACAGAACCTATAAAGTAGCTGATTAGATTTTGGATTAAGTTTTTTTTTTTTGGTTGCGAAAATCACCGTATTTAGGACAGTGTCTTTGATACGCTTTGCCCGACTTTCTTTCCCTACATTTTTCTGATTTTTATCACTTCCCTTTGAATCGCCCGGAAGATATGTTTTGGCTGAGTCATTTTTAGGTCAATGTTTCTGCAAGTTCTCAAAAACTGTTTCTCATAAGATTTGTAGCCATCACCACGTAATGTAATATATTGCGATTGTTGCTAGAAAATATTCTAACAATTTAAATGATTACTCGGGACACTTTTGCTATTATAAATATGGTACTATCCCATTAAATATCCTCCAAGTTGGTGACTTTTAATAATACTAGATGAGATTTTTTTGAAATTTTTTTTTTTGATTGATGGAGGAGCTCCTATGGATAATTTAGGAGTGAAAAAAAAAAAAAACTAACACATCGACTTATGAACTTATGAAGGATTCTCTTTTTATATACACACAACTTACGTAAAGTGAAAGCTTCTAGAAATGTGATTAATATTTGCCATTTGGCAACTCAAGATAGGATAAAGAGGGGTTAGAAATCTTTCAAATTTCCTCCAAATTCTTAAAAGTCATGTCAAATGTTTGGTGCAAATTAAAGTAAGATTGAGAATATTTGCCAATTTTTGAAATTCCTTATCTCTCTCGCTCTCTCTCACAGATCGTGATGCCTTTAATATCTCTCACAGATTGTCAACGCCTTCACTGTTTGACTAAGAGGTATGAGCCACCGAAAGCTCCTCTTTCTTGTGGCCCTACTGGCTTCCGCCTATACCGTACCCCGCCAACAGCTTCGGATCTGAACGCGATTTCCCCTCCCCCCACACCAATTGCCCTCTCTGTTGCGCATTGATCATCGACCCCATTCCTCTCTTTCTCCCTCCTCTCGACCGTATCTCTCAGTGTCTTGACGGTGACAACAATTGGGCGGTGCAAGCTCTCGTTGGCGGTGGTGAATCAACAAGGCAGCAGTAGCAAATGACAGGGTTCAATTAGGAGAAACTAATAACAACGGATTGTCTAAGGGAAATTGATGATGTGAATGGTCATGACAGTCAATTGGGTTTTGTGGAGAGGAGGAGGTGTCATTCCGCTAAGAAGGCCGGTTTCAAGTAATACTCCTTATTGAGTAATCGAAACGTGCGAAGGTTTGGAATTGCAATCATCTCATGAGAACACGAGCGAGTTGAGAACAATTGACATTCGGTGGATTAATTGGAGAGCACAGAAACTCGATGTGTCGTTGCATCACTCCCTATTAGAAGGTAATAGTGTTTGTTAATTTTTTTTTTTAATTTTGTTATCTAATCCAACTTTATTACACCCCCATGGTTACGTTTGATCGTTCGGATTTCTAATTAAAATAGAAGTGGATAGGATATGATATAAAATTCGGGAGATTTTGCTATATCCTATTTATTACTTGATAATGGCATTAATAAAGTCGTATATATTCACATTACATTTTATGTATTATTTGATATAAATGCTATATGAATTACAAATTTTACAAACGGATATGATAAAAATTTCTTACGACACTCTTGTCAACTTTATTTTTATTTATTTGTTATTTTATTTTCCCATCTTTTTTAATTATTATTTTTTAATTTCTTTCGTCGCCTTCCATCATTCTCTAATAAAATTTTATTAAATAGAAAATTGTACTAATAAACCTAAAATACCGAAACACCTAAAATATGTAATATATATATATATATATATATTGAGTATATATTATAAGATTGAATTATATTCAAATATATAAATAAAATTAAAAAACTAACTTTTTATTTTTTTATGAATTTCTTATATTAAAATTCAAATATATTTATATTGAAATATAATTTTAATTTTTAATTTAAAAATTTGTTATTTGAGAATTTTTTTTTTCCAATTATAGATATAAAAATCCTATCTGCCTTTATCTCGCATTCTCTATAGGATAATTTTATTCGATCTATATCTCTTTTATATCCGACTTTATTCTATCTTGAAAAGACACTAACGCATGATACTTGAATTTTATCTAAACTGCCAAATGTAACCTATCTGGATTTCTTATTTGGCATTTTATCCTAGTAAATCTAGGTACATCTAGGATTATTTGTATTGGAAAGTCGTTGTCAAACACTCGGACTCAAATCCAGGCTTCTAAATGCAGCCTTTTACAATTTATATATATCCTAAACCATTATCTATTAATTTATTATTGAATTATAATGATTGGAGTAATTATAGAATTACATCTTTAGTAAATGTTGTTTTTATTCCCTCTTGAATACTATAGGTGAATGGAAATATCGTCATCTCCATTTAGGAGGTATACCCCTTTGATATACTGTCATATTACATTTGAACACCTAGCAAATTGTATGCATCTACATTAACATGACAAAAAGTGGAATAGTCTCAATAGAAAATAGATAGTGGGGCTACTAGTCAAGCAATTGCAACTCAATGGTGACTCTGCCATGGGAAGAGAT
Organism: Eucalyptus sideroxylon; assembly: GCA_014182405.2. Classification (NCBI taxonomy): domain Eukaryota; kingdom Viridiplantae; phylum Streptophyta; class Magnoliopsida; order Myrtales; family Myrtaceae; genus Eucalyptus; species Eucalyptus sideroxylon. The sequence goes on from CM024553.2 coordinate 36,893,915, forward strand.
GCTTCTTTCTTGCTCCTTTCTTCGTTGTTTAATGGTAACGAGTGGAGTGCATGAGCCCTTTGCCCTAGAGTATCTTGTATAAAATTCCAAACCCAACCCACAATAAGTGAAAAGGGGCAAGCGTGAAATGTTCAATTTAAAAACTTCTATTGACAAAGAAATAATTTCTTCAATATTTTCAGTAAAGCTCTACGAGGTGAAAAGACATTTGATTAGAAATACCAATTTAGGGAGGAACGAGATTTAATTTCAACATGATCTAATAATTAGTAAATTGATGTAATATCATGGGTCACTAGATAAAATATAAATAAATTTAGAGAATAACTTGATTTATCACTCATTATAGGGAAAATTCCAAAAATGGACCTGAAGTGCTATCTTTTTCTCAAATAAGGACTCGAAGTGGACTTTGTTTCAAATAAAGACATGAAGTGATTTTAGTTGTTTCAAATAAAGGCTTGAAGTGGTTTTGGTCGTTTCTAATAAGGATCCAACCTTGCCGATCACTCATTGGCTAAATTTTCCAACCAATCAAGGATATTTTCGTCATTTGGCATTCCCTCCCCCCCCTTTCTTCCTTTTTTTCTTATTTTCTTCTGATTCTTCTTCTTTCTCTTCGCTAATCGCCCAGCCCTTGCAGACCGTGGGCGAGGCCACCCTCACTAGATCAGTCTCACTTAGGGTTGCGAGGGCCAACCTCGTGGATGGCCCCTGGGTGAGGGTCGCCTTGCCTAGGTGAGGCCATCCCTCGCTTGTGGCTGGCATGGGTGGCCCTCGCTGGCGAGGGCGACCGTTGCCTAGTCCTCTATGGGCATTGCTGGTGGCTAGCCGACCATTGCTGAAGAGGAAGAAGAATAATTAGAAAAAGAAAAAAAGGAAGGAAAAAAAGGGGAAAAATGACAAATCACAAAAATTCCCTTAAACGTCGGAAAGTTATTTGCAATTGACATAATTACTTCAGGCCCTTATTTGACATAAACATAATTACTTCAGGTTCTAATTTGAAATAATATCCACTTTAAATCCTTATTTGAGAAAATAATGGCACTTTAGATTTTTATTTGAAATAAGGTCTATTTCAAGTCTTTATTTGAGAGAAATATGTCATTTCGAGTCCCTTTTTAGAATTTTATCCTCATTATATAAATTTTTTTCTTTAATTAAAGATGTAAATTTATTTGAAAATCAAATTTAAACTTTGTTATGAAATACATGAATGGATAGAATACATGAATGAATATTCATTATATTCATCTTATCCAATGTACTTATTATGGTACATTTGTATCAAATGTTCTAAGTACATCTCCCTATACAATGAACGTTCGTCTCCCTTATCCTGTACATGTATCATTCGATACATTGATATTAATGATAAGTACATTCTTGTTCTCCTATAAATAGGAGTTTAGTTTTGATGTACAATACACAATCACACAGAAACACGACAGTGAAATACTATAAATAAAACTCTCTCATCTTGCTACTATCTCTAGTGTTCACTTGCTTTCTCTTCTCAAATCTCTTCTCTATTATATATTCGCCACGCGATATTTTACAACACGTTATCAGCACGAGGATCTACCGATTGAGTAAGTAACTTTTGCAAGCACGAAAATCTACCGATTGAGTAAGTAATTTTTGCAAGGTGGGTATTCTTATTATTGATCAACTTATACTTCATCTTCTTCTATCAATTCTTCATTTTTATTTTTCTTGGCCCGAAGCCAAACTTTTAAATCTAAAAGTATCCTTCTGCTCTTGAAGTAGCGGTGGATATTTGGAAATCCTTTTAATTAATTTAAGGATTTATTTTTGCAAGGATTATGGCAAATATTGAAAAGCCCAAATTCCACATCCTGGAAGTGAGTGGAAAGAATTATCTATCCTGGCGCCTTGACATGGAAATGCACCTCCAAGGGCAAGGTCTCGCTAATACAATTACAGAGGATGGAACCTCAAATGAAAAGGATAAAGCAAATGCGCTGATTTTTATTCGTCGTCATTTGCATGAGAGCCTGCAGACTCAATATTTATCCGTTCGAGACCCGCATATCTTGTGGACAAGGTTGAAGGATAGGTATGATCATACAAAAACCGTTATCCTCCCTCAAGCACAATATGATTGGCAAAATCTCAGACTGCAAGATTTTAAATCGTGTCTCGACTATAATTCTGCTTTATTTGATATCGTTTCTCGACTTGAGTTATGCGGTATCAAACTCACTGATGCAGAATTGCTTGAGAAAACTTTTCCACCTTTCATGCTTCGAATATTGTATTGCAACAGCAATACCGGCAACGTCAGTTTGCCACATATTCTGAATTAATTTCTGTGCTTCTTACTGCCGAGCAAACTAATGAATTGCTGCTCAAAAATCATGATCTTAGACCTGCTGGCTCAAAAGCATTGCCTGAAGCACATGCTAACTTTGAGAAAAATACTGGCCATTTTAAGGGCTATAAGCGCAGGCAAGAATATAATCCTAGAAGGGATGGCAAGAAATTTAACCGCCCTAGGAAATCAAACTTTGGCCTGAATCATGGCAAAGAAAAGAAGCAAAAGAAGGTGATTAATGAAAGTATTTGTCATCGCTGTGGCATGACTGGGCACTGGTCACGTACCTGTCGTACGCCAAAACATTTTGTTGACCTATACCAGGCATCTTTAAAGCATACGGGCAAGCGTGGTGAATCTCATGCCATTGAAATCAATCCTACTACCATAACCACTGTTGAGGCCAACAATATCTCCGTTGGTGGGACTCCTCTTGCTCCCTGAAGTAGCAAATGCATCATTGGATGTCTCTGATTTCTTTGAGGACCTCTGATTACTTTGATGAATCAGATTGGTTGATGATAATTTGAACTTTGAATTTTATGTTATTTCGCTTTAAATGTATTACTTTTTTATTGTTCTTTATGAAATACTTATGAACCTTATATAATATTTATCTTTGAAATTTTATTCGACTATATAACTAATATGCAACTTTTATGATACTTGACACCTGAAGTTGTCAATATAAATGCAAATGGAAAATACCGAGAAAAAGGAAGATGTTTGTTTGCTTGATAGTGCAACAACACATACTATATTTTGTAGTAGACACTTTTTCTCGAGTATGACATTGCGTAAGGCACAAATCCATACAATATCAGGTCCTGTTTCGATTATTGATGGTTTTGGGAATACTACAATTATTTTGCCAAATGGTACAATCCTGCATATTGAGAATGCGTTTCTAAGCATTCAATCAAAAAGGAATCTGCTCAGTTTCAAAGATGTACGCCGTAATGGGTACCATATTGAGACTATTTATGAGCAAGATAAGGAATACATTGGCATTTCCTCTTATAAGATGGGCCTGAAGACCATCCATGAGAAGCTAGAAGCTTCTTCTATGGGTTTGTATTGTGTCATGATTAAAGCTGTTGAAACCTATGCTACCACATCCTGGAGATTGGTAAGCCCTGATCAGTTTGGACTGTGGCATGATCGCCTTGGTCATCCTGGCGTTTCAATGATGCGTAGGATAATTCAAAATACAAAAGGGCACCCTTTAAATGATATAAAGGTATTGTTGTCCAAAGATTATAATTGTGAGGCTTGCTCACAAGGAAAGCTCATTATTAAACCTTCTATAACAAAGGTTAATTTTGAATCTCCTTTATTCTTGCAAAGAATTCAGGGTGATATTTGTGGACCAATACAACCACCAAGTGGACCATTTAGATATTTTATGGTATTAGTGGACGCATCCTGTAGATGGTCCCATGTTTGCCTATTATCTACGCGCAATGTCGCATTTGCACGTTTACTTGCGCAGATTATAAAGCTCCGGGCACAATTCCCTGATTATCCAATTAAGAGCATAAGGATGGATAATGCTGGTGAATTTACATCAAAGAGTTTTGATACATATTGTGCTTCACTCGGAATCGAGGTTGAGCACCCGGTTGCATATGTTCATACTCAAAATGGATTGGCAGAATCCTTGATTAAACGTATCCAAATCATTGCCCGCACTCTATTATTGAGAACGAATCTCAACGATACAGCATGGGGTCATGCAGTTTTGCATGCGGCAGCTCTAATAAGATTACGCCCCACTGCTAGTATTTTACAATCTCCCCTTCAAATGGTTCTTGGTTATGAACCAGATATTTCACATTTACGCACCTTTGGTTGTGCAGTACAGGTGCCTGTAGCACCGCCAAAAAGGACGAAAATGGGTCCCCAACGCCGTTTGGGCATTTATGTTGGGTTTAATTCACCATCTATCATTAGGTTCTTGGAACCAACTACTGGTGATCTTTTTACTGCCAGGTTTGTAGATTGTCATTTCGATGAGACTAGGTTTCCATCAATTGGAATACCTACAACTTCCATGACTGCAAAACAAAAACCAGTTAAGGTTTTCTCCTGGAATAAGAAAAATTTATCTCAATTAGACCCAAGGACTCTTGAATGTGAAAACGAGGTGCAGCGCATAATCCATTTACAGGCTATGGCCAATAGACTTCCTGACGCATTTAATGATGCTACTAAGGTAACGAAGTCTCATATTCCAGCTGCAAATGCTCCAGCTAGGATAGTTGTTCCCGAAGAACATGCTAAAATGGATCAAAATCCCCGCACTTGAAGCGTGGCAGACCGATAGGATCAAAAGATACTGCTCCTCGAAAACGAAGGGGAAAGAATCAAGAATCCACTCCAAAAGAGCCTGGCGTTGTGCTTGCTCCCAAAGAGCTTATTGCCCCTAAAGAGGCGCAAACCCATGAAAGGAGCACTAGCCCCGGGAATACTGAGAATTCCATTACATATTGTAATGAAATTTGGGATCGAAATGAAATCATCATTGATGATGCTTTTGCATTCTCGCTTGCTCATCAAATTATGGATGATGATTGTGAACCACAATCTATTATTGAATGTCGTCAAAGGCAAGATTGGCATAAGTGGGAGGAAGCAATTAAAGCTGAATTAGCTTCCCTAACTAAACGAGAGGTTTTTGGACCTATAACTCGTATCCCCGATAATGTAAAGCCCGTTGGATATAAATGGGTATTTATCCGAAAACGAAATGAGAAAAACGAGGTTGTTAGGTATAAAGCCCGACTCGTTGCCCAAGGATTCTCCCAAAGACCTGGGATTGATTATAATGAGACATATTCACCTGTGATGGATATGATTACATTTCGTTTTCTCATTAGCCTAGCAATCTTTGAAAGATTGGAAATGCGTCTTATGGACGTTGTGACGGCATATCTATATGGCTCATTAGACTCGATATTTATATGAAAATTCTGAGGGATTCAAAATGCCTGAAGCATGCACTCCCCGCAATTTATTCTCAATAAAATTGCAAAGATCCTTGTACGGGTTAAAGCAATCCGGTCGCATGTGGTATCAACGCCTAAGTGAGTACCTAATTAAGGAAAGGTACAAAAATGATCCTATCTGCCCATGCGTGTTTATTAAGAAATCAGAAACTGGATTTGCTATTATAGCAGTTTATGTCGACGATATAAATTTAATTGGAACTCCAGAAGAGTTAGCTGAAACTGCTGAATATTTGAAAAGAGAGTTTGAAGTTAAAGATTTGGGTAAAACCAAACTTTGTCTTGGTCTAGAGCTTGAGCATAAAGAAAATGGAATAATCGTCCATCAATCAGCATATGTTGAAAGATTGCTTAAACGTTTCAACATGGACAAAGCTCACCCATTGAGCACCCCTATGGTTGTAAGGTCTCTAGATCCCCAAAAGGACCCATTTCGTCCTAAAGAATCTGATGAAGAGATACTTGGTCCTGAAGTACCATATCTCAATGCAATTGGGGCTTTGATGTACTTGGCACAATGTACGAGACCAGATATCGCTTTTGCGGTAAATTTATTGGCACGTTTTAGTTCTGAGCCAACTCGGAGACATTGGAATGGAGTTAAACATATTTTCCGTTATCTCCGAGGAACCATAGATTTGGGATTATATTATTCCAAGGATTCCACTAACTCTGGTTTAGTTGGATATGCTGATGCTGGATATAGATCCGATCCACATAAGGCTCGCTCTCAAACCGGGTATTTATTTTGTTATAACGGCACCGCTATTTCTTGGCGTTCTACGAAGCAATCGCTAGTAGCTACATCTTCTAACCACTCTGAGATTATTGCTTTATATGAAGCTGGAAGGGAGTGTGTTTGGTTAAGATCCGTTATAACACATATTCATAATTCTTGTTGCTTAATACCGGTTACCAATTCTCCCACTATAATTTATGAAGATAATGCTGCTTGTGTTGCACAAGTCGGGGAGGATATATCAAAGGTGATAGGACCAAGCATATCTCGCCGAAATTTTTCTATACTCATGAACTCCAAGAAAGTTGACAAATTGATGTTAAACAGATTCGATCCATAAATAATCTTGCAGATCTTTTTACCAAATCATTGCCAACATCAAGTTTTGAGAAATTAGTATATGGCATTGGTATGAGGCGAGTTCATAAGATGTAAGATTAATTAGCCCCAGAAGTGGCTATATGGCTCTATTGAGGGGGAGATATTATGAACTATGCATTGCAGCATTGATATGCGGCTAGTTCACAAGATGCAATAATGATTAGTCCCAAGAGTGGCTATATATACATTGCACTCTTTTTCTTTATGTCCGGTTTTTTCCCATAGGGTTTTTCCGGCTTAAAGTTTTTAACGAGGCAATTAATGCATCCATAAAAAGGAGATATCATAACATTTGTGCTCTGCACTCTTTTTCCCTTTTGTCCGGTTTTTATCCCACTGGGTTTTTCCGGCTTAAGGTTTTTAATGAGGCAGTATCATTCGATGCACATTTGTAATGAATATGATGAATATTCAAGGGGGAGTGTTATGAAATACATGAATGGATAGAATACATGAATGAATATTCATTATATTCATCTTATCCAATGTACTTATTATGGTACATTTGTATCAAATGTTCTAAGTACATCTCCCTATACAATGAACGTTCGTCTCCCTTATCCTGTACATGTATCATTCGATACATTGATATTAATGATAAGTACATTCTTGTTCTCCTATAAATAGGAGTTTAGTTTTGATGTACAATACACAATCACACAGAAACACGACAGTGAAATACTATAAATAAAACTCTCTCATCTTGCTACTATCTCTAGTGTTCACTTGCTTTCTCTTCTCAAATCTCTTCTCTATTATATATTCGCCACGCGATATTTTACAACAAACTTAGAACTATAGCAACAAATGATTCCATGGGCCCACCTATATATGGACAAAGCATCTTATCAGAAAGTTTCCCCGGTAAATTCAAATGCAAGCTTCTGGAAGGCTTGATAGGTCTTCTTAATTGCAGGTACTGCAACTTCACACACGGCAGCACGAACAGTGACATCCGCCGTCTCGTCCCGGAGCTGATCTCATCGGGGTGTCTATCTCTGATACGCGTCGATAATTGAAGAAAGTCCAGACCCGATCAGGTGGCAACAGCCGTACGAGAGGCAGAGGAATTCCCTGTCCGCTCGTTCAGCGTCCTTCCGAGTCCACGAAACGGCGAGAAGGGTCTCGCAACTCGCAAGTCCTTCAAAGTTTTATTGTCTTAGTTGAATATAACGTGAAATAATAAGTAGGAATTGGTGTATATTTCGATATATAATAATAAAAATTACATGGCTTTATGAGAGATTATTAAAGATAATATATATCAATCAAAATATGTAATTTATATATATATATATATATATATATATATATATATATATATAATCAATAGTAATATCATAATTATTTTTAATATAAGATAGTATTTTGTAGAAAATCTTAAGAACTTGTAATACAATATCACTAATACTCTACGTCCTGTTGAGTTAGCGAGGTTTTTTTACTCGAGATGCTACTTATCCATTGACCTTTATCCTTTAAAGCCCTCTATATTCTGTTTCGACATGAGATTAGGAGGATTATATTTTGAGAAGTCTTTCTTTTATGGTCCAAAAAGGAGCTTCGACCTTCTTGAAGTCTGGGTTTCACTGGACCCGGGCCCTGGCTTCTTGCTCCTCTCCTTGGTATGTCCTCTTCAAAATCAATTCATGGATAGATTCTAATGTGACTAGTGATAGTGTTGCGTTGACTCATTTCGTTTTCGAATGCCTTTTTGCTTAATTTACGGACTGGACTCAAGAATCCAATTAGTACAAGAAGCCTTCCACCCAAAAACCTATTTCTTGAAAATCCTAACTTTAATTTTACTAGTGCGAAATGCAACACTTTGAAGAGTTGCGTAACAAATGAGATTATTTAATCAAATCTAATTTATTTGAATACGAAGGAGATAAAGAAATAATAATGTACAGGTGGAGTACACATCAAAGTTCATCCATAGGCTAATGAGTCAGATAGGGATAGAATTTTGAATTTACCAATCACATTCAACGCCGTCTTCATGTTCTATTGGTTCCGAATACTTAAACTTTATTGATATGTCTTTTTTCTTTTGAAACCCTTGTTATTTCAAATTAAAGAAACGTTCCTTCGGCATTAACCAAAAGTGAAAATATTCCCGTCAAAATTTAAAATATCATCTACATTTCCACAAATTATGTTGTTCTATGTGTCAACATTTATATTTTAAAGTTTCGGACGTTATTCTACGGGAATTGCAATATTTTAAATGAGGAAACAATAAAAAGTAAAAATTGATATGCCTATGTATTTGTATATGGAGCTAGTTGGCACCCTCGACCGACAATAGCTAGACAATGCCTTGAGAAGTTCATCAAGATTCAAGAAGCTCTCACACATGAAGCTGTTGGAAATGCCTCAGATGGCCAAATGATGCCTCCCATGGTCCGCCGATTCCATCCTTAGCCGAAAAGGTCTATTGATTCCTACTTTTTGCATCGGGATTTTCTACATAGGTCCAAACCTCAAATCTCAAATTGGAAACTCTACTATCAAATTAGACATGATCTAGTGATATATGCAAAATCTCTCTCTAAAGCTAGGGGGTGGCTTCCATTTGATGACAAATTATATGGTTTCACCATTGAGCGTGGTAATCCAATGCTAAATAAGTCACAATACCTGTGTTGTACATGAAGTCATAACTTTGAGTCCGCTCGTGAATGAATTTCTAACCCACCTCCTCCTCGCTGCAATCGCATTTGTAAGCCTCTACATGAATATATTGCATGCTTGTACCGTACCTATGAGAATGAGATAAAAAGCTGTACACCTACTCTCAATCCATCTTTTGTCATGAAACTTTTCTTAATTAGCTGATCAGAAGGAACAATCTTACTACTTGGTTTCTTTGGGATCAAGACAATTCTTTAACTAGAAAAGCTACAATGAACAAGAAATTGTTAGAACAATTTTAAGCTAATACCTGTTGAACCATGATCCTCATGGATCTGCACAAAAGTTCAAACTAATATCTGTCGAACCCTGAAAAATATGGATCTGCATAAATATGCGTTGAACTTCCGAGAAGATAGATGAAGTGGAGTAACTGCGCAGTCCAAAACAAAACAAAAACTACATCATGAATGACAAGTTTCACATTACATAATAATATACACAATCAATCTAATAATGTAAAGCAATCATATTGTTGGACGTAAAAGAATCAAAAGATAAATCTCCGATTTCGAGAATATGGGCTGAACAGACAAATAATGTCCAAGAATAGTTCAACCATGTAATCATTAACAGTATTAATGGCAAAAACACATTGGTAGTTAAGATTATATTCAGACTTTAAAAAGGATAGTGATATTGAAAAAGAACGCTTTCTTCAACGAACTTCCAAAGATTTTGTTTCTATTGGTGGATTCTCTACATGACGAGGAAACTTCACAAGTAAATTGAGTATCAAGAAATTAAAACCTCATGAACGTATTAAGGCTGCGTTTAGCAGTCGGGATAAAATTCGAGATATGATATGATTTATCCTATCCTACGTTTGGTGCTCGCTCAGGACATGATAAAGACGGATATAAGGAGGATATAGACATGATAACATTATCTCATGGGGTAAGTGGGATAAAGGTGGATAGGATTTCTAATGTCAATATTAGGAAAGTTATTTTTCTCGAATAACAAACTTACTAAATTAATAAAATTGAAATTATATTTCAATATAAATAATATTTGAATTATAATTTAAAAAAATAAAAATTAGAAAATTAAAAATGATTATTTGAATTATAATTTAAGAAATTAAGAAATTAAGAAATAAAAATCATTTTTAATTAATCCTATTTTAATAAACATTCAATCTATAAATTAAATATTTATATTTTATATGTATTTATAGGTATTTTTATATTTTAGGTATGTTAGTACAATTTACTATTTGATAAAATTTTATTAAAGAATGATGAAAATGGGAAAAAAGAAATAATAAGAAAATAATATAAAAAAGAGAAAAAATAAAATAAAAATAAATTAAGGAATAGTGTTACGAGAGATTTTCACAATCTTTGTTTATGAACATTTAGGTTCATTTATAATGGTATGCTGTTTATATAAAAACATGTACATAATATGATATAAACATATCTGACTTTAATATTGTGATTCACCAAACAAATGATAGGATATAAAAAAAAAAAATCTAAGAATTTCATATCCTATCCTATCCAGTCCTATCCCGATTATAAATCCAGACGACCAAACGTAGCCTAATTGGATAGCCTATCCGGGACGCCAAAAGGTAGAAAACCTAGGAGTTGGACATGTGAAATATGGTTTTATAAGAAATTTTGATAACCTAAATTCACTAAAATCATCAGCAAAATAACACAAAAATACCATAGCAAACGTTATGATAATAAAAGAAAATTACAGTTTAAACATTACGCTGAAAAATATTTATAAAGCAATGAAAAGGCTAGCTGACTTTTCAGCTGATGAAGAGAGCAAATTGATGCAAAATTGGCTTGACCCATATAGCAAGAAATTCCCGTAAATATCTTCACCTAAAAAAGAAAAAAAGAAAAAAGAAATTCCCGTAAATAGGTGAGAAGAAGAGCAAGATTACAGATGAAATGCGATTGAAGAAGATGATTCCTTATTCTCTTCTGTATGATGGTGTATTCACCTCAAAAAATACAGAGCACCTTTTCAATGGAGTATTCTCCTCTCTTTCTCTCTCATAGACTGTTACAATGAATCGATGATCAAGAAGAAGACTCTCCCGATCTATATACAACAGATGCTTAATGAAAAACAGAATGCTAGCTGTAAACGTAAAACAGAATCCATGAAAGACTTAAACAGAAAAGAACTTATTTCACAAAGGCTGAGCTAACTGAATTAACTGCCTCTCTTTTCCTTCTGGGAATTGGTCACGTGATGACTTCACTTCACCGACTTATCTTCACCACATTATGTAGATACACGGCTGACATTATTTGACAGCATTACTGGTTACTATCTTGCGTATTCTGCTTCTTCCAAGCTTCTCTAATGACAGCCATAGACTTGTCTTCATTACAGTCTAACTTCTCTGTTTCAAGCTTCCTCTCTGTTCCGAGCTTCAAAGAATGAATGTTCTTAACATCCCCCCTCAAATTGGGAGGGGATGAAAATCCCATGCCCAATTTGGTACGAAGAGTAACATGAATAAAACGTGTCAAAGATTTTGTAAAAATATCTGCAAGTTGAAGATGGCTAGGAACATAACTAATACGGAGAGATCCTGAGGAGACTTTCTCCCGAACAAAATGGAAATCTACCTCTATATGTTTGGTTCGGGCATGAAGAATTGGATTGGCTGTAAGAGATATAGCAGACTTATTGTCACAAAATAAGAGAGTAGGAGACAGAAGAGATATACCAATATCACGCAAAACAAAAGCAATCCAAGTAAGATCAGCTGAAGTAGATGCAAGAGCTCGGTATTATGCTTCTGTGGAAGAACGAGAAACAGTTGGTTGTTTCTTAGCGGACCAGGAAAGGAGATTTGATCCAAGATATGTACAGTAGCCAGTTGTGGATCGCCTGGTGTCAGCACACCCAGCCCAGTCAGCATCTGAGAAGCCATAGAGAGCTGTTGAGCTACGTGAATGAAGAAAAAGACCAAGATGAGTAGTGCCTTTGACATAGCGAAGTACTCTTTTTAATCGATGAAGATCCGCAACTGTTGGATGCTGCAATTTTTGGCACAAGGTATTTGTTGCATAAGCAATATCAGGTCAAGTAATTGTTAAGTATTGAAGCCCTCCCACAAGGCTTCTATACTCAAGAGGGTTCGAGAGCAAAGTTGTATCATCTGTCATAGTAATTAATCGAAGTGGAAGAGGAGTTGATACAGGCTTACAGCTTGTCATATGAGCTCTTGTTAACAGATCGATGGCATATTTGGTTTGATAGAGAAATAGATCATAAGGAGAGCGTTTGACTTCAATGCTGAGAAAGTAGTGAAGATGGCCCAAATCTTTCATGTGAAAGTGAAGGCTCAGTAACTCAATCAAAGTGGTTAGTAACTGAGCTGAGCTTCCTGTCAGAACTATGTCATCAACATATAGTAGTAGTAGAACTGTGTCTGAACCAGAGTGAAGCACGAAGAGAGACGGGTCAGCAGTACTACAGAAGAAACCATTCTCCAGGAGAAAGTTACTAAATTTGTCAAACCATGCTCGTGGTGCTTGACGAAGGCCATATAGGGATTTCTTAAGCAAACATACACAATGAGATTGTCGAGGATCAACAAAACCAGGGGGCTGCTCCATGTAAACTGTTTCATTCAACGTACCATGGAGAAATGCATTTTTAACATCTAACTGGTGTATAGTCCACTTCTTCATTATTGCAACAGAAAGGACTATCCGAATAGTGGCATGCTTGATGACTGGACTAAATGTTTCAGTAAAATCAACCCCTGCTTCTTGATGAAATCCCTTTGCAACTAAGCGAGCTTTTAATCTTTCTAGACTGCCATTAGGTGTTAGTTTAGTTTTAAACACCCACCTACAGCCTATAACATGCATCTGCTTTGTTCTAGGAACTAAAAGCCATGTCTAATTCTCATACAAAGCATCCATTTCCTCCTTGATGGCTTGATACCATCCTTTATCAGCTAATGCTGCTTTGACTGATTTTGGTTCCAAAGGTACTTTATAGTCAGCCAAATATGCATATTTGGGGTTAGGTTTGATGATACCAGACTTCAATCGAGTTTGCATACGATGGACAGAAGAAGTACCTGACGAAGTGGCTGTTAAGTCTGGTTGAACTTGATTAAAGATAAGCTCTCCTGATTCGGCAATTTGAGATAGAGCATCTTGTTGTTCTGTAGTAATCGAGTCTGACCGTTGCTGAGGAGAAACTGATATATGTGGAACACCCTCATACTGTGATATATGAGTGCAATCGATTGTTACAGAAGGAGGTAGTTGAAATGTTGTTGTATGATTTGTGGAAGGGTTGTCCACTGAGGTTGTGTTTGTGGAATCAAGAAGATTAACCACATCTGCCCATTGATTATACAAAGTTGTGTACTGATCATAGTCAGATATTACCTTCCTTTTCAATGGAAAGAAGGTTTCATCAAAGACCACATGGCGACTAACATAAATTCGGCCATTAGTAGGTACAAGGCAACGATACCCCTTATGCCGCTCACTATAGCCCAGAAAAACACAAGTGAGAGATCTAGGGTCGAACTTGTGTTAAGCATAGGATCGAAGACACGGGTAACAAGCACACCCAAAAACCTTGAGATGGTCATAGCTAGGCTGCTTATTAAAAAGTCTGGAATAAGGAGAAGCCATTTGTAATTTTGGTGTAGGAAGAATGTTGACAATATAGTTGGCTGTTATGAAAGAATCCACTCAGAATTTCAAAGGAACTCGAGAATGATACATCATGGCTAACCCCAACTCGACTATATGGCGATGTTTCCTTTCTGCAATTCCATTTTGTTCTGGTGTATGAGGGCAAGACAGACTCTGCTTTATGCCACAATTCTGTAAATGACTCTGAAACCTGTTACTAGTAAACTCTCCTCCACCATCACAATGAAACATTTTGATTTGATGATTAAACTGCTTCTCGACTAGTTTCTGAAACATGATAAAGATGTCATAAAAGTCAGACTTCAGCTTCATTGGATAGACCCAAATGCGAAAAATTGTCTACAAATATGACATAATACTGAAAGTTCTGTGAAGATTTCACTGGTGAGGGACCCCGGATGTCACAATGTATCTTTTCTAATGGTATAGTAGATGTAGAGTCGATAATGGGAAAGGTAAAGCTGCACTTTTGCAACTTGACAGCTGCTACAAATGGATTCAGACTTTGTATTACAGAAACCAAGTCTTTATTCTGCAAATGCTTTACTATATTGAAGTTTGCGTGGGCCAATCTTTGATGCCACATATCTGCTGTTGTTGCTCTGTGTCTTCGAGTAAAGTATGCTGCTGTAGTTTGAGGATCCACACAGTAAAGTCCTCTAATTTTCCTTCCGAGCATCTCTGTCTTGTTGGTTTGGTTGTCCATTATATAGACACCAATTTTATCAAAAATAAAGGAACAGGGGATAGTCATCTGTCGGTTTGAAACAGAGAAGGTTCTTTTTGATTTCAGGCACAATCAAGACATCATTTAGAGGTAACGTGTTATTTTCTGTATTCAACTGAGTATTACCAGTATAAGTAATAGGTAAACAAGAGCCATTACCTATCATAACTGTGTCATTTCCAAAAGATATCGAGTAGAGTTGAGAAGAATACCGGGATCGGCACTAATATGTGCTTTGTTGCTCCGATCGTGGATACCACTCACTTCCTCTTGGATCCTCTAGATGAACTGCTGCCAAAGCAGTTGGAATTTCTTCAGCCTGATAAGAGTTATCGAAACGATACCAGCAACGAAGAGCATCGTGTCCTGGTCTTTTACAAATCTGACATTCTAACCGGATGCTTTCTGTTGGTTTCTCATTTTGCACATGTTTCTGTGGCATCAAGACTTGAGTCGGATAGGATTTAGTGTCTTGATACCTTTGTGAATAACTGGCATATGGACGAAACCCCTGTCCAGGATTAGAATAATCAATCCTCTGCTTGAATTGTTGATCAGTTCGTTCCTGATTCAAATTGTTTGGTCTATAGTACTGATTTCTTCCTGAGTATCCATAACTACGGCCTGCATTATTCATTGCACGGCTTCGACCAAAAAAGCGTCCTCCTCTGTTACCACCTCTTTGACTCCCAAAACTTGAAGTTTGAAAACTGATTTCTCTTTCAGAATTTCCTTTCAATTGTGTTTCAGAACTTCTTTGTCCCAAGTAAGCCAGATTAGGGTTAAATTGATTCATCGAATATGTCTTTAATCTTGTTTCAAATCGTTCAAGCTGTGCTATCACTTCATCATAATGGCTGGGGTTTCAAACAAGTAGATAGTAGTTCTGAAATTCTCATACTCAGAACCCTAAACCCTCAAGAACACCAAACATTTTAGTTATCTCATCTATAGGTTTTCCAATTGCATTCAGTTGATCACAAATGGACTTATACTCCCTCAGATAAACAGAAAGCGCTCTATCTCGTTTTTGACATGCCTGTAACTTTCCTCTTAGTTCAAACTCTCGAGCTACCGATCTCTGAGTAAAACGATTAAGAAGAGTCTGCCATACCTCATAAGAAGTTTCTAAACCAATAATCAAGCTCAGAATATTCTCAGATACAGCTCCACTAATCCAGGATGAAACTAGCTGATCAGTCCTTGTCCAATCTGTATAATCTGGATTTATGACTTCTGTTTCACAATCTTCAGTTTCAGTGTTTAGGGTTCGAGGAGGTGAAGATATTTCACCACTGATGAAACCGAAGAGTTCTTGACTTCGAAGGAACCTGTGAAATGTGCTTGCCACAACAGGAAGTTGTCTTCAGCAAGTTTAATCGTGACAAAATTGGAGATGTTAACATGTATTGGAAATGGATACTTCTGTGTCCTTCCTGCCATTGCTGCACTTTCAGAGATTTTTGATGACAGAAGTCGATTTTTGTGACTAAAAACAGGATTACCTGTTGATTGAGATGATGATCTGTTCGTGATACCAGCAAGGTTCAGATCTTACCAGGGAACAGAAGAATCAAACGCAAGATTCTTGTGAGAACTTTCAATAAATCAGTACACGAAGATGACCAACAGCTACTTTGATCTGCTGCGATCATTGAAATCCAGATACCTTTGATTTGATTTCACGAACAATTGTGTATTTCGTGAAACATCTTTTCAATCCAGATGATCGATAACGGCTCTGATACCATGAGAAGAAGAGCAAGATTACAGATGAAATGCGATTGAAGAAGATGATTCCTTATTCTCTTCTGTATGATGGTGTATTCACCTCAAAAAATACAGAGCACCTTTTCAATGGAGTATTCTCCTCTCTGTTCTCTCATAGACTGTTACAATGAATCGATGATCAAGAAGAAGACTCTCCTGATCTATATACAACAGATGCTTAATGAAAAACAGAATGCTAGCTGTAAACGTAAAACAGAATCCATGAAAGACTTAAACAGAAAAGAACTTATTTCACAAAGGCTGAGCTAACTGAATTAACTGCCTCTCTTTTCCTTCTGGGAATTGGTCACGTGATGACTTCACTTCACCGACTTATCTTCACCACATTATGTAGATACACGGCTGACATTATTTGACAGCATTACTGGTTACTATCTTGCGTATTCTGCTTCTTCCAAGCTTCTCCAATGACAGCCATAGACTTGTCTTCATTACAGTCTAACTTCTCTGTTTCAAGCTTCCTCTCTGTTCCGAGCTTCAAAGAATGAATGTTCTTAACAATAGGAATGGTTGAGAAAGTGCAGAGAGTATGTTTCCATTTATCGTCCGTCTTGTGGCTGATCTTCCCCGTTTTCATCTATATTTGATCACATAATACGTTGGAAATATCTTTAAGTTTGAGTTCAGAAAGGAAACTATCCTAATTCAAGTAGGTTTCGTCAATTCAACTAGTTGGAGTAGGTTGTCTTAAGGCCTATTTAGTGACCATTCTATTTCCGGAAATAATTCTTGCTTAAAAATATTTTTTTATTCTATTATTTGAATGAGTTTCTGAGCATTCGAGGGCAATTAATAATTGCATAAAATTTCTATTTCTAGAATAGAAAAAGAACATAAATATGTTTGGTATGACATTAAATTTTTTTTGTGCATACAACTTTTAATTTTTTAATAAATTTATGAGATTTCTTTCTTTCTTTCTTTTTTCCGTCTCTTATTCTTCCTCCTATACTCGAGCTAAGGGACTGGCCAAACAAGAGCTAGCAACCTTGCTGGCCTTTGGGGAGCCTTTCCATATCTTGTTTGGTCAATCATTGATCATCAACAAGGTTGACGACTAGCTAGAGGAGGAAAAAGGAAAAAGAAAGAAAGAAAGAAAGAGAACAAAAAAGAAATTGGCTTGATTCTAGAATTGCTCCCTGGAAAAAAATAAGTAACATTTTTCTACTTCTTAATTTTATTCCAAATCTATTCTTGGAACAAATTTTTTTTAGAGAGTAGAAAAATTAACTGACGTTACTAATGGAATTTTGTTCTTTTTTTTTTTTTTCAAGGAACAAAAGAATGAAAATAGTCAAAAATTGGTCAATGACCAAACAGGGCCTCAAAAAGAGATTTTCTATTATGGATAAAATTTTCTTCTATATATAAAGTGGGAACCAAAAGGAGCTTTTGCTTGTGAATTGCGTTCTAAAGGTTTGAAGTCATTGATAGTTTGTGTTACGATTTTGTACAATTCTTTTGTAAGATTGAGAGGTTATCTTATTAGAATATTTGGGGCTAAATATTGCATGAGTTGGGTGTAATAGGACGCTAAGGAACACTGAGAATGTTTGATTCACTCGAGTGTGGTTGTAATCTCCATTTTATTGCTTAATTTATAATGAAATTTGATGCTACTCTCCTCATAGACGTAAGTCACAGTAATTAAACCAAGTAAATGGTATCCAATTTATTTTCTTCCATATATTTTATTATTCGAGCTTGTTTTCTATAATAATTGGTATCGGAGTTAGGCTTAGTTGAGTTGAAGTGAATTGATTACGACAAACAAAAGAAAAAGTGAAAATCTACAGATTTGATGGAAAATATTTTTTTATCTAGAAGATACAAATTGAGAATTATCTATAACAAAAAAATTGCACTTAACCCTGACTAGGAAGAAGTTGGAGTCGATGAAAGAAGTTGATTGAAATTTGTTGGATCAACAAATGTTGGTGTCATTTGGTTGATGTTGATTGGTAATATTGCATTTAACATTATGAAAGAAAAGACCATTGTGGGTTTGATAAAGCCCTATCAGACATGTAACGAGAAGCAAACAATAATACCTATAATTAGAAAATATTACTGTGTGTTTGGGATACTTTTATTTTATAACATCAAGAATTTGACTTTTACTATGTCAAGTTTGAGTAAGTTTACATTTTTGAATTCATAATGCTTTGTAATATGTGAAGTATCAAAAAAGAAATAAGCTAGAGAGAGATGTGGTAGCAAGCATCACGTACTTTTATAGACATGTCTATGTTCACAAGGAGAGGCGACTCGAATTTTCTTGGTCTCTAAATATAAGTATCTACTAGAGGAAAGAGGAGATTTAAAAAAAAAAAAAAATTTCCCTTGCTTTTGTACTCACCAAAAATAATTCTATGCTTGGGAGACCGTGGGAGAAGAAAAAAGAAGGAAAATGCTAATAAACTTGAATTTTCATTTCCTTCCCTTTTCCACAAAAATTTTAAATTCATTTGCACTTAGGTTGTCACTCTCCATACTTTCCCACTTGCCCAAAAAAGCCTAAAGTCCACCAAACTTTCCGTATTCACCCATGATTTTCCTCCCCATTCCCTCCTTCCCAAACAACACATTACTACTAGGATGTGGTTAGCGAAGTGGCGCCATAATAATAAAGCGTAGAATCTCGTAATTTTGTAAACCTAGCTTCTTCAACCATGTGAAACACTAATTCTTATAATCCTTTCTAATTTAGGTTCAAGTTGAATTTCAAAAGGATGGATTACTTAAAACCAATTCTAAGACGCCTATATTTCTTCCAATTATGCTCCTATTAATTGACAGGTCACATATTAGGGCCATCATCAATTTTGTGTCCATAACTTGTAGCCCACTTATTAAAAATGAAGGAAAACATTAGCCTTGCCCAAATTTGATTAAATAGGGGTGATTTTTCTTGAGTGGGTTGCTCGTAGATAGAGAAGCTCTCAAATTACAATATTAGATCTCTCTTCAATCTAACAATCTATCGACTTACCCACATTTGTTATAGGAATACTCAAGAATAGTATACATTTACAATATTGTCCACCCTAATAATATTTTAGAGAACACTACTAGAGGGGCTTGCACGGTAATCTTGGATCATTCAGGATTTTTTGCGTATGGAAAATCTCCAGACTGTTACATACGAATATTACTAGTATTGATACATTTAAGCAGTGTAACTTATTAATAGATATCCTGCATTCAATGCTACATTATTGTATCGATGTTGTCTAGAGCAACCGAGCAAGAAAATATAGTACAAATTCTTGAAGATGGAAAATCGTTACAACAGTTCCATCTATATAGGAAGTTGAATCATCAACTAGCTATATGCACCAACTATATTCAATGATAGTTATTTGCAATCATAGGCTCCAATCCTTCGTTGCAATTATTGAAGTCACAGGCTTCAATACTTTGTTGATTGCTTGCAGAAAAATGCACCTGTTGGCTGTCTCCTGTCCGAGACTTCAGCTTCGGAAAGGACGCCTGCAAGATGATGGTTAGTGCAGAAAGGTCATCAGCGGAGAAATTAATGTTGCCAAAAGGTCTCTCAAAATAGAAACCTAGCGACATGGTTAGTGCAAAATAGAATAAAAGTCTTGGGATTTGTGATGGTAATGAGTTTTTTTTTTTTTTTTTTTTTAGCTTTCGTGATGATAATGAGTTGAATTGTAGACAATAGGCTGGTGGTAGATCCTTCTCGGGCAGTCTAGAAACCTATTCTACTGTAATTCACATCATGGTGGGCCAAAAAACAGAAAAACCCAAGAACATTAATCAAAGTCAACTTTTATACACGGGACAACTTTAATTTCGAAAAATCATGTATAAATTACCCTGACAACACTACGTCCTCACGGGAAAACCTAAATGAAAAGCAATCCAACTTATTAGCCGGACGCATTACCTAACCACAATAATATCAGCTAATTATAACTTCAAAAATAAAAGAATTGTCTCCAAGAGGCCGGGGCCAAAAATTGTTAAATTGGCCAAATAACAAAGCATCTAAAGTCAAATATAAATTCAATTAACAGAAGAATAAAATAAAGGGCATCAAGATATATTATGTACTCATTTTCAGTAAACCAGTTCTAATTGTTTGCCAACCCGAACTTGGGGGATAAGGGCTATCATCATCCAGAGGAGGAATGCTACTGCTGCCGATGGAAACGTTGTTAACCAACTCTGAGTTCACGGTCACCGATTTCCCTCGATGTAAAATCATCTTCATCTGCGATTTATTGAAATCAAATAACCACCTTTCGACATTTGCAATTCTTTTTAAAAAGAGAGTGCATGGACATAAATTAGTGACGACTAATTTCAATTATTAAGGAAGCAATCTTACTTCCTGTTTCAGTTTTTTGTTCTCTTTAATCAACTGTGCTTCCTGCAATTTCAGAAAGAAATAGTCTTCAAACCAACGGAATAGTCTTTGTATTCATTACGACCTTCACTGAACCTTAAATCTTCTCGAGCGGCGCTGCTTGGGTATGTACTTTACCTTGCGCAATGCTTGCAGCATCTGAATTTATCTTTTGGACGGTCGACCTAATCAATTGATGTTTCTAATGAAAGATGCACACACAGGTCTAGTTAGCGTGCACGAACCTCTCTTTGCAGTTTGTTGATCTCGTTCCATGTTCGCTCTTCCTGGAAAGAGAGGAACAACCAAGATGGGGAGAGACAAAAGAGTGAAACAAGAAAAACACACATGAGGGACCATTTTTTTTTGGTTCTTATGAAACCCAAATGAAAAATAATTAAGTAGAGACCTTAGTCTTGATCACGAGGCTCAATTCCGCCTCGAGTTTCTTCTCTAATCGCTCCAATTCCTCCACGTTCAACCCCTCCAGATCCTCTACCTTCATCTGCCTGTAGAAGAAATGGGAATAAATCTAATCGATCCGCCGAAAGGAGAGACAAGAAAAAGAAACATATTTTCAACTCAAACAGGCATGGAAAACATAGGCCCGCACCTCAGTTCATGAGCCTGATCATACACTTCGTTGCACAGCATTTTCCAATTGGTGTTCTCTATCTAAGACAACAAAAAACAAGCATGAGAATAGGTTAAATCCTTCATATGAAAATTGTTCTAATTCACTTATATCGGTGTTTCGTATGTCAGTATTATACATTACGGTAAAAGAATGCAAGGCTTGCCCATTTGAAGATGAATATGTCAGTATAACAGAATGCTTTCCTCAGGAGAATATATTTCTTGTTTCATGAACATAAGGCACAAGTTTAAGAGAGCATGGAAGGCATATCTAAGCAAGAGATTCACCTCGAGTGCAACACATGGTCGGACTGGTTTCTCAACTTTATTGGAGTGGTGCCCATAATACCTCGTTAGTGTATCCTCCATACTTCACAGAAAAAAGGACCCAAAAAAATAACAAAAGAAAAAATAAAAACAAAGGAAGATTTAGAAAGTGAACATGCTACTCAAAGTATATGCAGAAGTCGACAACAAACTTACGTATCTAGTGTTATAAGACGCAAGATTTTCGCCTATTTCAATCAAGCCACTGAACTTTTCGTTTTTGGCCACTACGCCAGTAAGTTTTGATTTTGTTTTCAATGAAGTCACTCGGCTCGAGGGTCAATTAATAACTGACCCAACACGTTGAACATAGAAGATGATGTAGCCTATAGTTGGCTGACCACTTGTGAAGTCTACAATAGGTCGAGTGACCTCAGGTGAATGTCAAGTAAAAAGTCTTCATAAGGCAATCGTTATTGCTTATGGACCCGAAGTTGGGTGAACTATCCACGACCAGGATGAAAGCTTGGGTGAAACCAAGTGTATGATTGAATCGACTGATATTGAAGAATCAGTGGATGAGTTTGTGGCTTGGGGCAAAGTGAACAAACCTGATAAAAAATGAACTTGCGAGCTAATTGACCTAATTGAGAAAAGAAAAGATTCAAAATGCAGTGACCAATATCAAGACGTGTGAGCACAGTGCATCATATTATAATTGATGAAATTTCAGCATATTCATTTATGTACAAGTATAATTGTTGAAGAGTGGCCAAAAGAAAGAAAAAAAAGATATATATTGATGGTCCTTGGGTTAGGTTTTGTATATGTGACATGTATTGCCTCAATAAACATAAGAGGGTTAGGCCAAGACTAACTAGCCTTTAGTGGTGGGCGTCAAAACGAAAGTTTAGTATATGTGACATGTATTGCCTCAATAAACATAAGAGGGTTAGGCTGAGAATTACTAGCCTGCAGCAGCAGGGGTCAAAATATACTTCAGGAGGCGAGATATGAAAGTTAAGTATAGTGCATGTCTAATAAAGTCTATACCAAGTACCAAGGGGTATAGTATAGTTTATTTTGCTTGTAGTAGAGTATATATTTGCAAAGGTACAGTACAAGTTTGTAAAAGTGCTGAATGAGGATTGTAGAATCTTTGATCAAGTGCATTTTGCTTGTAGTGTGGTACATATTCGTATAGTATGGTACATTTTGTTTTTAGTTTACTACATGTTTAGTATTGTAAGTGTTTGTAAACTTAACCTAAACAAAGCTCAGAGGAGAGAACACATAGATTCTGCTTCAAGTGTTCAGCACCAGAGAGAGACCGATGCATCAAACTGTTGTAGATATCTTTTTAGATTCCTGAAGTTTCCATCCTAGTTCTGAAATTCGAGGTTTGTTCATCTCTCTCTCCCTCTGGGTAGGCCATTAGTTATTGCTGCCATTTCAAGACAAAATTCTCTGGACTCTCTCTCTCTCTCTCGTTGTAAGCCACTAGTTATTGCTGCCATTTCAAGAGTAAGACGGAACTCTCTCTCTCTCTCTCTCTCTCTCTCCCTCCCTCCCTCCCCCCACTCCTAAGTCCTTTTGGAAGCCCTGAATCTGATATACGGTTGTGCTTTTCTCTCTTGTTGTTCTTTCGAAGTTTTGATCACCATCCCTGTCGTAAGATTATAGTTGTTAACTATCAATCTACGTATATATTTAAGTTAGTTGGAATTTGTGATCCAATTTCTAACATGGAATTCTCTAGTCCAATCTAGACAACTCTAGTAGACGTGAGAAACAAATGATGAAAAGACAACCAACAAGCTGCCAACTTGTACGAAGACATCCACACCATCTCTTATTTTTTCTGGAACACTCCATCTTGTGTTACTATAAGATGATAGTAGATTTGTAGTAGAGAACTCTGGAGATCCAATTCCTGGCATGGAATTCTTTAGTCCAATCTAGATAACTCTAGTAGACGTGAGAAACAGATGATGAAAAAACAACCAACAAGCTGCCAACTTGTACGAAGACATCCACGCCATCTCTTATTTGTTCTGGAACACTCCATCTTGTGTTACTCTAAGATAAAAGTAGATATTTGTAGTAGAGAACTGTGGAGACTTCCTCCACTGACTTTGGCAGCTTATATAAAGGAGCAAGTATTCCATGTTTTGAGTGGAGCTGACCATAAAATCCACATCATGTGGCTCCCTCACTAGCACCTCCCTCAACTATGTAAAACCATATTTATAAAGTAGTGAACTATTTTGTCCCGTAAACCTTCTCAAAATATCCTATCCGTATCCATCCTCTATTAAATATGAACTATGCTATGCTTATGCGCACATTCAAATTCTAACAAAGTTTCTATAGATTGTACCTTTGTGTGAAATCATGACCAAGACATATTGATCTCTCAAGACACAATCAAAGTACCCAAATATGCACTCTCAAGAGACAATAGACTGATATTGAAGAATCAACGGATGAGTTTGTTGCCAGGGGTAAAATGAACAAACCTGATAAAAAATGAACTTGGAACTTACTGACCTAATTGAGAAAAGAAATGATTCAAAGTTAACTGACCAACATCAAGATGTGCGAGCATGCTTCGTCTTATAATTGATGAAACTTCAGCATATTCAAATTTATGTACATGTATAATTATTGAAGGGTAGCCAAAAAGAAGAAAGATATATATTGATGGCCCTGAATCTGATATATGCTGGTTCTTTTCTCTCTTGCTGTTCTTTTGAAGTTTTGATCACCGTCCCCATCGTAAGATTATAGATCTCAACTTTCGATCTACATATAATTTAAGTTTCTATACATTGTACCTTCATGTGGGAATTGCAGCAAAAAAAAGCGTGCTTACAACGGATAATGACCAGACATATTGATCTCTCAAGAGACAATCGAAGTACCCAACTTTGCACTCTCTCTCGCCTCAGCCCCCCACCCCACTTCTCTCTCCCTCTCTCTCTCTCTGTCGCACGCCAAAGGGATGCATATGATACGATGATGAAAAACTAGAGACTCATGAAGAATTAATTTTTGAGTACCTGGAGCTGGAGAAATCATGGAGCTTGCCAGTGGCTGAGAAGATGATGAGGGACACGTCAGCGTCACACAGAACGGAGAGTTCCTGAGCCTTCTTGATCAACCCTCTTCTCCTCTTCGAGAACGTCACCTGCCTTGCCGTCAACTTGTCTATCTTCTTTATCTTTATTTTCTCTCTCGTCATCTTCCTTAAATCTCTTGTCAAATTCTTTCTATGTATTGAAAAAGCAAAGGAACGAGAAGAAGAAATCAGACGAGACCCAGGTCAAAAACTAGTAATAAGTCACCTAGTGTATGACGTGATGAGGCCTAGAAATTGATATTGCGAGAGCAACACAAAGATATTGAGTCATATGGTGAAAGTTCTGTGAGATTAGATCACCAGAAAACCCTAGAACAACAGGAAACGACTTCAAATCCACGAGCACAACACACACACCCACAAAAAAAAAAAAAAAAAAAGTAAATAAATAAGAAGAAAATGCCGAGAAAATGCAAGTTAGTTGAGGGGGGTGAAGATCTGTAGGTTTTGTGATTCTTCTTGAATTTTTTTCTTCTTTTTATATTTCGT
This sequence comes from Eucalyptus sideroxylon, assembly GCA_014182405.2. NCBI lineage: Eukaryota > Viridiplantae > Streptophyta > Magnoliopsida > Myrtales > Myrtaceae > Eucalyptus > Eucalyptus sideroxylon. Next base: position 36,919,172 of record CM024553.2, read on the forward strand.
GGGGATGTGGTTTACCTTGTTCAGACGCTGAATCAGATGTTTTTTGTTGGTCTGATCATAGGTAAAAACAAAACAAAGCAACCGGTGAGACAGTGGGAGAAGAGAAGAAGGGGGGGAGGTAGAGAGAGAGAGAGAGAGAGAGAGAGAGAGCGTGTATAACCGCTTGTGTTGTGGGCTCGAGAAGCGAAACTGGGTCTCCCCTTTTATAGCCAAAGAGGAATATCTTTACCATTTACATTTTGCCCAAATAAGGTTAAGAACTATCTTTCAGAACGAGTTGACCAGAATCAACGCAGTCATAGGACTTTAATTTATTCGCTTTGCCACATAATAGTGTGCTTTGAGCTCTTTTAGCACCTGTGAAGTATAAACTCTATATTTATTTATTCTTTTAAAAAAAAATCGGTGAAGGGTAATGCTCCTTCAAGGACATGTGATCTCTTTATTTCATTGTTTTTTTTTTTTAAATGAAAAAAGCTAAAGCCCATCCCTATTTTTTCACCTAATAAAACATAAAATAACTCTTTAAGAGGTAATGAAAAGAAACTAGTATTAAAATACTTATTGGTTTTGAGATTAGTGAGCCAGTTAGCAAAGACAATTTCTTTTGATATTTTTAAGCAAAGTAGGGCCAATATTATTAATCATAAGTTATGAAGTAACAAGATAGTGATGGTTTTAGAGTCAATCTTGTTGATGATCTTATAATGATGGTTTGAGTCAATCTCGTTGATGATCTTACAAAAACCAAGTTGTTTTGCGAAGCTGAGTCTTAACCATAAAGCCCAAAATTCTACTTGTATCAATGAATATATTCCTATGAATGCAATAAAACCATTTAGCCACTCATCCCCTTCAAATATGAATAAACCCCCTACACCAGCAAGTCATGTTTTGCCTTTATCTCACCCATAAGCATTCAATTAATCCACCCATAAAGCGGAAATCCCATATGACCAAAATCATAGGTGAATTTTTAATGATTTCCTTTATGTTCAACCAAATTACTTGTGGAAGAATTGAAGAGAAAACAAAGTTGTCCTAGAAAAACAACTTATCTCTCCATTGCCAAAAGAACCACTCACCTACTCCAAAATTATGTCCAGGATAAAAATTCAATTGCCCTCTACCAACGAGATTTAAATCCATTCATAGCGACAAATTCATTGTGAAGAATTCTCCCAAATATTGTTGTGAGAAAATTCAAATCATATCCTACGGACAATTGTTTCCACATTAGACTCACATCTCAAGAATTATGAATTTCCTTCCAAGTTGCAAACGGTGTTCAATACATTAGTCAAAATTCACTTATGAATGGCTAAACAAAGGAAAGTTTGAATATGTTGAGGTCCCTTTCACTTTCGAAAGGTGGATCATATTCTTAAATTTTTTTATTGTCTGACCTATTGACTACTTCGCACGCTGACTTAACAGAGAAAGTAAGGTCAAACTGGTTCTTCTTTTCTTCATAAATAGAACTAGAAAAGAATATCAGAGCATGAGCATTTTGTTTCGAAGACAGAATCCTAATTGGATTTTGGATTGCATATAAATTGTCGTATTTGAGACGTCTTCGATACGTTTTGTTTCTCAATTTGTTTTTGATTTGCATCACTCCTCTTCAAATTCCCCCAACAAATATGTATCGGCTCGTTTATTTTTACGTTAACGTTTATATAATCTCTCAACAAACTGTTTGTTGTCAGACCTATAGTCATTAACATATAACGTAATACTTTGTAACAATTTAAAATTTTTGATAATCTATATAGGAATTATAATTACATGCGTATAATTAGGACGCTTTATGATCGAAGGATCAACCCTTCAACAAATTGCATGAACCTTCCCTCATTTCGAATTTTTTCAAGAAGACTTAAAGTCCATTCTACCAAATCCCCATGAAGGAGGATGTGCAAATGCTATGACTTAAGCCCAAGTTATAAGGAAGAAGATTGGGCACATTCATCAAAAGTTAGATTTGATAGATATTCATTTTTTTCCGGTACGACCATGGCTATCAGGCCATGCCATTGCTCATTCATTAGTTAGCCGTCATATCATTGCTTTGTATTTCTCCATCTTGCCGATCAAAAATAAATTTACTTTATTTTCTGTTGGTCACCATAACTCTGCTACCGTATCAAATCAGAACGTGGCCACTTCAAGGTCACTTAGGTGGCTGTGGAAGAAAATAAATAATAGCACAAAAGGTGAAAAATATGAAAATGTCAATCACAAGTAGATTTAATTGAGAAGCCATCATAAAGAGATTGATATAAATATTTTTACATTTATCATTTTTTATTATATAAAGGTGTTATAGTGAAAATCAACTCAATGATACTATGCCTATACTTTTAATTCATCACTAATAATCCCTATTAAAAAAACTCGATGTTGACATTCAAGATATGTTTTCAATTTGGGATAATGGCACAAAGGGCCTATATATTTTGGCCCAATGTGCAATATGGTCATTGAATTTTGAATTTTTCAAATGCGGTCTCTAAACTTTAGTCCAATATGTAATATTATTCCAAGATTTTTAATTTGTTCAATATGGATTTTGAACTTTTAATAGATATTCAATTAGTCCCTGCCAAAGTTCAGGGACCACTTATATTCTTTTTTAATTTTGTAAATTCTTCAATGTCATGAAATTTTTTAAGTAACTTTTGGGTAGAAACCACATAAGTAACCTACCTTGGAAGTATATATACCACCCGATTGTGAATTACGTAGGTTGTACCTTCAAAATAAAACCTATCTACATATTAGTGCAATTCACATTACTCGGTGTTATTGACACTTAAATTATGGCGTCCTGTTCAGTAATTCACTGCATAGAAAATTAATGATCGATCCCAAACACTAGCAAAAATAATAATTAAATTGCATATAGTTATCATAATCATATTTCAATTAAATGCATTTAATCGAATTGGCAGTGGATAGTTTTGAGCTTAATTGAATGAATTGAATCTACTTAGATGGGGAAAAATTTGGCCAAGAAGGCGGGGCCTCATTGAGCTTAATTGAATTCAGATTGGGATTAATCAAGAATTATGCTTTAGATTTTAGAGTTCATCACTTGGTAAAGGCCTAAATTAAGCCCTCGGATTAACTTAGGTTTTTTTCTGTGTGTGTACATAGATTGCATTATGCCTCATAATTCAGAGGTCGACAAGTCAGAAATCTCGAAGCATATTGAGAGAAAACAAGTTGAGATGAGAGAAAGGAGCCTCATGGCCGAACACCCTCAGCTGTGCGACCCTCGCGTTGGAGACTCCCCTGTGTTGGTGCTGCTTGCCAGCCTTGACCAGCTTGCTGTCTTGACCAAGCCGCCTGATGATCATCCGTGAGCCACCTACACTGACGATCGACGCTAATGCTTCCTCCTCTGGCAACAACTTGCCGCGCCTTCAGCTACTGCACCTGCAGCGCGAGGCAACAAATCATCCAGTTACCGCAACAACGATGAGTTGACAAAGCTACTGCACCGTGAGGAGGTCACCTGCGCGAAGCTGTGATGCAACTCGAAGACCCAGTTGTGTCACCGACCCACCTATTGCTCAAAGACTGCACCCCGATGACAATCTTTTACCGTCATCGCTATTCTTCACCAAGCTGCAGAATTGTTCCTTTGTTTTGCAGGTGAGTGACGCGGAGCACACCCACGGGCGATAATCACCAAGCCAGCCTCACCAACCCGTGAGTCCATCAAGCCAAGGATGCAAGATGAAAAATGTGCAATCCCATGATCTCCATAACCAGAACAAGAGCATAAATAATTGAGTAGAAAGATTAACGCATCTGTTTTAAAATCCATCGTTCTTGATGCAGAAGCAGAAAAATGATGATCCACACACAAATCCTTTTCCTCTATTGCCCTCTGTATCACTTGCTCAATGAGATGGCTCCTCACCCTTTTGCACTAGATAAATGCTATTTTTGTAAGGGTACTTGTGAGAATTAGAGTTAGAGGATTACGTGACCAGCCTCACTCGGCCATAAATTTACCACAAATTTCAGTTCAAGTAAGGTAGTTGATCATGCATGAAGATGAAAAACTCTCGCCCAGTGGTGTTAGCTCTTCCATTAGCCTCATTCTCTTGTTTGTTTGACGTTCTTTGGAAGTTAGTCCATAAATAAAGATAATTTGGTAGAGAGTTTTAGAAGGTTGGCTTGGAGAGCAAGGAAATGCATGAAACATATGACAAAATCCAAGCTTCATGATGACCATATATTGGACATTAAATGAAGAGGGTGATTCATTAGCTTAGGTGGCCATGTGAAAATATAGTCATAATTATCAAATATTAACCTTGGAGAGCAAGCTAGGCTAAGTCATGATTATAGGGTGACTCATTGCACAAGTGGACCAACAAAGAGATTGACAAGTGTTCTTAATCATTTTTCTATAATCTTAGAGTACCACGCCATCAAGCTAGTCATGTCATTCCAAGAGAGTCTGTTGGGCCACTTGTTCTATCATTAATGAAGGGCATAACTCATCCAACTTAGGTAGCAAGGTGAAGATTTGGTAATGATTGCAAGGAGATTTGGCTTGAAGAACAAGTTGGTCAAGTCATGATTATGTGATGACTCATGAACTTAAGTGGACCAATGAAGAGCTTATGAAGAGCCTAACAAGTGTTCTTCATTATTTCCATTAGAACTTAGGTGTGCCACCTCTTCAAGATAGCCTTGCCAATCATTTTATTAGGCATGCCACTCAAAAAGAGTCCATTAAGCCACGTGTGAGGGATAAGAACGCTTCAAGTGCCAAAAGTTGGTACAAAGGGACACTTAAGTGCCAAAAGTTACGAAATGTACACTTAAGTGTTACATTCGAAGAAAAACGGATCACTTAAGTGCTACTCCGGCCAAAGTCCGGCCAAAAGGCTGACGTAGCATTTTTCTGACAAATTTCCGGTGAAGTGAACCTAAAAACGACACCGTTTTGCATGCTTGACGTGGCAACTAATGCAAAAATGGCGTCGCTTTGGGTTGACATGGTAAAAAAATAATATAAAAATTAAATAAATTAAACTTAAAATTAGATTTAGTTAAAATATTACAAAATAATAATTTTAATAGTTAAAATATTAAAAATAATAATTTTAAAATTAAATTTAGTTAAAATATTAAAAAATAATAATTTTAAAATTAGATTTAGTTAAAATATTAAAAAATAATTTTAAAATTAAATTTAGTTAAAATATTAAAAAATAATAATTTTAAAAATAAAAAATTAAAAAAAAAGGGGGCGGTGGCTAGGCTGCCCTTAGCCACGGCCCTCCCTTTTTATTAATTTATTAATTTTTTTAATTTTTTAATTTTAAAATTATTATTTTTTAATATTTTAACTAAATTTAATTTAATTTATTTTTTAATATTTTAACTAAATCTAATTTTAAATTAAATTTATTTAATTTTTATATTATTTTTTTATCACATGAGCCTAAAACGACGCCGTTTTTGCATTATTTGGCCATGTCGGCGTGCAAAACGGCGTCGTTTTGGGCTCGGTTCGCCAAAAAAATGCCACATCGGCATTTTAGCCGGATTTTGGCCGGATTGGCACTTAGGTAATCCATTTTGCTCCGATTTTGGCACTTAAGTGTACATTTCGTAACTTTTTGGCACTTAAGTGTCTATTTGTGCCAACTTTTGGTACTCCAAGGGTCCTTGTCCCCATGTGTGAAGGGCATTAAATGAGACTTGGCCTATAAATGAAGCACCACCCCTTCATTTCCCAACCCTTGGCTCACTTTCCCTTTTCCACTCCTTTCCTCTTACATGCCTCCTCTCTTTCTCTCTTAGGCTAACTTGCCACCACCCTCACCGCTTGGTCATTTCTTGATCAAATCCTCGTTACTTTGTCAACTATAAGTGGAATCTCTAACCCTCAGCTAAGGCAATGTGCTACGTTGTTTGATTTAGTCGTGTACTCATTGTGCATAATCGTGTGCAGTACAATGATTTATTTTGTATGGTTTGCTCATGTCTTGCATTCATAAGTAGAATCATGCCTCGGGTCATGGATGCGCCTAGCTTGGTTTTGAGATTAGTGTTGAGTTGTGATGGATCGAACCTCACTTGGCCTAGGATTGATATTGAGGTGTGTCGATCCGAGCTTTGCCTGGCTTTGAGTTGGCGCTTAGACATGTCAATTCAAGCCGTGAGTCACACGCTGCACCAAGCATATTCAGGCTTAGTTGTGTGCAAGTCAATGAGCGTTTTGTATGGTTTGCATTCATAAGGATGATTACACCTTGAGTCACGGACAAGCCTCGCTTAGCTTGGGATCGGCATTAAGGTGTGATAGACTGAACTTGGCTTAGCCTTGGATTGGCATTAAAGCATGTCCTTCTGAGCCATGCTTGGCTTTGGGTTGGCGCTTAGCTGTGTCGGTTCAAATCACGAGTCACATACTATGCCTGACATACTGCACCTGACATATTAGTATAGTTATGATGTTATAGATCATGACATACACACTTGCATGAGCATGCCCTCGAGCCTTATTTGCATCGGCTAAGATGAAAGAGAGAACGAACTGGTTTGTGTAATACACAACGTGTGATCACCTAACGAAATATAAGAACCGTTGCCACTTGAGGTGGCGACGATGCCCCTACACTAACGGGACGCCGTTGCTAATTGAGATGACGATGATGCCTTGTTCATGTGAACAAGATGCTCCACACCAACGTAATGCCTCATTAATGAGAACGAGATGTCCTACATTGACGTGATGCCTCGTTCATGAGAATGAGAAGCTCTAGTTGAGTCAGGAAGTCTCTGAAAGTATGGAACACTCGACTTAATGGCTTGATGCCCAACTTGAGGCTGGAAGTACTTGAAAATATGGGAAGAACAATTTGAGAGGGTTTATGAACCTTTGTGCATGCTGTATGTTGTTTGATGAGTTTGTTTATTAAATTTGAGGTATATCATACATTGACGATAAGCCAAATTTGAACATGCCTATAGTCAAGGCAGAGCAAGGGAATTACTATTGATTTGTCATCGATGCTGTAGTGTGAGTGATGTTTGCATGCTAGATTCAATAATGAGTCGTCCTCTTATTGGAGAATTAGTGATTTTATTTGCTGAGTCCTCGACTCACTCTTTTCTCTTTTAGACTTGTAGGTGAGTTTGAAGTTGCAGCCTTCATAGAGGAGATAGGGATACCTCAGGCTATGTGGATAGATATAGCATGATATAAAAAGAAAAGGCCCATAAAAAAGAGTTTGTAAATGTGCTGATGTAATAGAAGAGTAGTGTGCTATGTTGTGTTTTCCATATTACTTGTTTGTTGTGTTATCTATGAGATGATTGTTGTACACACTTGCGCAGGCTCATAATAACAAAATAAAAAAGCAATGGGTTGATAACGCTCCTGAGATATCACATCAATACCTTGCTGGTCGTGATCTTGAGTCAAGTCATGATATATATTAACATGAAAATAGTTGTTAGAAAGTTTCACATATTGAGGAAAATTATTCAATTAGTCATATATCTATTGTATAGATGCTAATTGAGTCCTAAATTATTGGTAATTTAGTCTAAAATCTTATTGAGAAATTTCAATGTAGTTATTCAAGTCAATTTTTGTTAGAAATCACCGAGGTAATAATCTAATTATCACTAGGCATCTTACATGACACACTGTCATGTAATTTAGTCGAAATGACTTAAGTGTAATTTGGTGCAAAGGTTTAGACTAAATTGGTAAAATGAGAAAATTTAGGATTGAATTTGTTTCTCTACAATAAATTTAGGATTGATTGAACAATATCCCTCGATCTATTAAGGATACCAGATTAGAGAGAATCAAAATGAATTTTCAACCATACATAGCACAAGTTTTTATTTTTGTTGAGATTAATATTGCGTAAAGCCCCAAACTAACACATTTGTAACAAATTTACCTAAAATTTATTTTTTGATTGTCAAAAATCCCAAATTAATACAATTGCGATAATTATACACTGACTAATTTTTTGACAGTCAAAAACTCTAAAATGGTACATTTGTGACAAATTTACTATATATTAGTTTCCGTTAAATTAATTTTTTTTTAATATCTAGGGAACCCTATGCAGCCGGCAGCTGGCGGGTAAACCCCAGGGCGAGCTAGCGGAGAACTCACTACCCCGACGTCACGCTTAAGATCCCGTGCGTCCGCGGATTTTGAACTCCTCTGTCCTGAGTAGATTTCATGGGGGCTCTTATCCAGCTAGGCCACCGCATGTGGTGGTTCGTTAAATAAAATTAATATAACAAAAAAAAAATCATAAATTGGTATGCCTGTGAGAAATGAACGGTAAAACTTCAAATTAATATATCTGTCAACTGTGATATATTTTCCAATTTAGTAATTTAATGATAAAATATAACAAAAACTAATAGAGGACAAATTTATTACATACGTACTAGTTTGAGATTTTTAGGTAAATTTTTTACAAGTAACTAATTTTGGATTTTTTTGTAGTATTTACCCTTCTTGTTATTAGCAACAACATGTAACTTCACGTGGGGGGTCCACTATTTTTAATGCAAAATAACGTCGAGAGAATATGAAGAACAAATTCTTTGCAAACACTGCAATCATGAATATCAAATTCAAATTTTGTTGGGTATTTCATAGACACTTATACAAAAACACACGTACAGAATAATTGTTCAAAAAGTTTTGAACTTATATTATGGCAATTAATTTAGTCCTAAACCTCTCAATTGCACTAATTCAGTTATAAAATTTTTGTTAATTTGCCAATATAATTTCAACTAATTTTGATTGGAAATCGGTGATGTGAATGTTAGTAATCCTATAAGATATGGTCGAAACTGGCATAAATAATTTTTTTTTTTTGATAATTTTTTTATATAGTTAAGGGGCTGACGGGGTAAGGCGCCCTTAATAATAAAAAAGAAAAAGAAAAAGAAAATTTAAAAAAATTTAAAAAAATTATTTATGTCAACACTGATCATGTCACGTTAGACAGCCAACAATCACATTAGCGATTTCCAATCAATTTATGATTAAATTGAGAGCCGTACAATAAGTTTTAAACTTGTTTGATAATTATCTCCACATGCACAAATGGTGGTACAGTATTACATGTCTTTCCAAATACACACATTATTGTAACTCAACATGTCATAGCACGAGCATTAACATCCCTTATCCTGCAAGGAGCCGATCACATTAGCTTGTCAAAGTCACTTCTCAATCATTAATACACGTATGAAATGCATCGACGTCCGAAATAGGTCGACACAGCAATCTATGAAAATACCGTACGAAAGGATATGCATATCTTATTCTATGTCCCTTTACGAGTCTGCAATACTTATTATTCAAGAATCTATAAACCTATCGACACTTCGTACCTCTATGGTGCTCGAAACGACCGAGGCGTTCCACGTACCTCAGCCGGTTCAGCACCCTTTTGAGCCCCCGAAAGTTTTTATCCTCTATCGTCCTCGAAAGGACTGAAACGTTCCACGTACCTCTCGGTCTATTCACCTCCCTTTTGAAAAGACTCGATGTGAAAATCTCTCGACGATGCGGCTTCCTTCGGTGCGCCCTTTATGTTCCATTTATGACACGTGGACGGGAGGATTACATTCTGAAAAGGTCTTTTGGTGATGATGTCCAAAAAGGAGCCTCGACTTCCTTGGTTGTCTACATTTCATTGGCTTGTTGCCTTGACTCGTCGCTCCTTCCCTTGGACGTGTCCTTTTCAAAGTCAATTTTGCGGACGGGTTCTGATGCGACTACCCAAGCTGTTGCCTTGGTTTATTCCGTTTTCGAATACCGGAAAAACAAGATTGTTTGATTAAATCCATCATATCTAAGTACCAAATGCAAAGGGAATAAAGAAACGATAACTTGCGATGATCAAATTTACAATTGGCTGAAGTATTGATCTTAAAGAAGAATCCTTGATTTAAGATTTCTCGTTCATCACACAATGACCTCTCACATATTCAAATGAGAATCAAACTTTGAATCCTCCTGTCATGATCAAACCCGTCTTTTTTATTTTTTATTTATTTGGTAGAATGATCAAGCCCATCTTTGCGGACCACTGGTTCCAATTTCTTCCACTTTTTTGATAAGTCTTTTGCCATTGAGACCATTATTTGTTGGGCACTAGGGCAGAGCATAATATACCGTCATATTTCCCTAATATTATCTGCATTTTTAAAATTTATGAAAATATATGTTGTTCTATGTATCAATATTTATATATATATTGAAAGTTTCGGATATCTTGAATTAGAAAAAAATTTGAAATGTTAGAATTATGATACTTTTGTTAAGTAAAAAGTAAAATGTAAAAATCAATTGAGATTTATATTTTTGGATTTGGAACTAGTTCAGTGTTGTTGCGTGACGCGCACCCACCGGATCGAGAGTAGCTAGAGAATGCCTTGAGGTGCTCGTCAAGATTCAAGAAGCTTTCTCCCACAAAGATGTTAGAAATGATGCCTAAAAGATGGCCAACACACGGCTCAGCTTAAAGTAGGCCTATAATATGCCTAGTTTGCATTGGGAACTTCCAAGTAGGCCAAGCCCCAATCGCAAGTCCGAAACCTTGTTGTCAAATTAGAAATGATTTGAGTGAAAAATTCAAAAGATACAAAATCTCTCTCTAAAGCTAGGGGTTGGTTTCCATTCATGATGAGATGTAATATTTACTTATCGAATTGGGGGATTTATCGTTCTCCATTTGCTCTTGATTTAACATTTAAATCAAAATGAGAATCTGACAAGAATCTCTCTATCAAAACTTACAGTTAATAACAGGGTTGTGCCAACGAGCATTTTAGGGCATTTGTTAAGCATAATAATGAGAAAATACTCTTTACTTTTGAAGTATTAACCGTTTGAGGAAAATGTTGGAGAAAGCAAGAAATTAATTACAACCATAAAAATCTTCAATTAGATTATGAATTCACTACCGAACGGGACATTTTAGGGATAAATGTGTCATGAAATCCGTGTTGTGCAAAATGGCGTACCTTCAAGACATGTCATGTCAAGAAAGAATCCCTTGCCAACTTGTCTCTCGAGCATAGCTGCATCATGTGGATAAACTTCCCCACTTGCAATATGCGGATAGAGCTAAGGTGACATGACCGCATCCTCTTTTCCACATATACCGCCCGATATCGAATCTTGGGAAGGGTGGGATAGTGGTTGGCTCATCACAATTCATTCAGGATGGACCACTCTTCCTCTCTCCTCATATAAAGGCCAAAAGAGAAGAGAGCATAGTTATCGTGCGAGCAACAAGGCATCTCAATTTCCTACGAATATTTTATTCCTTTTATTGAAATCATAGAATTGTTTCGGTTTGCAATCTTGGTATAATCCTTCATAAACAAGAAGGCATCATATGAAATAACAAACTACGGATCTTCCATCAATTACACATTTAAATTGTCCCAAATTAGGTCTCACGGTCGATAAGCAGACATAGTCAAGCCTCGGATAACGAGCATCGTGTAAGGGTAGTGGAGAAAAAAATCGTAAGAGTAACAGGTCCAGTCGTGTGTTATTGAAATGCTTGTTCCAACACATCTGAGCCTCCCATAAAAAGAACCTAATAGCTTCTATCATAAAGAACATCAAGACCTCTCTAGAAATCTTCAAATTTCTCAAATTTCCTCGAGTTCTTGATTCGTATGAATAAAGGGTAGAGATAGAGGGCCATAAGCGAGTCACACGGTGTCATCCTCATAAGATGAGCATTTGACAAAGTACCAAGAGGAGTTCAGCAAGAAGAATACCAAGAAAATCCATAGAATGATAAGGAGCTAAAACCAAACTGTACTACAGTAAATCCAAGATGAAACAAATTGGTCATCTAGTAGAATCCACACAATAAAATGCCTACACACCACGACAATAGTGGTGGATACTTGTAGACAACTCAGCCGTCATGGAACAGAACATAATTTATGACAAACAATCTATTGCAGAAAACGATCCAAGAAACATTTGCACAAGTTATAAAGAGGGTACAGTATAAAACTACTAAGATGCATCAGAGGAATTGGAGAGCCTCAGGCACTCACTCTAGCACCTCCTAAGACAAGTATCGCTCCAATTGGGCACTTGGTGTTGATTAACAAAAACAATTTTCGCACATCCAATTGGGACCTGGATGATATGTGCAGCTTGTAAAGAAATTTTTCTCCTTTTCCATAGATACCCTCGTTAATTCTCAAATTTTTAAATCATAAGAAGACGCTTATGTCCTTTTGCATACATTTCCATTCTTTTCTCTTATTAGCATCCAAACAACATCTTCACTCAATCTCCCAATTTCCTTCATCTTCTTTTTTCTTGTCTTTATCAATATTTTCATCTCCCAGCCATTGAGTGTTAATTAAAAAGAGCATGAGTTTTTTTTTTTTTTTTTTAGGGAAAATTATATAAAAAATCTTAAATCTGCTGCACTTTTGTTAATTAAGTCATAAACTTTTTTCGTGTTTTGTCAATTGAATTTATTCGGCCAATAGGTTTACCCAAGGAAAGGTCAGGTTGATTCAATTTGACAAAATATGAAAATGTTTAGAACTCAATTGGCTTGAAAGGTTTAGGATTGAGTTGGCAAAAGTGTAAAAGGTTTATGAATTTTGGACAAATTTTCCTTTTTTTTTTTTAAAAATAAATAAATAAGTCACCTTTCTAGGATAATTTGATCTTCCCTTCAAGTCTACTACAAGTTTTTCTCCAGTTTTGGTTAGTTGGGATCCTTCACCATTAGGGTGAATTAAATTGAACACTAATGGGCAACACAGGACTTACAGCTACAAGGGGATTATTTAGAAACAAATGTGGGGATTAAATTGGTGGTTTATCACCTTCGTTGCATGCTTGTATAAAACTGACATATGGAACATTAAACAAAAAATCATTAGTAAAAATATTTTAAATTTTATATAATGAAAAGAAATTATTGATAAAAGTACACAATATAAACAAATTGTATATGTAAAAAGAGAAAATATTTTAAGATCTGCACTTTGTTTAAGAAGGTTCTTGTGGGATTGAAAAGATTTAAATCTTAACATCGAAACTTATGAGAGATAGAACTTCTAACAATTAGTTATTCATGGATACAACATACAGATAATTAGTAAATGAAAATATTTAAGGATGAAAAATCGATTGAGATATAATAAAAATTGGAGGTTCTCTTTACTTTACATAATTATCTGTATAGATGTGCACCATAGAATAACATATTTTAATGAGGATAATGTCCAAAAAAACTTAAATCCATTGTACAATAGCCAATTTAGTCATAAAATTTTCAATTTAACCAATTCCTAAATCTTTGAAGACTTATCAATGTTATCTTTTCGGTTAATTTTGACCAGAAATTGATGACATGGACATTGACCGTCTTACATGGATAACCGATACTGGCATTGACTTTTGCAAATTCTTTTATAAAAACTTTTTGATTTTTTTTCCGTTCTTTTCTTTTCTATTGCTATTCATCTTACCAAAAGGTCGTCGAGGCTTTGATGATTGCTAGTAACCCTTAGGATTCGTTTGGTAAGGCTTCTATTATGGGGAACAATTTCTTTTCGGAAATAGTCTTTTTCTATTTCTATTCCCAAAACAATTTCTTAGTAAAAGAATGCATTTAGTAAGTACATAAAATCTCTATTCTCAAAATGGAAAAATAATAGAAATGTGTTGGATAGGATTTACAAATTTTTTTTTGTAATGTAGAATTTCTTTTATTTTTTAAAGATTTTATTTTTCTTTTCTTATTTGTCCCCACCGCCAATTGTTGTCGCTCGTTGCTAATTGTTGTTGCCAACCATTATTGTTGTTGACAACTATTGCCGACGTTGTCGGTTGTAGGCGACAACATGGGTAGGCACTGCAATTGGCCGACGGGGGCCGGCGGCAGTGGCCAGCCTACGACGGTTGGCAAGTGGCGATTGATGGCCGAAGGCGGCGATCGATGGCCATGATTGGTAGTTGGAGGGGGCGGTTGGCCGGTGGCTAGGCTTGTAGCGATCAATCGATAGGGGGTAGTGGTTGGCCGGCGGCAAGTGGCCATAGGGGCTAAGTAGGAAGAAAAGAAAAAATAACTTATTTTTAAAAATTATTACCTAGAACAAGAAGTTATTTTTTTTTCTACTTTTTGTTTTTATTCCAAATTTATTCCTCGGCCACTTTTCTATTTTGGGGAATATAAGACGTTACCAAACAGATTTTTGTGCTCTTTTATTCCGGGGAGCAAAAGAACAAAAAAATAAAAGAACAGAAACATTGTCAAACAAGCCCTTATTGGCCAAAAGTGAGGCCCATGGAGCCCTTACTGACCACACTAGATTTGTGCGAGGGCCATCACGGCCCTTGCTTGTGGCCAATGACCGGTCAACTATCAATCATATATATTCCCCTATCTTTTTGGAAAAAGCAATACAAAAATGATAAAGCTAAAATTTAGGTGATTTTAAAACATTATAAAAATCGTCTTTGTTAGTGTTGATTGTACTACATAGGCGGCTAGGGTTAGCTGGATTGCCATGTCAATGATTTTCAACCAAAATTAGCCGTGATGACCAATCAGCAAATTGTCAAAAATGTTTAAGTCTCAATTGGCCAGATTGAAATGTTTAAGATTGAATTGATGACAGTACAATAAGTTTATGATTATTTAGATTATGCTTAATTAAACATTGAAGTCCCACAATACTGATGTAAACAAAAGCAATCAAACTTAGTGTCGAAAAAATGACTAAATTCACAAGTGTATTCCACAACAGAAATAAGACCATCTTAGAGTGTGTTCGAGAGAGTTTATCTTTTACCTTTTAACTTGGAAACATTTACAATTTTGATTTTTTTTTAATATCATATTTGTGATGGCTCGATGTTTCAAATTCATAAAGGTTGCAATAGGGGAAGTCTCCACAAAAAACAAAAGACAAAGAAATAAGCGCGCAAAGAGAGACGTGGCATCAACTAGGCGAATTTTCTTGGTCTCTATTTAGTAGCATCTATCGAAGGAAAGAGAAGAAATAGTTTTAAATTTCCCTTTCTTTTCTCCTCGCCGAAAATAATTTTATGGCTTGGACATCAAGAGGGAAGGAAAAATCTAATAAATCTGAATTGTCATTTTTTTTTATAACAATAATAAGGTTTTCCACTCACCCTCGTAATCCCTTATCTTTGCAAGCCTAGCATCTTCAACCATTTAGAATCCCAGTTCTTAGAATCCTTTCTAATTTAGTTTTGGGCTGATTTTGAAAGGGACATTATTCAAAATAAATTCTAGAATACTCTGATATTTTGCTCCAACCATGCCTTCCATTAATTGATAGTTTACAATATGGTGTCATTCATATGATAGTCATAACCCGTAACCTACTATTTAGGAATAAAGGAAAACATTACTCTTTTCAAAACCTGTTTTAAGGGCTAGTATTTTATGGGCATGGATATTATTAACATTGACATATCTTGTTAGCATAACTTGTAGATAGATGTCATGCAGTCAATAATACGTTCTTCAACAAAGATAATTTTTCACTCCGAGTAGACCTTAGCAATTAAAATAGATTGTATTGATGTTATAGTCTACGGAAACCAAGTAAGAAACAAAGATTGACTTCAGATGGAGAATTGTTGTAACAGTTATATCTATATAAGAAGATGAATCATCAACTAGCTATATGCACCAATAAACATTTTAGGGGGACTAGTAAGTGATAATATATATATTTTTTTTTTGATGGAAAAAAATTTGTATTCATGGCTTAAAAGGATACATGAGAAGGATACATGAAAAGTACATATATTTTCATGGTAAAGCAAATTGAAGTTGAACGATGGCTAGAACTCTACAAAATAAAGCCAAATCCAAAAAACAAGGAGGATCAACAAAGTACCAGCAGGGTTAAGCACACACTTATTCCAGAGGAATTGATTTGTCAAGAAAAATAATTGATGGTCAATCATTAGATCTCGTATCATTGTCAGTGATGAGCACACATCGAAAATTCCTTCTCCAATAACTATGGTATTGCCATTTGGCGGTGTGCCTAAGTTCAGCTTTCTCTACGTCATTGTTGTATGGAGACAACCAAAATGGGTTAAACAAACACATATATAACATTTGGAAGAGCAAATATTCATAGTTTAGCAAGAGGCCAGAGCTCCTATGATCATCATTGAAACTAGAGGCAGATGGACCTATACACGAATGGAGCACAATGGTATCGAGTCATCGAAAACATTATTAAACACCTAGATCTAAATCGAGATAGAGCAACTCCTAGGTCTAGAAGTAGATTTGGAGATTTTAAACTCTCAAATCTAGAACTAGATTTGGAGAGCACAGCTCTTGGATTTAGATTGGGAGAGAAAAAGGGGGAAAAGTGCAAAAAGCTTGAAGAAAATCAAAACAGATGGAGGGGAGGGCGAGACTAGCTCAAACCCTCCCGATGATTGAAGGTTGAAGAAGACAATGAAAAGAGAAGAGAGAGGAAAAGACCTTTCGGCTTGTAAGCACTAATTCAATCATAACTATATGAATCGCGGGCTTCAATCCTTTATTCTTATTATCGAAATAATGGGCTTCCATCCTTTGTTGTTTGCTAGCAGAAGAGGCACCGGTTAGTTGTCTGATACTTCAGCTTCGGAAAGGAAGCCTGCAAGAGGATGATATAAGCAGAGAAATTAATGATGCAAAGAGCAAACTGCCTTGGCTAATGCCGCAAAAAAAAAAAAAAGGTCTTGGAAATTATGAAGATAATGAGTTGAATCACAGACAAAAGGCCAGGGGTAAATCCTTTTTGGGCAGTCTAGCTGCCTACTATTCTATCATTCACATGCTTTGATCCTGCGAAATGGGAAAAAGTAAAAAGATATCCATATCTTCTTCATAAAATTGGTATACTTGGTGGACTGCTGTAGCTGTTTATGATCATTTAAATAAATGGGTCATTGCACTCAATATATCGATTTTGTAAAATATATTTCTGTACACCAGTTAATTATTCTTTTCAAGGATCATGCATGAATTCTCTAACACTACTATGTCCACGCTGGAAACCTAAATGAAAAGTTATCCAATGTCAATAGTCTAACGCATAAACTCACCTGCAATAATAGCAGTTGATAACTGAGAGTTCTAGTATGAACACCTAGAGGGGGGTGAATAGGTGTTTAAGATAAATCTTGGCAAATATATGCGGAATAAAATAAACTTCAAACAAAGGAGTTAGGGAAGAGAATAAGAACACAAGATTTATAGTGGTTCAGCTTAATCCAAGCCTACGTCCACTCTCCCACGCTAACAGCTTTCTTGGCTGGATTCCACTGTGCAATCAACAAGAGATTACAACTTTGAGTGCAAACACTTAATAGATCACACTATCTCACTATGTCACTCTTTTGGTATTTCTCTCACGATCACAAACGTTTAAGCTCTCCAAAGACAAGTGTATGATCAAAGGTCACTCAGACTTTGGAATTATAAATTCTACGCTCCGTCTCTTATTTGCTCATCGGTCCATGATCTCCTTAAATACTCCTCCACTTCCAAACTACCCATTGGACAGTATCCCGGAGAATCTTCTTCCAATAGACCCATTGGACAGCTCTGTATCTAGAAGATTTGGTAGCCGTTGAGTGAAAAGGTAGAATCCCAGATTGATTTCGATCGCCTATATAAACGAAATCTTGGTTTCCATAAGTAAAGCTTCTTCGTATAGAAAGATCTTGTCTTCAACATCCAATTGTCAATCAATTAGATTGAGTCAATCAAATCAATCTTGATGTGGAATCCAAACCAGATCACTAGCCGTTATATGATTGGGCTTGAGTTACGTTTCATCGAATCTGGATGTAAGTCTGAGAGCAATAGACTTTACAATCTGAGTCTGTAGACTTTACAATCTGGGTCTGAACATATCTGCTTCTGAACAGATTTAGCTTTAAGGTCTGTACCCAGTTCAGCTTCAAAATAAAGTCTATCTTCTGGTTTAGCTTCAACATAGAGTCTGCCTTCTGGTTCAGCATTTACGTTCGATGCGGAATCGTCGGGGTTGACAGATTTCTGATGTAGAACAGACTTTGACACTAAAGTCTGGCAGTCTTCAAACTTTGAGTCTTGAGTCTAGCAATCTTCAGACTTGAGTCTTGAGTCTGGCAGTCTTCAGACTTTGATAATATCCTCTACATGTTCTAACATCTGCATGGTCTATTACTCAACCATTAAACATGTTAGTAGCCTTTAATTTATTTTGTCATCTTCAAAACATCATAAGGGATTTCCCTAACAATAACAAGATCTAAAAAACTCCAAAAGGCTGGGGCTAAAAATTGTTAAGTTTCCTAAATGTATCAATTTAATTATCAGAAGAAACACAAACAAAGTTGCATCAAGATATTTTATTTATTCTTTTGTAGTAAATCAGTTCAACTTTTTAGCTCACCCTAACTTGAGGAATGAGAGCTATCATCATCTAGAGAAGCAACGCTATTGCTGCCGACGAAATGTTGTTGACCGTTGACCGATTCCAACAACATGCCTTCGGTCTCTAGGACCGCATTATCGCCCTCTCGAGTTCATGGTTACCAACTTTTCTTGATGCAAAATCATCATCGTTTTCATCTGCAATTTACCGAAATGAAATAACCACCTTTTGACACTTCTTTTGAAGAAAAGAAGAATGCATGGTAATTTATTAGCAACAAGTAAGATTGTTTATCGAAGTAATCTTACTTTCTGTCGCAGCTTGCTTGTTCTCCTAATCAAACGTGCTTCCTGCAATTTCAAAAGAAACAGTCTTCAAATCAACAGATAGAATCTTTGCATCAAATAGTCACATTCAACAAATCTAAATCTGCCCAACCCATGCCACTTGAATATGCACTTTAACGTTATGTAATGTTCACATCATGGGAAAAATCTTTTGGAGGGTTGACCTAACCGCGTAATGTTTATAATGAAAGAAGGACACAAGGGTCTAGTTAGTGCGCATGAACTTTTCTCTGCAGTTTGTTAATCTCGGTCGACACTCGCTCTTCCCGGAAAGAGTGGAACGACCAAAATATGGAAAAACAAACAAGCGAAACGAGAACAATGCACATGAGGTACCCTTTTCTTGGTTCTTATGAAAACCAAACGAATATAAGTTATGAAGAGACCTCGCCTTGAGCACAAGGCTCGTCCCACCCCGAGTTTGTTCTCTAATTGTCCCAATTCCTCCACGCCCACCCCCTCCGGATCCTCTCCCCCTAATCTGCCCGTAATTAAATCCTCCATGCGAAATTCGTTTTAATTTATTGATATCGGTGTTTCATATGTCGCTATTGTACTTTAAGGAAAAGAATGTAAGGCTTGCCAATTCCAAGAGGAATCTTTTAATGTAATAGAATGATTTCCTCAAGAGAAAATGTGTCTCATTTCAAGAACATACGGCGCAAGTTCCGTAGAAATATAGAAGGCATAATTAAGCAAGTGATTCACCTGGAGTGCAAGACATGGTTGGACCGGTTTCTCAGAGCCATTGGAGTGGAGTGTTGGAGAAATCTTTCCAGAATATTTTGAAGCTGACAAAACGTTTCTTTCAGTCTAAGTTTGGATGTTCGGAGATCGTCAGTTTAAAGTCTGAAGACTTTGTACTCTCGAGACTCAAGACCCAAGACTCAAGACTCAAGACTCAAGACTTAAGACTCAAGACTCAAGACTTAGTCTATTCTCACCGACGCCTCTTTCTAATCCAAAGTGACGAAGGAAATCTAAAGCCGAGGTATATGGTTGAGGATTCGATCCAATCCTCTGGAATAGATTCTTTGGTTGGATAATCATTTCGGATTCTTTAATTCTTATCTAAGATCGATTGAAGATCCGATGGTCGACGAAATAATCTTGGAATGTTCTATTCATGGAAACCAAGATCCTGATTGTATGGGCGAACAGATTGATGGGCTATCATCGATTCCTTAAATAGCTCGGATGATCTTCTTGATTGATTCCGTCCAACGGGTAGATTGGAGGAATTCCTTTGGTAAGTGCCAACGGCTATGATGGCATAAAGGAGTATAAAATGAAGACGTTCTAGTTGTTTTAAGTGTGTGATCGATAGAAAAATTCCAGAGTTTGAAGAACCTTGATTGTTAGTCGAGACTGTTCGAGCGAAATTGTATACACAGAGTGTTTATATTTGGTGACACCTTGAGCGAGTGTGGTAGATAATCTACACCTAGAATTCAAGGAAGATCAACACCGTAACAGCTCTTTGATTATAGTGGAATCCAGCCAATCGGCTGTCGGTGCGAAGAGTGGACGTAGGCTTAGATCAAGCCGAACCACTATAAACCGCGTGTTTAATTCTCTCTTTCCTTGCTCGTCTTACATTGATTATTACTCTTTGCAAATCCTTCAACTGTCTAAGTATTGCGCAAGTATACAGAAATTATCGAGAAAAATTTTTGTATACCTATTCACCCCCCTCTAGGTACTCATACTAGCAATATCAATTGGTATCAGAGCCCGTGTTCTTACTTTGTTTGAAGTGTTTTACTTCGTAGTAAAAGATCCATGGCTAGTATGCTAGCACCAGGGCTGATGGAAGGGCAAAGCAATACCAGACCACCCTACTTTGACGGAAAGGATTACAACATCTGGAAGAACAAGATGAAAGCTTTCCTACGATCCAAGGATCCTCTTGAATGGGATGTTGTGGAAAGAGGAATCACTCCCGTTGTTGCATCGCCTCTCGAAAGAGGGAAAGAAACTGTTGAAGCCAGCGGAATGCCTCAGAAGAAATAAACAAGAGACAAGCACTCGATGCAAAAGCAATTTACTCTTTATATTGTGCTTTATCTCCAACTGAATATAACAGAATATCTTCCCGTGTTACAGCAAAAGAAGTATGGGATAGATTACACATCACCTATGAAGGGACGGATCGAGTGAAGGAGACCAGAATTAACATTCTCCTCGGTCAATATGAGGCCTTCAAAATGAAACCAGAGAATCTATAACTGACATGTTTAGTCATTTTACAGATATTGTCAATGGTCTTGAGAACCAAGGACAAAAATTTCTGATCCCATGAAGGTGAACAAGCTTCGCGTGGACTCTCCAAGGATTGGAATCATATAAAGACTTCAATAAGAGAGACGCAAAGAATCATGCCATTATCTCGTAGACGAGCTGATTGGAACTCTTCGCCTTACGAAGTAGAACGAATTAATGAAGACGAAGATCCAAGAGGTAAGAAAGCTATTGCACTAAAATCAAATGATGATTCGATGATGCAGATTCTGAAGATGATATGAATGATGAGGAGCTCGCCCTCATGATCGAAGATTCAAGAAACTGAATAGAAAAGGCAGAAGGTTCAACCCAAAGAAACAAAGTTTTCGAGACAGCAGACCAAGTCTGTTGATGATGAGGAACCAAACAGAGATGTAGTTTGCTTCGAATGTAAGAAGAAGGGACACATCGACCCAACCGTCCTCTTCGAAAAGAAAAGAGGAAAAGTTGAGAAGTTTCAAAGGCTCTCAAAGCCGAAACCCGGAGTGATACGTAATGTGAAGAAAGTGATAATGAATATGCCAACATATGTTTGATGGCACATTCGGACTCGGACTCGGACTGGATCGACTCGATAGTGAATTTGAGGTAAGTGATTTTAAAATTCCTGTCAAAGTCTCTAAATATATTGATGAACTGTGTTTCGTCTTAAGACTTCTCTCAAAAGGATTTCCGAACTTAAAAGGAAAACTCAATTCTAAAACAAAAGGAAGTTACTTTAGAAGAGAGAGTTAAAAGTCTAGACCTAAATGTTTCTGCTCTTAAAGAAAAAGAAGATGATCTTTTGAAAGAAAATGTTTTCTTAAAAACAGACTTATCAAATATTTCAAAGAAGTTTTCAATAGGGTCGGAAAAACTTGAAAAAGTTCTTTTCAAATCAAAGACCTTACTTTAATAAGCCTGGTCTAGGTATGACAGCGGAAACAATCCCCTTGATTGATTTTCCAAAAGTAAAAGAAAGAAGTAAGAAAAGACCGTCAAAAGAGGCTTACAAAAATCATTTCAAGAAAATCTTTGTAAAATCTGTAGGTCGAAATGCTCTAAGATGTTCAAAATGTAACAAATCAAGATCATTTTGAAAAAGACTGTCCTATGGTTTGGAAACCTGTTAAGAAAGTATGGCCTAACAATGCTTATCCTACTAACATCAAAGGACCCAAGAAAATTTGGGTACCAAAGAAAGCTTAAGACCCTCTTTTGAATGCAGGTCTCCGTCAAGAAAAAGATAAAATGGTATCTTGACAGCAGATGCTCAAGACACATGACAGGAGACTCAAAATGCTTCGTAAAGCTTGTTCAAGTAAACGGCGGAAATGTTTCATTTGGAGGAAACGGCAAAGGAAGCATCGTGGGATTTGGAACTGTGAGAATAGGAAATCTCACAATAAGCAATGTTTCTCTAGTAGAAGGACTCAACTATAACCTTTTCAGCATTAGCCAATTGTGTGATACCGGTTTCAAGATCTCCTTTCAAGAAGGAATTTGCTATGGAATTAGTAAAGACTCTACTGAGTCTTTCATGGGACGAAGACATGGAAACATCTACCTCTTAGACATGAAAATGAATGAATCTCAATGTCTAATTTCAATCCAAGATGAAGCAAGCTTATGGCACAGAAAGCTTGGCCATGTCAATATGAAGCAATTAGCCAAAATCTCATCAAAGCAGCTTGTTCGAGGTCTACCCAAATTACCATATCAAAAGTCCGATCCATGCACTCCCTGTGTTCTGGGAAAACAGGTAAGAAATTCATTTAAACCAATAAATCATGTCTCTACTAATCATGTACTACAGTTGCTGCATATGGATCTCTTCGGACCAACCAGAACTCCGAGTATTGGAGGTAAGAAATATTGCCTAGTAATTGTGGATGATTTCTCTCGCTTTACTTGGGTATATTTTCTTGCAAATAAGTCAGAAACCTTTTCATACTTTGAGAAGTTTGCTAAAAAGGTTCAAAATGAAAAAGGATGTGCTATTTCAAGTATAAGAACAGATCATGGAGGAGAATTTGAAAATCAAGATTTCACAAAATTGTGTGATGAATCTGGTTTTAAACATGTATTCTCTTCTCCATACACTCCTCAGCAAAATGGAGTTGTGGAAAGAAAGAATAGATCTCTTCAAGAAATGGCTAGAACTCTTTTAATTGAAAGCAAAATTTCTTCACGGTTTTGGGCTGAAGCTGTTTCAACAGCATGCTATATTATAAATAGAGTCTTTCTAAGACCTATTCTTGAGAAAACCCCGTATGAATTATTCAAAGGTAAGAAGCCTATTGTTTCATACTTTCATGTATTTGGTTGCAAATGCTTTATTTTGAAAAATGCAAGTGATCGAGTTGGTAAGTTTGAAGAAAGATCAGATGAAGGCATCTTCCTTGGATATTCTACATCAAGCAAAGCCTACAGAGTCTATAACAAGAAAAGCCAGTCTATGGAAGAATCAATGAATGTCAAATTCCAAGACTCAGCGCAAGATGAATCCAGCCAGACTCAATATGAAGAGTCTGATCTCACTCTAGACCTTCCAAAGTCTTCAACTCAAGAAGCATCTCAGACTCTGGAAGTCCAACATCAAGAAGCTCATGAAGATTCAAATATAGAAAGAGATCATCAACCAAGCAAATCAACCAGTAACTGGAAACACAAATCCAGTCATCCTAAAGATCTCATTATTGGCGAAATCAATGAAGGAATCCGCACCAGATCAAAAAGACGTGAAGAATCTAGTGCTGTTACTCTCATCTCTGAAATTGAACCAAAAAGCATAGAAGAAGCTTTATCTCGATGAAAGCTGGATCGAAGCTATGCAAGAAGAGCTCGATAGTTCAACATCAATGATGTCCGGGAATTGACATCTAAACCAAAAGGTAAAACTGTTATTGGAGCTAAATGGGTATTCGGGAACAAGATGAACGAAGAAGGAAAAGTCGTACGAAATAAAGCAAGACTCGTGGCCAAAGGATATACGCAAGAGGAATGAATAGACTATGACGAGACTTATGCACCAAAGAGCAAGGTTAGAAGCTATTCGTCTATTACTTGCATTTGCTTGTTACAAAAATTTCAGGTTATTCCAAATGGATGTCAAAAGTGCTTTCCTAAATGGATTTATCCAAGAGGAAGTTTATGTGGAACAACCGCCTGATTTGAAGACCCAAAGAAGCCGGACTCGCTTCGACCGAAAAGGCTCGTATGGTCCGAAGCAAGCACCTCGAGCTTGGTACGACAGACTAAGTAAGTTCTTATTACGAACGGATTTGTCAAAGGTAAAGTAGACACTACTCTATTCATCAAAAAGGAAAACAAAAGCTTTTTACTCGTTCAAATATATGTTGATGACATTATTTTTGGATCCTCTAATGAAAGTCTTTGCAAGAAATTTTCTAAGTCTATGCAGGACGAATTTGAAATGAGTATGATGGGAGAGTTAACATTCTTTCTTGGACTTCAAGTGAAACAAATGAAGGAAGGAACTTTCATCCATCAAGAAAATATGCGAATGATCTTGTTAAAAGGTTTGGATTGGGAAAGTGCAAAAGACCGACATACCAATGTCATGCTCTCGAGAAGATAGACAAGGATGAAGAAGGGAAGAAAGTAGATCAAAAGCTGTACAGAGCATGATCGGTTCACTTCTTTATCTTACCGCTTCTAGACCTGATATTTTGTTGAGTGTTTGCATCTCGTGCTAGGTTTCAATCGATCCTAGAGAATCACATCTCATTGCCGTGAAACGTATTATCAAATACGTTGCCTCATCTTCAAACATCGGTCTTTGGTATCCAAAGAGGGGAGACTTTAATCTTCTAGGATACTCGATGCAGATCTGGCCGGTTGCGAGTCGATAGAAAGAGCACTTCGGAACTTGTCAACCGCTTGGAAACAGATGTGTCTTGGTTCTCAAGGAAGCAAAGCACTGTAGCTCTTTCAACGACAGAAGCAGAATATGTAGCTCTTGGAAGCTGCTGTTCGCAAATTCTCTGGATAAAACAACAGCTACAAGACTTTGGCATTGAAGACTCATGCACAGAAATCAGATGTGACAACACCAGCGCGATCAATCTCACCAAAAATCCAATCCTTCATTCAAGAGCAAAGCATATTGAGATTCGACATCACTTCATTAGAGATCATATTCAAAATGGAGAAATATCGATTCAATTTGTTGATTCGAAGAGTCAACTAGCGGATATATTCACAAAGCCTTTGGAGAAAAATCAATTCGACTTTATTCGCTCAAGACTCAATATTTTGAAGCTTGAAGAAGTTAAAGTCTAGAGACTCACCAACTCGAGACTCGGTCTCTCGGCTTTAAATCATGAGACTCAATTATTCATGGCTAAAGACTGTAAGTTGTTATTTTATCTCGAAAAGGTACGTTCTTTCATTCAGATATAATTTGTGTGAAATCTGAAAACTTGTCTTTTTTTAAGGAATTAATTTTGGCAGTTATTGATTTTGAAAAGAAGTGTTCGTACACTTTCCTTGTACCGATTAAACTTCTCTTTTCAAATCCGAGGTATATATATATACCGTCTTTCTTCGCCCAATTTTCAAAACCCTAAAAGGAACTCTCCTCCCGATACTGTTTCTACTTCTTGTTCGTCGTCGAGAAAGTGGTCATTTTTCTTGGGAAGAGCAAGTGAAGGAATCTTCCAATAGACAAAGAAAGATGTCGACTTCGAGGAAATCATCAAGAATCGCAAACAGGGGACCACAAAGAATGGAGAAGGGACCGACTCACTTCGATCTTACGAGGAAGAAGACTTATCAAGTCAGCAACAAAGTCCGATTCGCTCTCCTCCACGTCATTCATCGTCTCCCGCCCCACAAGGTGCAAGTCAACATCCGGAAGAAGAGATAATCGAGGAAGCCGACCCAAGAAGAGTCCAAAGACCCTCCTTTATCTATAAGCTTTATCGTGCGTTGAAAAGCTCGGTTCTTCATTAAAATATATAGATGACTTCCTTAAGGACAAAAATTATGGGAATGAATATCTATTTCTGCGGAGAATGGAGGAATTGGAAATTGCCCCTAAAGGAAGGGCAGAGGAGGCTCTTGCGAACATTCCCGAGACCCTCGTTTGCCGTGACAAAATCTGATTGACGGAACGATGACGACAAAATGTTCCTTGAATTTAAACCCCAATGGGTGTGGCAGCAAAGGTGAAAGGAAATGGGATGGATTTGTTTAAATCCAAGGATCAGGAAAAAGTGTATTTCAGGCTGTTGAAAAGAGGGGTGATAAACCCTAGAAGTGTCGATTTTGACTTCCTGGACACCATCAACGTGAACTTAAGAGAAAAGTTGAATTTGCTTTAACTCGAGACTTTTTGCTCGACTCTACGGATGGGTATGCTCAACTCGACCGCTTATTTCTATTCAAATCTTAGCTTTTTGGATGCGAATAGAATTTCATTCAAGAGTTCGAGACCAAGTCCACGTAGTAGATGTGAATATGTTGGCGGACATAGTTGGAGTTGAACGGGGACGCTATCTCCCAATCAAAGTCTCACCTGCTCGTACTACTCGGATCTTGTGAAAGATAGGGACGTAGAGAAGAAAATTACCTATTCCAGAATGAAGGCCATTAACATCGTGCTTCATAAGATTGTGATCAACCTGTCTCGGACCAAAGTCTACGTCAAAGACTTCGTGTCTCTTTCTCAAGCAAAGTTGATGTATGCGATCAACTCAGACGGAAGTTTTCTCCCCGCACACTATTCTCTTCCATATGTACAGAGCATTGTCAAAAGACAAAGGACAATTGCCTTATCCTGTCCGTGACCAAGATCTTCGACATCCGAACATTGAACCGCCACATACATTTTGTGTTCGACCGTGTGAAAAGATGGTGGTAGGGTTGAAAATGTTAATGAAGATGCGTCTCGCAAGAACTCTCCAAGGCAATGGAGAAATTCAAAGTGAAATCTCCAGTTCGATGCGCCTCAAAGAGAAAAGGAAAAGAGGTCATTGGTGCTCCATCGAAAAAGAAGAAAAGAACTCTCATCCTTGAGGATGAAGAAGAAGATGAAGATGATGAAGATCCCTCTATCCAAGAACTGACAAGAACAAGACGTTCGTGTCTCATCCGACATCTTCGAAGAGCAGAGAAGAAGGAGAGCGAATGAGAAGAGGAAGAACAGAGAGAGAAGGAGAAAGAAGTTGAAGAAGAAGGAGAAAAAGAAAAGTCTGTTGATAAATCTGAGAGAAGGGAAATCAAGAGCATGATCATCACTCTTCCCCTTTCGATGTCCTAGAGACAGGGGGAGTTAGCGAGCAAGAGAGGTCTACACCTTATGCTGCTGTCGGTGAAGATCTAAGACAATCTCCGTAAGACCCGTAAGAAGTTCAGTCTCTCAAATGCCCGAAGAAGGTGATACGTCGATTCCAAATCTGCTGCACCATACGTGAAGTGCCATCGTCGCATACACACCATCCGAGAAAGCCAATGCCGCACACGTACGGATGATTCTGCAGATTTTCGTAGCATCATGAATATTCTTCCGGAAATGCGTAGCGATATATGTTCTGACTCGTGAAATCCAAGCTTTGAAGAATGCTGGACAAGCATCTTCGCCTCTCTCGGAGGATAAATTCAAAGACCTCGCTCCGCAACTTCAAGCCAATGCTAAGGGAGAAGAGGTAGCTCATCCGAGAGAAGACCCGAAGAAGCTCGAAGGAGTAGTCCAGTCCATTGGGGATTTCCGGATCGTGCGCATTCCCAAGCGACATGACTCCTTTCTCACCCTTTTTAATGCTGACAAAAAGGGGGAGAACCAATTTGAACCAACATCTTTTAAAACTTTGACTTTTGTGGTTATGCTTATTTTTGAGTATGACTTGAGAACTTGAACTTGGGTGTGAATTTGACTGAATTGACTGTGGATTGTGATGCTTGACTGGTTGCATTTATTCAAGTATTGTTATATGGTGTTTCTCATGAAAGACTAACCAATTTTCTGTGGATGCGAGTCTGGTTGTTTTATTAATCTTTATGAGTTAGCCATATTGCTTGAGAAATGTTTTGCAGGTCAAAGTTGTTCAAATCTTCAAGAAAGTTTTGTCACCATCAAAAATGGGGAGATTGTTGGAGAAACCTTTCCGAATATTTTGAAGCCGACAAAACGTTTCTTTCGCTAAGTCTGGATGTTCGGAGACCGTCGCCTTTAAAGTCCAAGACTTTGTACTCCCGAGACTCAAGACCCAAGACTCAAGACTCAAGACTCAAGACTCAAGACTTAAGACTCAAGACTCAAGACTTAAGTCTATTCTCACCGACATCTTTTCTAATCCAAAGGACGAAAGAAATCTAAAGCCGAGGTATATGGTTGAGGATTCGATCCAATCCTCTGGAATAGATTCTTTGGTTGGATAATCATTTCGGATTCTTTAATTCTTATCTAAGATCGATTGAAGATCCGATGGTCGACGAAATAATCTTGGAATGTTCTATTCATGGAAACCAAGATCCCGATTGTATGGGCGAACAGATTGATGGGCTATCATCGATTCCTTAAATAGCTCGGATGATCTTCTTGATTGATTCCGTCCAACGGGTAGATTGGAGGAATTCCTTTGGTGCCAACGGCTATGATGGCATAAAGGAGTATAAAATGAAGACGTTCTAGTTGTTTTAAGTGTGTGATCGATAGAAAAATTCCAGAGTCTGAAGAACCTTGATTGTTAGTCGAGACTGTTCGAGCGAAATTGTATACACAGTGTTTATATTTGGTGACACCTTGAGCGAGTGTGGTAGATAATCTACACCTAGAATTCAAGGAAGATCAACACTGTAACAGCTCTTTGATTATAGTGGAATCCAGCCAATCGGCTGTCGGTGCGAAAGAGTGGACGTAGGCTTGGATCAAGCCGAACCACTATAAACCGCGTGTTTAATTCTCTCTTTCCTTGCTCAGTCTTACATTGATTATTACTCTTTGCAAATTCTTCAACTGTCTAAGTATTGCGCAAGTATACAGAAATTATCGAGAAAAATTTTTGTATACCTATTCACCCCCCTCTAGGTACTCATACTAGCAATATCATGGAGAACATACCTCGTTAGTGTATCCTCCATACTTGCAGAAAGAGGACATAAAAAAAACCACAAAAGGAAGATTTAGATAAGACAATGATACTGAAACTTGACGAAAAGTGTTTATAAGACGTAGGAATTTTGCCAATCTCTATCAAGCTTCTGAACTTTTCTGTTTTAACATTAAGCCGGTAAATTTTGATTTCTTGGTCGATGAAGTCCCTCAGCTCAAGGGTCGACCGGATGATGTAGCCCAAAGTTAGCTGACCTCTAGTGGAGTCTTACATTAAGTTGAGGTGAGGTGAAGGTCGGATAAACAGTTCCTAGATTCTAGTTATCCGTGATAAGATCAGAGCGACCCAATAAAAAGTGAATTTAGAGTTCATTGACCTAATTGGGAAAAAAAAAGGGGTATTCAAAGTACGGTGATCCACCTCAAGATATGTGTTCATAGTTCTGAAACATTGTCACATTCAAATTTTTAGATATATTTATACATGGCTGGCGGCCAAAAAAAAAAAAAGATAGCAATGACGTTCGTTGAAATGTAGCTCAATGTGTGGTTAAAACTAAGCCAACTGCCAAGGGTATAGTACAGTACATGTTGAAACGTGATTGTAAATCTGGATGATGCCCATTTTGGTTTTAGTATTGTATATATTCGTATGCTTATGGTCCATTTTTGTAAAAGTGCTGAACTAGGTTTGTAAAATCTTTACCAAGGCCGGTCAAGATTATTCGGGGCCGAATTCTTTTCTGATAGCTAATTAGCTGGATCAACCTTTATTTTTTATTTTTCTTTTCATTTAGTATTGTATATATTCATATTATGGCCATTTTTTACATTTCAAACTCCTAAAACTTTCACAATATGTAAATGTTGGCATGTAAAATCTTATCTAACGTACCCATGATTCTACAACTCGAACAATATTTTTCACTTTTGACTTTAAGTGTAAACAAACATACCACAACAAAGCTCGTAGGAGGAGGGAAAGAAATGCAAGAGAGGAAACGTGTGTTACTACCTTAAGTGTTCAGCACACCAGAAAGAGACGGGTGAAAGGTTGTGCCCTTTGGAGAAATTAGCACCACCATTAGACCTGCAAACACCACATCTTAGTTGTTTCATTCGCCGCGTCTCAGCCACTGAAGACTATTCAGACCTGTATTCAAACTCAAGTTGACATCTTCTATGCACCGGAATGTTAGGAATATATTTCCTCATATTTTCTATGTCGCTTTTGATTATACATATATGATTTGATTTCCTTAAATGGTCATATGATAAAACCTTTAAAAAGGTTCATGTACTACATATCAATATATACATAAATCCAGATACCTGTCTTCTGCATCTTATTCTTAACTCTAGTTTAGAATTTCAGGTTTCTTCATCTCGCCTCCTTGCTTCTTTTGGGCGTTCTGAATCTGGAATATGCTGGTGCTTTTACATTCGCTCTTGCTGTTCTTTTCAAGTTTTGATCACCGTCCCCATCATCGGACAATAGATCTCGACTTTTAATATACAAATTTTTTAACTTCCTGTATAGTATACTTCGAGAACGAGTAGCAACCAAATATTGCGTCCCCATGACGGATTTCAACCAAGACATACTGAACTCTCAAGAAACGATCGAAATGCCCAAATATGCAATCCCCATCCACCCCCCCCCCCCTCCGGGGCCTCTCTCTCTCACACACACACTCACAAAACCCCGCCCTTGTATTACACACACCAAAGGTATGATCAAATTGCACATCCAAATTGCAAGTCCCAAGTTAGTTCAATATTTCTATGGGATGCATCTGTTGGTAGTTTTTGCGGAAGCGTGTGTGTGTGCAAGTGTTATGTGTGAAATATGGATGGATATAAATGGACTACAATGGCAAAGGGAGAATGGGTAAAAAAATACTTTTATTATGAAAGTTTTTATTACAAAGGAGGGAGTGTTTGTAGTTTTTCTACAACTTAAAACAGACACCACAGCTCCTATTTATAGGCGTGTCACCACCTTACACAATTGACTTTGAGGACTTCTAGTTGCTTCTCCATTTTTCTGTATTTTTCTATTCTTTGCAGCTTTACAGCTTTTGTTGACTCTTCTTTTCTTTTGCCTTTTTGCTGCCCACGTACCAGAAACTTCTTCAACATTTGAGAGTCTTCTTGCCTTTTCTTGCATGCATGTGTACTTACTTAGAGCAAGTTGTTGCCGCCAACTTTTTTTCTTTCTCCATAAGCATGAATAGTCTAGAGCTATCCAAAAATGGATCGCTTTTTTAACACTCCTCCTTGATCCATTTTTGTGATACTTCGAGCATGCTTCTCAATTTCGAATTTTGCTGTTCGTAGTGCTTTAGTGAATATGTCCGCAATTGGTCTTCAGTCTTACAATACTTCAGCTTGATCTCTCATTTGTTTTACACTTCACGAATGAAGTGATATTTTATATCAATATGTTTCATTCTTCCATGAAAGACTAGATTTTTTGATATGGCAATCGCGGATTTGTTGTCACAAAATATTGGCATTGATTCCATTTGTGGTTCTCCAATGTCTTCTAGAATTATTCGAAGCCATATTACATGACTAGTAGTTGTAGCAGCCGCAACATATTTTGCTTCCGTAGTGGATTGTGCCATTAAGTCTTATTTTTTAGATATCCATGAAAATATTCCAGAACCTAATGTGAATGCATAACCAGTGATGCTCCTCCTGTCATCAGATGATCTTGCACAATCGCTGTCAGTATAACTGATCAACTTAAATGTTGCACTAAGTTGATACCAAATTCCATAATAAGTGGTTCCTCATAAGTATCTTAGAATTCTCTTGGCTACTCCAAAATGAATTTGGCTTGGACTCTGCATAAATAGTGATAGTAAACTTGTTGCGTACATAATATCTGGCTGTGTAGTAGTAAGATATAGTAGACTCCAAATTAGGCTTCTGTAGAGTGAAGCATCTGCTTTTTCAGCTCCATCTTTTTTCAATAGTTTCTCATTCATCACAAGTGGTGTTGCCACTGTTTTGCAATTACTCATCTTGAATTTTTCAAGGAGCTTTTTTCTGCATATTTCTTTTGTGAGATGAAAGTTCCTTCATTTTGATTGACTTCAATATCGAGGAAATAGTTCATCAAGCCCCAGTCCGTCATCTTGAATGTCTTCATCATTTCTTCTTTAAATTCTTGGATCATTGTCTCATTGTTTCCTATATATATAAGATCATCTACATATAGAGAGATAATGAGAGTTTCGGACTTACCTTGGGTCTTGATGTAGAGTGTCGGCTCACTCATACTCCTCATAAATCCTTGCTTGAAGTACTCATCGATTCTACTATACCACGCACGTGGTGCTTGTTTTAACCCATACAAGGCTTTTTTGAGTTTGAGAACTTTTTCTTCTTCGCCTATTACAGTAAAGCCTTGTGGTTGTTCCACATATATTTCTTCTTGAAGATATCCATTTAAAAATGCCAACTTCACATTTAGTTGATGGATCTTCCATTCTTTTTGTGCTGTTAGGGCTATGAGTGCTCGAATAGTATCAAGGCGAGCGACGGGAGCAAAAATTTCAGTATAGTCGATACCTGGTTGTTGCAAGTATCCTTTTGCCATAAGCCTTGCTTTATGCTTCTGGATTGATCCATCCGCGTTGAGCTTCGTCTTGTAAACCCACTTGACGTCAATGATCTCTTTGTCTTCGGGTCGATTGACAAGCTCCCAAGTTTCATTTTTCTCGATCATCTTGATCTCTTCCTCCATGGCTTTTATCCAGACTTCATCTTTGGATGCTTGTTCGTAGTTTTTTGGTTCCAAAATAGCAAAGTTGCACGTGTCGTAAATTCTTCTAAGGGCTTTTACCCTTAGTACTGGAGACTCTGGAGTAGATTCTTCTTGTGTTACTCTTGGAGAGCTTGGTGGAGTTATGTCATGAGTGGTGAAATCCGGTACTTCTCCTTCTTCTTGTGACGTTGACTCCTCTTGAGCAGGTATGTTTGGCAAGGTTATATACTTCTTCTTGATCTTCTCGCTCTCCCAATTCTAGGCAGCATTTTCGTCGAACTCGACGTATCGACTAATCATAAGCATCTTGGTTCTTAGGTTATAAACTCGATAGCCTTTTGATTGGTCATTGTAGCCAAGGAATATTCCCTTTTCTATCTTTTCATCTAGCTTACTCCTTTTTTGAGCAAGAATGTGGACATAGCATATGCATTCGAACACTTTGAGATGCTTTGTTGAAGGCTTCCATCCACTCCATGCTTGGACTGGAGTTTTATTTTGGATTGCTTTAGTTGGACACCTGTTTAATAGGTATACAACAATATAAACTGCTTCTGCCCAAAAAGTGTTGGGAATGCACTTCTCCTTTAGCATGGACCTCGCCATCTCCATGACGGTTCTATTCTTCCTTTCTGCTACTCCATTTTGCTCTGGAGTGTAGCCAACAGTCAATTGATGATGGACTCCTTCATCTTCACAAAATTTATTAAACTCCTTTGAATTGTATTATGTGCCTTTGTCACTCTTTAGGACTTTGATTCTTTGGCCACTTTGATTCTCGATGTGGCTCTTGAATTTTCTTAAGATTGAGAAAACCCCTGATCTTTCTCAAAGAAAGTATACCCACGTCATTCTTGTATAATCATCAATGAATAGGATGAAATATCTATTTTGACTAGGTGTAGGTGTCCTCATCGGACCGCACACGTCTGTGTGGACAAGTTCCAATGCCTTCTTAGCTCTCCATGCACCTCTAGATGGGAAGGATTGTCTTTGTTGTTTTCCAAGAAGACAACTTTCACAAACATCTGAAATTTCTGTAATGACTGGAAAATCTCTCATCATATTTTTCTGATGGAGAGTTTTTAGCCTAGCAAAGTTGAAGTGGCCAAATCTTCAAAGCCAAAGCCATGAATCATCAAGCTGAGCTTTCATGGCTATATCTTTGACATATTTCCATTGAATAGGAAAATTTTTATTTTTCATCTTAACAGAGGCAATGATATTTTTATATTTATCATAGATAATGCAAGCATCTCCATTAAAATATAGAGAAAATTATCCACCTTTTTATCATTTGGCCCACACTCAAGAGATTTTGTGCAAGACAAGGGACTAGATATACATTATATATATTGGGCCTTTATTTGTTTCCACGGCGATGGTGCCTTTTCCTTTGACATCTACTAATGCACCATTGCCCAACTTTACTTGGGATTTCACCGACTTATCAATATCAGTGAATGTAGATTCGTCCCCCGTCATATGATTGCTACACCCACTATCAATGTACCATGTTTCACTTTTATTATCATTTGCCGCTTGGCCTACGTAGAATGTATTCTCTTCACTTTTTTTTTCTACATAGTTTGCTTGATTATTTGTTTTCGAGCGACAATCTTTTTCTACATGGCCATATCTTTTACAAAAGCAGCATTGTTTTTTTATTTTTTTATTTTTAAACCAACAATCCTTCTCCAAATGATTTGTTTTCTTGCAAATACCACAAGGTGGATAATTTTCCTTTTTAAAAAAAAAATAGTTTCTCCTCATTTTTTATTTTTCCATGAGCTCCTTCCACCATTTTTAGGTTGATGAGACCGTATATTTACTTTAGACTGAAATGCATTTTCAACTGAATCTTCATCTTGTGCCATTAGTCTTTTCTCATGTGCTTCTAGAGAGCCAATTAATTCACTCACTGATAGGATCGTCAAGTCCTTAGTTCCTTCTATAGTTGTAACTATGGAGTTGTATTTTTTGGTAAGTGACACAAATATTTTCTCAACAACCCTTTGATCAGTTATCCCATCTCCATAGGCTCTCATTTGATTAACTAGTTCCTTTAATTTTCCACAATATTCTTGTACGGTCTCATAATTTTTCATTTTAGAATTCTCAAAATCTCTTCTCAGAGTTTGAAGGCGAATAATGCGTACCTTTTCCAATCATTGAAATTCTTCTCGTAGTATATCAAGCCTCTTTTGCAATCCTCGCTCCAATAATTCTTGGAAATACGGTTTCTGAGAGTGCTTGCTGGATAAAGTATAGTGTCCTTGCATCCTTTTGTGGTTGATCCTTTGAAACACTTGCACCTTCTGGTGGAGCCTTGCAACGTTTTTCCATGATGTCCCATAAGTCTTGGGCCATCAAGAATGTAGTCATTTTTATGCTCCAAAAGTCATAGTTGTTCCCATAAAAAATGGGGATGGGAAATGGGGATGAGGTAGAGTTGGCCATGGTTTAGTTAGTGGGTATTTGGAAACGGTAGTTTTAGGAATGGGTAGGTAGGACAAACGCTCAATACCAACCAAAAAATGTGGTTCTGATACCACTATTGGTAGTTTTTGTAGAAGCGTGTGTGTGTGCAAGTGTTATGCGTGAAATATGGATGGATATAAATGGACTACAATGGCAAAGGGAGAATGGATAAAAAAAGACTTTTATTATGAAAGTTTCTATTACAAAGGAGGGAGTGTTTGCAGTTTTTCTACAACTTAAAACAGACACCACAACCCCTATTTATAGGCGTGTCACTGCCTTATACAACCGACTTTGAGGACTTTTAGTTGCTTCTCCATTTTTCTGTATTTTCTATTCTTTGCAGCTTTACAACTTTTGTTGACTCTTCTTTTCTTTTGCCTTTTTGCTGCCCACGTACCAGAAACTTCTTCAACATTTGAGAGTCTTCTTGCCTTTTCTTGCATGCATGTGTACTTATTTAGAGCAAGTTGTTGCTGCCAAATTTTTTCTTTCTCCATTAAGCATGAATAGTGTAGAGCTTTCCAAAAATGGATCACTTTTTAACAGCATGATGATGAAAACTAGAGACCGGAGACTTATGAAAATTAATATTTTGAGTACCTAAAGCTGGAGAATTCATTGAGCTCCAGTGGCTGAGAAGATGATGAGGGACACATCAGCGTCATTCAGAACGGAGAGCTTCTTGATCAGCCCTCCTCTTCTCTTCGAGAATGTCACCTGCCTCGCCATCAAGTTGTCTATCTTCTCCATCTTTATCTTTTCTCTCGCCATTTTCCTTGTATCTCTTCTCAGATTCTTACTATGTCAGGAAGAGGGGGGTGGGGCGAAGAAAGCCATCAGTGAGAGAGAGAGAGAGAGAGAGAACCATGTGTTGGAGGAAGATCCTCGAGAATTAAAAGGGGATCCTCCCTTTTATTCGCCAAAGACGTTATCTTTCCATGATTATCTTTTACGATTTGACATTTACATTTTGTCTAAATAGATGGGAAATATCCTCGAGAACGAGGAGACCAGAATCAACGAACCCTAGGACTTTAGTTTATTCATTTAAATATTGCTTTGAGCTCGAGCTCTTTCAGCATCTACAAAGCATGAACTCGCTATTTATTTATTTATTGTTCCTTTAATTCTAGCGGAGGGCTCTGCTCCCCCAAGGGATGTGAACTACTGACCATTGATGTAATAGTATTGCATTTTGGAGAGATCGAGCAAATTCTTTTCTTCATTGACTATCAAATAAAATAAAACTGGACTTTACCAATATATATATAAAATAAAACTGGTTCATCTTTTTTTAGTCTTATCTTTTCTTAGTAAGCGGACTAAGAAAAGAACATTAGAGCATGAGTTTTATGTTTCGAAGACAAAATCTCTGAAGGAGCTGATTGGATTTTAGATTACGTGTTTATTTCCCAAATTGCCGTATTTATGATAATGTCTTTCACCTGTTTTCCCCCATTTTTTTTTTTTAAATTTTATTTTCATCATTTCTCTGACTACCCCGGAAGAGATTTATTGGCTCACTCATCTTTAGGTCATGGTATTTGTAAGTTCTCAAAAAACTATATATATATTGCTTTTTGGAAGGGTAGGATATGTATAGACTTTACCGAAACATATATAGGGGGGAGCCCCGGCACCAACAAGAGACAAACACTCAAAAGACAAAGGAGTCAAAAAGAGTGTAAGGGTGGATCCAACAAGAAAACCAAAAGGAGCAAATAAGAACAACAGATAAAAAAACCAACAACAACAACGGGGCAAGCACAATCAATCAAAGATAGATGGATGGAGCCGCCAGCTTTGTTGTAGTAATGTTCGGAACATGCTGAAAGGTCAACTCCTTGTCCTTAATAGCCTTATGAAGGTGCATCTTCAAAGCCGGGAGATAATTACAAAAACTGTTTACGTCAAGATAACTTATAATATGGATGTTAATTTCATCTTAAACATTTCAATTTGGCATATTTAGTCCCAAACATTTTGATAATTTGCGAACATAGTCCTTCCAGCCAATATTGGTAGAAATTTGTTAACTGAATGGCGATTATTTTATGTGGAACAACTGACGCTAATTTAGATAATTTTCGCATTTTTTATTGGAGAATTTTGAATCTTTTATATAATTTTTGAATTTTATTTTCTTGCCTTTGTGAACCTTGCCCACAATGGCGAGAGTTGCCAAAATAGTAGGAAAAGAAAAGAAAAGAAAAAGAAAAAGAAAAGAAAAGAAAAAGAAAAAGAAAAGATTAGAAAATTTACAAAAAATTACATATTTTTAAAAATATTGCAAAAATTGGTCACATCAATGTTGG
Source organism: Eucalyptus sideroxylon (assembly GCA_014182405.2). NCBI lineage: Eukaryota > Viridiplantae > Streptophyta > Magnoliopsida > Myrtales > Myrtaceae > Eucalyptus > Eucalyptus sideroxylon. Next base: position 36,956,924 of record CM024553.2, read on the forward strand.
CAATGCCACATTTTGCTCCAAAAAAAAAAAAAAATGTCGGCAATGCCACATAAAACAATGGTGTCCATGTCAACCCTAAGAGTTAGGTGGAAAAAGGGGAAAGCTCTCCATTCTTGATTTTGCCGGGCAAAATTGGTCGATATTGACAAATCATTGAAAGATTTATGATTAAATTAATTAAATTGAAAATTTTATAACTGAAATGGTATATTTACAATAGGTTTAAGACTTTTTGGTCGTTTTCCGCATAAGCTTTGTCGCCATTGACACGTAAAAAATGTATCTCATTTGATGATTGAAAAGATTTGAACAATTTAAATAATTTCTTGGGACACTTTTGCTTTTGTAAATATTGTATTATCCCGTTAACTATCCTCCAAGTTGGTGAGTACTAATAATTCTAAATGAGCTTTTAGGGAAAAATAATTGATTGAGGAGCTCCTATGGATAATTTAATAGTAAAATGAAAAAAAAAAAAAACTAACGCATTGACTTATACAAAACTTACCTGAAGTGAAAGTTTCAAGAACATTGATTAATATTTGTCATGTGGCAACTCAGTTATACTACATATGTTCACTAACCCGTGCACGCAAAATCTATCTTATACAATGTGGTAAAGCGGAAGCTTCAAGAAATTTGACTAATATCTGTCATGTGGTAATCCAGTTGTAGCCCAAGCGTTCACCACCAATATGATGAGCAATAATTTTAAAATTGATGTGAAGACAAAAAGGACAAGAAATTTAGATTATTAGTTTTCTGCACTATGATAAATAAGTATTGATCAAACTATCATTATAAACATGATAAGCAACCAAACTTAAGAAAATCAATTTATGTTAATTTCTAAGAGGCAACGACACTAGTATTAGAATTCAGACAAGCAACCAAACTTAAATAAACTAACTTATCCTGATTTATAAAATGTGAACGCATTGTGAGCAAGATTTAGAAAAAAAAAAAAAATTACTGCATTTAAATTGAAGCAAATGAATGCATCAATAAATGATGAATCCCAAACTAAAAATAATTTTCTCAACATATGTAACAAATGTAACAAATTAAAAGTAGCTCAGGGTGCATTCATTTCATGGAAAATTCAATGATTTAAGAAAATGTTTCTCAGTAAAACATTTTTCCAAGAATACAGGTAGTGTTCCCCTATTTGGTGATATATCATTGAAAATATTTTTTATTGTTTGGATATTGCTAGGATTTTTTCAATCCCATAGCTATATTTCATGCACAAATAAGTTCTAATTTCTAATTTTAATTTTTTTAAAATCAAATTTTTAATTATTTTTTTCTCTTTTTAATTTTAATTTTCTTTTTTAAAATGGAATTTTAATTATTATTAAATTTTATTTTATTTTTCTCTTTTCTTTCCTTTCCTTTTTCCTCCTTTCCTCCACCACTACTGATCGACAATAGCCACAAGCAAGCCCTGTCCCACCAAGATCAAGAAAGCCGCAAGCTCGCCTAGATCTAGCAAGTTGTGAGCTTGCTAACCTTGGCCGAGCTCAAGCTGCGAGCTCGCCTTGATCTCATCAGCCCATATCTTGGCCGGTTGCTGTTGATAAAGGAAGAATGAAGAAAAAGAAAGAAAGAAAAGAGAAGAGATGAAAAAAGAAAAAAAAAGAAAGGAAAATAATAATAACAATAATAATAATAATAATAATAATAATAATAATAATGATGATGATGATGATGATGATGATGATGATGATGATAATAATAATATAAATAAATAAATAAATAAATTTTAATTTTTTTAAATGAAAATTCAATTAAAAAAATATTTACCCTACGATTAAGAAAATATTTTGGAAAATGTTTTCTGGTTTGTTTCAAATGGGAAATCGTTTTTCTAAATATAAGCTGTGGTAGGAAAACATTTTCCCTTGACTCATTTTTCTATTTTCTTAATTGAATCAAACATTGTAAAATGAAGAAAATGTTTTCCTATAAAACAATTTCCATGAAACAAACACACCCTCAATTACAATTTATATATACTTCTCAAACCGTTACTTGTTATTTTTGTTAAAGGGTGAGAGGGTTATTATGGTCATTAAGTATTATTTAATTGATAATAGAAATGTGAAGAGCAGCAAACCCTAATAAGTTTTTACGCTTTCCTTTTTTGTTCCATACACTCTCCTCTCTTCTTCTATATCATTCTCTACATGATATTAGAGTTAGAGTAAAAAAAAAAAACTATTTGTTGTGACTTTTGATTCAACATTGGTGAGCATCATCCAACCCAATTTGGTGCCACCTAGCCTCGTTGAGTCCAGATCTAACTCGATCTAGATCTGATGTCGAGCGTCATCAGCTCAAATCCAATGTCTGACGGTGTTACATGGTCTCATTCATCATCCGAGATCCAACATCGATCAAGCTCGCGCTCCTTCGTGCGAGCAAATTTGAGTTGTGTGGTCCTCAAAAGTTTGTTCGCGTGTTGTTCTCCTTGTTTTGCAAAAAAATTAAAAAAAAAAACAATTGCAGCAATTTACTTGATGAGATTGCTGATCTTGTTTGCCTTGAAATTGATGTTAGATGAGGTGGTTTCTGTTTGGGCACAATCTATGATTTTGGCGTATGTTTAGATGAAATCGATGAATTTGATTGAAGTGTTGTGGAGATTTAGATCAGTTGAAACAAATCATAGTAGTTTGTTGACTTGAATTTTGGTTGGTGAGATTTGAATTTGATTATTGTGCAAAAAAAAAAAAAAATCTTGTGTTATATTGGTACACATCGTATAATGGTGGATAATAAAGGTATAGTAGTTGAGGTTGTGTCTACATCCTCTAATAGTTTGATACAGAAGAAGTTAGAAGGTATCACTACTTTCCAACAATGGAGGAAAATCTTGTTGTTAGTGTTGATTGGGAGAGAACAATAGAATTATTTAACAGGTAACAAATCTACCTCCGATACAAATTGGGCTACTGTGGATGCCAAAATTCTTGGTCAAATGTTAAACTCCATGGAATCCCAAGTTGTGGATTTGGTTATACATATTAATACACTGAAGGAGTTGTAGAACTACTTAAATGTCCTTTATTCAAGATAAAATAATCTTTCAAGGATTTATGAAGTATCCTAGGAATTTTATAAGGTTGATAGAAAGGGTTGGCCACTTACCCAACATTTTGCTGATTTTAAACAGATGTATGAGGAGCTTAATTTTCTACCACCCATTACATCTAATGTTAGAGAAATGCGGGAGCAACGAGAGCAATTGATTGTTATGGGTTTTTTTGGGAGGACTAGGACCAGAGTATGATGCAGTCCATTCCCTAATACTTGGAGGATATATAGTGACTTCACTCATTAAGACGTTTGCTCGTGCCCTAAGGGTCTCATGTGAAGCACCTAAGGATATATTTTCTACAAGTGGTAGCTCAGCCTTGGATGCAGGAGCAACAAGAGCAATTGGTTGTTATGGATTTTTTGGGAGGACTAGGACAAGAGTATGATGCAATCCATTCCCTAATACTTGCAGGAGATAGAGTGACTTCACTCATTGAGATGTTTACTCATGTCCTTAAGGTCTCAGTGAAATGCCTAATGATGTATTTTCTATAGGTGATAGCTTAGTCTTGGTAGCTCGAGGAAATCGTAGTGGAGGTCGAGGTCATAATGGTGGCCGAAGTGGTGGCAGTAGCTGTGATTTTAGTAGAGGCTAACCACCCTCATCTAGTAACACTTCTAGTGACACAAGGGGTAGTACTGAGTTTGTTTGGACTTGTCATTACTGTGGTTTACCTAGACACATTTCAAAGATTCTATTATAAGCTTCATGGAAGGCCCCCTTAACAGGCTACAACTAATGTAGCCAATGCAATAGGGTTTAGTGCATCTTCACAATCCTCTAAATGAGGAAAGTTGATTGGAATGATAGAAGAAGGAATTTGCCAGGTACAATCAATTCCAAATTTCCAAACCAGTTTCACAATCCTCTTCCATAGCTATTTTTTTCTAAACAGGTAATGTGATAGCATGTCTTTCTTCTACCTCTCGCCCTTAGGTCATTGATTTAGGTTCTACCGATTATATGATTGGAGTTTCAGGTATCTTTTTTGACTTTCATGAGTCTATGTCCAATGTTACATTAGTTGATGGTTCTTTATTCTTAGTAAAGGGGATAGGCATAGTTCTCCTAACATCCTCTGCTATGTTTATCCTCAGTCATGTATCTTCTAAGTTTTCTGTTCAACCTTATGTTTGTTAGTCATCTTACTAAAACATATAATTGTTCTGTAATTTTCTATTTCAATTCCTATGTTTTTAGGACTTGAAGATGAGGAAGACGATTGGTAAAAGGACATGTGTTGGGGGAGGGGGGGGCTATCCTTGTTTGCTTGTTCTACGGCTTCCCCACATCATATCCATTGTCACTTGGGCCACCCTTCCTTGGAAAATTTAAAGACGTTAGATCCCAAGTTTCATTCTTTATCTAATCTTAAGTATGAGTCGTGTCAGTTTGGGAAATTGCACCATAGTAGTTTTCGTCCAAGAGTCAATAAACAAGCTTCCTAGCTGTTTGTGTTAGTTCATTCTAATGTTTGGGTTTGTATCCTAGTCTTTCTAAGTTGGATTTCAAGTACTTCATTACTTTTGTAGATGATTATTCAAGAGTGACTTGGTTATATTTCATGAAAAGTCATTATGATTAATTTTTGTGCATTGTGCATTTGTTAATGAAGTACGTACTCAATTTTCAGTTCCCATTCATATTCTTCAAAGTGATGATACTGAAGAATATTTTTCTTATCCTTCTTTTGAATTCATGGCTCAACGGTGTTCATCAATCTTTTTGTTCGGATACACCATAGCATAATGGTGTTGCCGAAAGGAAGAACCGTCACTTGTTAAAAGTAGCTCGATGATTGATATTCGAAATGAAGGTAGATAAATCCTTTTGGGCTAATGCTGTCATAACTGCATGTTATCTTATCAACCGCATGATGTCCTCTATCTTAAGGATGTCACTCCATACTCTCTCCTTTTTCCTTCAAAATCCTTTTTTCATTTACCACTTTGTATATTTGGTTGTGTTTGCTATTTTTGTGACCATCATCCAGGGCTTTCCAAATGAGATCCTCGGTCTCTTAAATGCATTTTTATGGGGTATTCTCGTACATAGAAGGGCTACTATTGTTATTATCCTTCTTTGCACAAGTATTTTACCAATGCAAAAATTTCCTTCTTTAAGTCTATTGTTTATTTTGATGAACCAATGGAGCTGCCTACAGTGGATGATGATTCATTTTCATATGTTCTTATGAAATCCACTTTGAATTCTCCATCAGTTGCTCTTCCAGTCTAGCATGTATACAATAGACATCCTCATCAACATGTGGAGCTGCTGTAGATGTACCTCTACCCATTTTGTCTTCTTTGTCCTCTAAGTTTGAGGTAAGCATGTCACATATTGACCTTGATATCCCTATTGCACATCATAAATGAGTTCGTAGTTGTACCCAACACCCTATTGCATAGTTTGTCACATATTCTTGTTTGTCTACCTCTTTTAGGGCTAATTTGGACACCATTGATACACATCCTACTCTTAAACCTGTTGCTGAAGCATTATCTAGTTTACATTGGAGGACAGCTATGGATGAGGACCTATTGGCACTAGACCAAAACCAAACTTGGGATCTTGTTCATCTACCTGTAGGGAAGACTACTATTGGATGTAACTGGGTGTTTACTGTCAAGGTTAATTCCGATGGTTCTCTTGCTCACCTTGAGGCCAAACTGGTTGCAAAAGGTTACGCAAGGTTTGTGGGGTTGATTATACTAATACTTTCTCTCCAATGGCTAAGATGGCCTTTGTTCATCTTTTACTTTCTTTGGTTGCTTCTACTTGTTGGTCTCGTTTTTAACTTGATGTTAAAAATGCCTTTCTTCATGGTGATTTACATGAAGAGGTGTATATGAAGCAACCACTTGGGTTTGTTGCTTAAGAGGAGCTTGGTTATGACTGTCGTTTGAAGAAATCTTTCTATGGATTCAAGCAATTTCCCAGAGCTGGGAGGCTTATTGAGGTGGTGCTTAGTTTGGAATGTTTAGATGTAGTGGAGATCGTTCTGGAGTTGGTCGGATATTTCTTGTAGTTTATGTGGATGGTGTTGTTATAATTGGAGATCATTCTACAAGGATTGATGAATTTAAATTGTATTTGCAACATAACTTTCAAACAAAATATTTGGGGTGACTAAGATATTTTTTGGGTATCGAAGTGGCATAGGCAAATGAAGGTATTTATATTTACAACGCAAGTATGTTTTGGATTTGCTAAAAAAGACAGGTATGCTAAGAGCTAAACCACTAGATACACCAATGGAAGTTGGCTTGAAATTGATGGCAAAGGACGATACATCATTGGATGATCTGGAAATGTATAGAAGACTTGTTGAAAATTAAATTATTTAACTGTCACTCGATTTGATATTTCTTTTCCTATGAGTGTTATGAGCCATTTTATGTCTTCTCCCCATACTTTTCATCGGGATGTTGTAGTAAGAATTTTGAGATATTTGAAGAAAGCTTGAAGTTGTGGTCTCTTCTATTGTGATCATGGTCACAGAAGAGTGGAAGCATTTTTAGATGCTGATTGGGCCAGGTCTCCTACAGATAAGAGGTCTGCATTGCGTTACTATACTTTTGTGGGAGGAAGCTCAGTATCTTGGAAGAGTAAGAAGCAAAGTGTTGTGGCTAGATCCAATGTAGAATTATAAAATCGAGCTATGGCTCAGCTACTTATGAGTTATTCTAGATGCATCAACTATTAGTTGGACTCGGACTCAAAGATCTTTTGCCAATGGAGTTGTGTTGTGACAATCAGGCAGTAATCCATATTACTTAAAATCCAATATTCCATGAGCATACTAAGTATTTTGAAGATGATTATCACTTTGTTTGTGAGAAGCTTCAAGATGGAGTTATTTCTACCAGTTATGTTAGTATTAGTAAGCAACTAGCTGATATTTTCACCAAATCTTTAGGGAACAATAGGGTTGAGTATTTTTGTAACAAGCTGTGCATGATTGATATCTATACTTTGGCTTGAGGGGTAGTGAGTGTTAAAGGATGAGAGGGTTATTATGGTCATTGACATCGAGAGGGTTATTATGGTCATTATGTATTATTTGATTAATAATAAAAGTATGAGGAGCGACAAACCCTAATAAGTTTTTATGCTCTCCTCTTTTATTCTATACACTTTCCTCTTTTCTTTTATATCAATTTCTACAATTTTATTGTGGAATTATAATGACTAAAGTAATTATATAAATGCTTTTGTAGTAAATGTTATTTTTGTACCCTCTTGAATATTATAATTGGAATTATCATCATCTCAGTTTAGGAGGTATACCCCTATAATATATTGCCATATTAACATTAAAAGACCAAACAAATTGTATGCATCTACATTAATATGACAAAAAGTGGAACGGTCCCAATAGAAAAAAGACAATTGGGTTACTAGTGAAATAGATGTAACTTAATGGTGACATGGACATGGGAAGAGCTACTTCTTTCTTGCTCTTAGTTTCATCGTTTAGTGTTAACGAGCATAGTACATAAGCCCTTTCAAAGATAGGGGTTCTTTCCTGGAGTACCTTGTATTAGGGGTAATTGGTTCTAGAGTAGGTGTGTTCTTATCTTGAAATTGGAAATTGCAACCATCCACTCGTTCCTAGACCCACCCAGATGGATCCATGTACTAGTCATGTCTTGAGTTGTTTGTACATGCAAGTTCACAAGCTTTACTACCTACGAGTTTACCACAAAGTTTGACAATTGTCACATGACAATCACTACAAGAGTTTGCCACAAATGTCGCATATCTACTTAATTCTTCATATATACCTGTCTAATCGGAGAGGAACCAAGGACTTACAAAAAGGGAGGGAGAAGTGTTGTTAGTGGTCGAGGCTGCAAGAGAAGCGACGAGTGTCATGAGTGACAAGTGAGGTTACGAGAGAGAGGCATGAGACTTAAGTGGAGAAACTAAAAAAAGGGCAAATGTTTTTTATGTGAGAGGAGCAATTCTCATCCTGAGCGGCGAGCAAGGCTACAAGCCTCGATAGCAAGTTGCAAGGGAGAGTGTGACTACTTGAGTGCGTTGGAGGAAAATGAAGTGAGTTAGGGCTTAGGGAAAGCTTGAAATAACTCTATAGTTAGGGTTTTGAAATGCAAATCTAATATATATATCTCTGATTTGGGTGGGTCCACACTTGGAACTGGAAACTCAATTGATATTTACATAGGGAACCTTCCAGAATTGGCTAGTTCAAATAATTTCTAGGCTGGTTTGATTTTTTTTCCTCACCACTGCCTTAAATCTCCTAATTAGTGGATCCATCCAAAAATAAAAAGTGGAAAGGGGTAAAGCTTGAAAATGTTCAATTTAAAAACTTCTATTGACAAAGAAATTAATACATTCAATCCTTTTTTTGAAGCTCTTTGAGGCACCGATTTAGAGAGAGAAATTCATTTTCAACATGCTATGGTAATTAGTATGGCCATGTAATATCATACCGTGGGGCCACTATCTTCGATGCAAATAAATTAAGAGAACAATCAAAAGTATCACTCTTTGCATAAAAAAATCTTGATTAATGAAAGATATAAATTTATTAAAAAAATAAGACTAAGTACGTTGAATGAAATGATTGTTATTATTTATTTGCTCCGATAACTATTCTTTGACTTAAAATTAAATTGAATAGCAACGTAAAACATCCGACGAATAAAACAAAACAAAGTGAAGGAACGGTGCAATGTATAAATCTATATATGGACAAAACATCGTATCAGAAAGCTGCCTCGCCAAATAATTTGTAGATGCCGGAACATCATCACGGGCTTTCCGGATGCAGCTACTGCAACTTCACACATGGCAGCACGAGCTTGAACATCTGCCATCCTGTCCCGGTGCCGATCTCTTCCTTCTCATCGGTGAATGTGTGTAGGATACGCATCGATAAATGAAGCAGGTCGGGACGTGATCTATGGCAACACAGAATCCACGAAACGACAAAAACGGTCCTTTCGAATCCATGAAAACGACAAAAAGGGCCCAACTAGTTCGCATTATTCTCTCCGCGCTTTCGGGCCCGCGAGAGGTTTTGCTCGAGATTATATCTGCCTATTCACCCTCCATCCTTCGACGTAAGATTGGAAGGTCTACAATCCGAGAAGTCTTTTCTGTGATGGTCCAAAAATGAGCTTCGATCTTCTTGGTTGTCGAGGTTTCATTGGACTCGTGCTGTCGCTTCTCGCTCCATCCCTTTTATGTGTCCTTCATTTCGTGAATAGACTCTAATGCGACAAGTGGAATTTGCTGCTTTGATTCATTTAGTTTTCGAATGCCCCTTTTGCTTTAATGACTCACGGACTGGACTCGAGAGTACAAGAAGCCATGTGTCTACCTAAAGGCCTATTTATTGAGAAATCTAAACGTTTATTTTACTAGTGTGAAATGCAATGCTTTTGAAAGTAGCATTTTATGGTGTGATGGATAAGATCATTCAATCATATCTAATTTATTTAAATTCCAAACACAAGAAATAAAGCAATAATCATGTACAAATAGAGTACACATCAGTTCTTATATTTTTGCTTTCGAAAACCATGACCCTCTCAAACAAGCATGTTAGTGATATGACGGGTTTATAGATAATGCTAAGTTGGGACCTAACAATCTTCACGAGAAAATCTGGCTAAATTTTATACATGGCATTTTCCGGCGACTTCTTTTATTGAGGTGGCAAACGTTTAAAATAAAAAAAGCCCATGTGGACGACAAAACGACGTTGTCCATTCACATTGAGTGAGCTGACCTAAACGACATCATTTTTCCTTGGTGTTAAACGACATCGTTTAGGTCATTTTGACTTAAGCACACCTAGCCGTTGCCGTTCCTCCCCATCCGCGTTCATAGTAGATCTTAGGCCCTTATCTCTGTCGCCGTTCACGGCTAGAGGTGGTCATCGGTCACCGTTGTTGGTTGTCGTCGCCGCTTACCATCGTTCGTCGTCATTGCTCACCATCATCGCTCCTCTAGGTTCAGCCCCTTGTCCATCTCCCCTGTGATGAAATTAGGGCTCGATTATTTTATTATGGCTCGTTCGACTATTTTATTTGGGCTCGATTATTTTATTAGGGCTCCAATAGAAATTCTGTTGAAATGCACGCACTCTGTTTGGCTACTCCCTTGTGTGGAGATGCTCGCCTTAGTCGATGAATTATGCAGTCGATACTCGAGTGAAACGAAATATTGACTAATGTGGAACTAGGAACTAGTGTGTTTGAGTGAAGTGAAATATTGAATCAAGTGGGATATGATAGATAGATTAAGGTGGAAGTTGTGAAATAATGGCCCTCAAGTGCTCTACAAAGAGCACGTAACTTTGCTATCAATCTGCTTTTGTTCCCTTGGTTATGATCTTTTGGTTCTTTTAGTCTTCTTTGTTAATTGTTGTTTCTAATCAAATAGTCAACATATATGTAGGGAACATTGAGGAGTGCAAAATTTGTTTTGATACTTTATATAAGTTCCTTTACCTGCAAATGACAAATTTGAAACTATATGTAAGTACCTCCTTTTAAAGTTTATAAACTATTGGCTCTTTTAACATGTCTTAGTCTACTGTGCAATGGATAAATTTAGGGCTTGGATTTTCCTCTGAATTTCTCTTGGTTTGTGTAATGACCTCTTGACACAATATATTAATGGCCAGACATCATAGAGTAGGGTATGATTTCTCCTGGCTGGTTGAGAAACATAACTTTCACCCTATATTTTTACATCGAGCTTGCCTTAATTTTCTGTATGTGATTTCACAGGAAAAATAGATTTGATTAAGTTGATGTACATTCTCACATCGCAGGTTTAGTTTAGCAAAAGATAATAGACAAAATTGTTTGGGTTGTGCTTGTTGTGGGGACCTCTTTTTTGTTGTTAATCTTTTAAGGGAATAGAAGGTAAATAATTAAAGTGGGAACCTCTTTTTTGGCTGTTATGTAGGGGCATATTGTCAGTGTGGGGACCTCTCTTTAATAAAGTCTATGAGAGTGGGGGGACTCCTATGTGCAATTTGTGGATGTGGTCCTAAAAACTAATTATTCTTTTTCTTGTTCTTGGTGCAGAAATGGCTTATGACAAGGATTATGTCACTGTCATAGTTTGCTACAGTGGGGAATTTGTAATTGGGGAGGATGAGTGAGAGTATGAGGATGGAAATGAGGGCACCATCTTTGTCGAGATAAAGAAGGCATCTTATATAGGATTTGTTAAAGATATAATAACTTATTTGCCTTGTAAAATTTAGAAGTTGCTATATTGTATTCCTGAGAAAGGCTTAAGAGATGGTTTGAAAAGCTTAGAAGATAATAATGGTTTAGGAATGTTCTATACCATTATCTTCATGGTGAAGAGGTAAAAATATATGTTGAGTACAATGAAAGTGAGGATAAAGATGATGATGGAGAGAGCGCCCAAGTAGGACAAAAAGAAATGGTATTTAAGGTAGTACTAATGTTAGAGTTGAAGGAGGGCAGGATAGACATGATAGAGAGGAGAAGAGCGCAGATGTAGTTCACCAAAGTGATGAAAGCATATGTGATGTCACAATCATTGGATTAGATTGGGAAGTAGCTAAATCAAATGATGATGATGATGAAGGGTTACCTATTGCAAATTTCATAAGTGATAATGATGACAAGGAGCTTGTACAGTCAAGAAGAAAGAAAATGGATTTTTTGACAGATATGTTTGTAGCTTTGCAGGTAGCTGATGAAGTTCCAAAAAGGACCGAAGGCTTTGTAGATGTTAGTGCTACTGGTGAGAAGACTGATTATGAAGAAAGTCTCGAGAATGCTACTTCCCAAGATGAGCTTGAAGAAGATGAAGGAGTTTTGCATAGAAAGAGAAGGAAAAGTAAGTTTCCTTCCTATGATCCATCCGTTGCCTCTCTTACTTTATCGGTAGATATGAAATTTCAAGATGTGAAACAATTTAGGGAAGCTATACTGAAGAACTCCATTGCTGCATAGAGGAATATTGACTTCATTAAAAACACTAAGACCTTTGTAAGAGTTAGGTGTTCACAAAAAAATTATCCATAGAAGATCTATGGTGCATTTGTTAGAAGAAGTAGATCCTTCAAGATTAGAGCCTACCAAGAGGAACATATTTATTCCATTAATTTTGAAAATAAAAGGGTAGCAAGTGCATGGTTGTCCAAGCACTTCTTTGATTTGATTAAGCTGATGCCTAAGATGAATAGTACTAAATTCAAGATGCTGTTGAAGGAGCATGTTAGTATCAATATATCTAGGAATCAATGCAAAACATCGAAGCAAAAGGTAATGAAGATACTCATTGGTCAGTACAACAGCGAATATGGACACTTGTGGGATTATGCATGGGAGTGTAGGCTGCAAAATCTTTCAAGTAGAGTGTATGTAGAGATCGTGGAGAGACCACTTCTTGATATTGGGACCAAGTTCGATAAGTTTTATGTTTACTTCAATGCATGAAACGATGATTTTTATTTGGTTGTATACGGATTATAGAATTGATAGGTGTTTTTTTAAGGGATTGTGCAAGGGAGAATTGTTGGCCACAATTGGAAGAGATGCAAATAACCAAATGTTTCCACTAGCTTGGGTTGTTGTGAAGGTAGAGAACAAGGACAATTGGTCCCGGTTCCTAAAAAATTTGATGGTTGATTAGGAGATAACAAATGAGACAGGGTGGGCGTTTATGAGTGACAAATAAAATGTAATGTTTGCTTTTTGAAAGATTTGGTCAATTGTTTACTCTTTGATATCAACAAGTCATCTGTTTACATTTCTTATTTTGAATTATTGCAAGGACTGGTTCCAAAAATAGCTAAATTGTTGCATTATGCCGAACATCAAATGTGTGTGCGGCACATATACGCAAATTAGGCAAAAAACTATAAAATGAACAAGCTGCAATCGTAATTTTGGCAACTAGCAAAGAGCACAAATATGGTTGACTTTAGGATGGCCAAAGAAAAATTGCTTTAATTAACAAAGGAAGGTTATGATGCACTATTCCAAACAGAACCAAAGTATTGGTGTAGGCCGTTCTTCAGCGAGGAATTCAAGTGCGATAACATTGATAACAACAATCTGCGAAGCATTCAATGGAAGGATAATATATACTAGATGCAAACCAATTATCTCGATACTTGAAGACATAAGGGTTATGGTCATGACTCGACTGCACAAACAAAGGGATGGGTCTGCAAAGTGGACTAGGCAATGTGGTCCTAGGATTGCTAAGAAATTAGATGAGAACTTGGCTGCAATTAGGTATTGTCATCCCATTTATTGGGAATTGGGATGAAAGATATGAGATAATGTAAGGCTTTTAAAAGTATGTTGTCCATTTAGGTACGAGGAAGTGTTCATGTAGAACATGGCAAGTAAGTGGAATTTCTTGTGCACATGCCATATGTGCCATTCAATTGAAGGGCCACAACACATAAGACTACATTGATGATTAGTACAAAAAACCGAAATATCTTGTTTCGTACCAATTCATGATGCAGCCAATCAAAAGTAGCAAGTTCTGGGAGCCAATAGATCGCGAAACACCTTAACCTTTGCCACTAAAGAAAAGAATGGGAAGACCAAAGTGAAAACGAATAATGACGAAGGAAGAGGTCTCATGTCAGCATAGGATGAGTAGGACAGGTGTAAAGATGAATCTTTTTGCCACATAGCATAGCATAATACTAAAGGTTATCAATTAAGAAAGCAACATGAACGGTTGAGGCCAGCCGAAGGGCCTAGTGAATGGACAGTTGGAAAAAGACAAACAAAAAGGCAAAGTTAGTCGACTATTTTTCAGTTAACGACAATAAACTCAGTAAGTCATGACAATTGTGTTTATGTTGCTCTATGGTTTATAACAAATATGTACATAGATATAATTGACATGCATGTAATGTTTTTGTCTTTATCAGGTCACGAGAATGACATGTGAAGAATTGGTTGAAGCCCCTATTGTACTTGAAACTGAAAGGTTTGTTCAAACAAGGCAAGGTAGAAGACAGTCAGCTCAAGGATTGGCTGAAGCAACTAAAGGGCTAGTTAAGTCGACTGTTTTTTAGCAACAATAGAAAAAAAAAAAAAAAAAAAAAAAGCCCGATAAGTTCAATAATTTGTGTTTATTTTTCCTTCTAGTTGTTATATGGCCTGATGTTATATTTATGATATCCTTTGCATTTTTTTTCATATTCGAAAAAAGCAAGCTAGAGCTCAGTTGCTAATAGAGGGCCTAACTAAAAGGTCACCACAAGATTCATCACCAAGGTCACCACAAAGGCCACTAGAAGGGTCATCACAAGGACCACCATAAAAGCCAATAGAATATGTCATTAAAGTTGAAGGGCTAAATAGAAAAACAATTAAAAGAAAGCCAAATCAAGAGTTACCTATAAGAATGCCATCTAGAAGACGCCTAGCTGAAAAATTGGCCGAAGAAGCTCCTGCTGTAGCTGAATAGCCACAAATAAGAGCCCAAGAAATCACATGCGAGAAGAAGGGATAATCAATCACAAGTACCTGAAATTGACGTTCCCCTTCGAACAAGAGGAGTTCTTAGAAAGAGGCTAAAACACTATGGTTATGGCCTTTATACAGATGAGTGTTCTGGAACAGTTATTCTTAATGTAAGTTTGATAGGCTGTATTTAATATAATTTATGGTGCACACTTTTATTGATAATTGAGTTTTCTTTTTGAAGCCTAGGAAAAGTTCAGAGGTTCTTATCTCTCAAGACCCAACTCAATAATCAACGGCTGTGCCAACAAATAAGAAGACATTGGTTGCACCAACAAGAAAGAAGAGTAAGAAGAACCTAGTTGCAGGTCCATTTGAATCAGTTTAGCCTACGAGAATTGCAGTTCCTTTTGAATTAGTTCAGCCTAGAACAATTACAGCTCCATCAGAATCAATGCATCCCAAGACAGTTAAAGGAGAAGTCTCACGTCTAGTTAGAAAAAGTACAAGGATTATGAATCAAGTGAAAAGTCCATCAAAAGGAGCACGGACATGAGACATTATGCATATTGATTGATGAAATGGAATTGGATATGGTTTGTGGGGCTGATGAGTCAGTTGTTTTACTGTGGATTTTTATTTTAATAGTTTATCATTGAGTTTGTGAAACTTCATTTCAATATCAATGGAACGATCTTGTCGCTTGTCATTTTTTTCCTTTTTCATTTTTTTATTTTGTTTTTACTTTTACTTGCTTCTTCTGGTGGTGGATTTGTGGTGGTGACTAGGGTGCTCGTATGGTTGGTGAAGCCTGGTGGTGGTAGGTCCATTATGAGGGTTGGGTTGGGGCCTTTTGCTACAGCTAGTACTGATACAAGAATTCAGTGTGCATAGCCTAGCTTGCACGAACCCCTTTTGTAACAGACTCACGACCTACCACCAATAGTGGTTGCTAATGGTGGGTTTATGGTCGTGGCTACGTGTTGGTGTGGTAGCTGGGATGTTGGTGTTGCTAGCGGTGGTAGCCAGTGGTAACTGCTGATGCCTACTGATAGTGGGTCTATTATAGGGGTTGGGTTTGGGGTTTGTGCTGTACTTGGTGCAAGAAGATGTAAGTGTGCAATATGTACATCTTGCACTAGGTAGTGTTGGTGCAAGCTGGTATAAGGCACTAGCAACTTCTGTAGTAGCATACCACCAGCATAATGGTAGCTCAAGTGGATGCCTATGATGCTTGGTGTGGTTGGTGGTGATGGCTGGAAGCCGATGGTGGCCAGTGGTGGGTGGTGGTGGTGGTGGTGGTTGGTAATAGCTTATGGCTAGTGCAATTTATAGAGGAAACGTACAAAAAAAATAACACTTAACTAATCACATTCTAAAAGACTCGGTACTTAAGTATTCACTTTAAATAACAAATGACACTTAAGTGATCACTTTTAATAATAACTTGACACTTAAATGATTTTTTTTTTAATTACGACTGACACTTAAGTGATCATTAGATATAACTTATAGCACTCGAGTAATCACTCGTGTCTGTCCTATGTATATGGCGGTTCATAACAAACCAGAGAAGCTGCTGGTTTATGTATACGAAGGTTCAATTTATGGCAACTCCATTCAATTCATTGCTACTGGTTTACATTTACTTTTGGTAAAAAAGTCACCACAACACATCGACCCAATATACATTCTATCATTACCGATTTATATTCGAGAATAAGCAAAAACATAGTACAAACATTATCTCATTCATTCATTCATTCATTCATTCCATTTCCTTGACTTCTTCACAATCACAAAAAGTAATATATAATACATATGACAGCTCAAAAAAAAAAAAAAGTCACAACAATCTTGTAGACGGCACAAACTTCTTCTCATCTTCCAAAAATAGTTACATTTCATTTAAAACAAGTACATTTCTCCGCTCATTTACAACTATGACAGTCAGAAAAACTTCTTCTCATCTTCTAGTACTTTATATTTCATCATAAAGTAAGATAGACAAAAAAAAAAAAAACAACAACAACACAATAAATGCTTGATAACACTTCCGTTCAATATTTATCTTTGAAACTGCATTATTCAAATGGTTAGCGGAAGATGCTTGAGCTTGCATTGAGTCAATATTGTCCAAGTCGTCCACGGACGTAGATGGACGTTGATGACATCCATCAAGTAAGTCAAATATCACCTATGTGGCTCGATGAGAGAATTTCGCATCGACCCATTCGAAATATTTGCACTTCAACCCTTCTCTGTATTGGGCACATCCATAGAATCTTCTCCTGGGATTCATTCAAGTCCACAATATTCTTCTTGGACTTGGTAACCCATAAATTTAGAAACGCTTGCCTTCTTCTTCTCTTCAACGAGAGAAATTTGAGTCGATGCTGAAAGTCCTACTCTCTATTCCCAATATTCAACTATAGAATTAAAGGCAAATCGAATTAGTGTTCGAGATTAGGGCTCCAGCGCTTCAATGTCATTTTGTCTGATTTAGAGTTTTATATTTAGGGTAATTTGGGAGACGATGTCATTTTGGCTAATTTAAGGGCTCGCATGACAAATTTTTTGGAACAGAAATCAATTTCTATTCCATAGAAAAGTTTCTGAGTAAAGAAACATGTTTGATAACGATTCAAAATTTCTATTTCTGAAATAAAAATTCGTTTTGATAACAAAATAAAATTTTTATTTCTAGGAGAGGCAACGACTAGCATTTGGTGGCTGGAGTCCAACATCTGGTGATCGGGTTCGACGTCCGGTGATTGGCGACGAGCAGTCGAAGTCCAAAGTTCGACGTTCGTCATTCAGCGCCGGAGTTTGGTGACCGCAACGGGTGGCCGAAATTCGGAGTCCAGCGACCGACAATCGGTGTCCAACGTCCGAATTTCGACGTCTAATGTTCGACATCAGGAGTTTGGTGACCAGAGGCTGGCGGGGAGTGGCCAATGGCGAAGTTCGGTGGTGGGCGATCAACATCCGTCGGTCGATGGCGAGCAGCAGATGGTTGGCTGCGAACATCCAGTGGTTGGTGGTGAGCCTCCAGCATCCAACGATTGGCGATGAGCGGCCAACAACCTGTGGGCATTTGGCATTCAACGATCAGTGGTTAGTGATGAGCAGCTAGAGTTCAATGGCCGATGGTTGACGTTTGGAGGCCAGCGGTTAGCGGCCGGTGGCCAGGGTTGGTGGCGGGCGGCCGACAATCGGTGGCGGGCGTCCAGCATCCCACGAGTGACAGGCGATGACGAGAATGAACGATGGGAAAATTTTTGATTTCTCATTCTTGTTCCAGAAATAGAAAAACTAAAAATTTTAATTTTTGATTTTTGCTCCAATTCTATTTATGGAATAGAAATATGTTCTAAAAATAGAAAAATGAAATTGCGTTACCAAACGATTTCGATTCCAAACCTATTCAGGTAATAGAAAAACTGAGAAATAGAGAAACTGAAATATTGTCATGTGCGTCATTAGTAACCATTCTATTTGTGAAAATAATTTATGCTTAGAAATATACTTTTTATTCTATTATCTGGATGAGTTTCGAGTATTCGGTGGCATTTAGTAATTGCACAAAATTTCTATTTCTAGAATAGAAAAATAATAGAAATTTGTTTGGTACGACATTAAAAAATTTTGTGCATACAAATTCTTTTAATTTTTTAATAAATTTATGAGATTTTTTTCTTTCTCTTTTCCATCTCTTATTCTTCCTCCTATACTCGAGCTAACGATTGGCCAGATAAGAGTTGGCAACCTTGCTGGCCTTTGGGGAGCCATGCCAGATCTCGTTTGGTTGATCACTAACCATCGCCGAGGCTGACGACTAGCTAGAGGAGGAAGAAGAGAAAATAAAAACAAAGAGAAGACAAACAAAGAGAAAAAAAAAAAAGAAATTGGCTCTAGAATTGCTCCATAAAAAAAAAACTTTTGTCTACTTATTGAATTTGTTCCAAATCTATTGTTTGAACAAATTTATTCTCTAGAGTAGAAAAAATTAGTTGATGTTACTAATGGAATTTTGTTCTCTTTCTTTTTTTTTTGGGAACAAAAGAACAAAAATAGTCAAGAATTGATCAATGACCAAATAGGGCTTAAAAAAGAGAGTTTCTATTATAGACACAATTCTCTTGTATATATAAAGTGGGAACCGAGAGGAGCTTTTGCTCGTAAATTGTGTTCTAAAGGTTTGAAGTCATTAATATTTTGGGTTACAATTTTGTAAAATTCTTTTGTAAGATCAAGAGGTTATCTCATTAGAATAATTGGAGCTAAATACTGCATGAGTTGGGTGTAATAAGAGGCTAAGAAACACTGAGAACGTTTGATTAACTCGAGTGTGGTTGTAATCTCCATTATATTGCTTAATTTATAATGAAATTTTATGCTACTCTCCTCATGAACGTAAGTCATACTAACTAAACCAAGTAAATGGTATCCAATTTATCTTCTTGTTCCATATATTTTATTATTCGAGCTTGTTTTCTATAATAATTGGTATCAGAGTTAGGCTTAGTTGAGTTGAAGTGGATCAATGACGACAAACAAAAGAAAAAGTGAAAATCTACATATTTGATGAAAAGGATTTGTTTATCTAGAAGATACAAATTAAGAATTATCTATAACAAAAAAAAAAAATGCACTTAACCTTGACTAGGAAGAAGTTGGAGTCGATGAAAGAAACTTATTGAAATTTGTTGGATGGACATATGTTGGGCGTCATTTGGTTGATGTTGATTGGTAATATTGCATTTAACATCATGAAAGAAAAGACCATCGCGGGTTTGAAAAAGCCCTATCAAACATGTAACGAGAAGCCCTTTGCGAACAATAGTACCTATAATTAGAAAAGACTATTGTGTGTTTGGGATACTTTTATTTTATAACATCTACAATTTGACTTTTACTATATCAAGTTTGATTAAGTTTAAATTTTTGAATTCATAATGCTTTGCAATATGTGAAATATCAAAAAGAAATAAGCTAGAGAGAGATGTGGTAGCAACTGTCATGTACTTTTATAGATTTACTTATGTTCATAAGGAGAGCCAACTTGAATTTTCTTAGTCTCTAAATAAAAGTATCTATTAGAGGAAAGAGGAGAATTTTGTTTTATTTTATTTTATTTTTTATATTTGCCTTGCTTTTGTGCTCACCAAAAATAATTCTATGCTTGGGAGACTTGGGGAGAAGAAAAAAGAAGGAAAATGCAAATAAACTTGAATTTTCATTCCCTTCTCTTTTCCACAAAATTTTTTAATTCATTTGCACTGAGATTGTCGCTCTCCATACTTTCTCACTTGCCCAATAGAGCCTAAAGTCCACCAAACTTTCTATATTCACCCATGATTTTCCTCCCCATCCCCTCCTTCCCAAACAACACATTACTACTAGGATGTGGTTAGTGAAGTGGCGCCATAGTAATAAAGTGTAGAATCTCTTAATTTTGTAAACCTAGCTTCTTCAACCATGTGAAACATTGATTATTATAATCCTTTCTAATTTAGGTTCAGGTTGAATTTCAAAAGGATTGATTACTTAAAACCAATTCTAAGATGCCTTTATTTCTTCCAATTATGCTCCTATTAATTGACAAGTCACAAATTATGGCCATCATCGTTTTGTGTCCATCACTAGCCCACTTAATTAAAAATGAAGGAAAACATTAGCCATTCCAAAATTGATTAAATAGGGGTTTCACGAGTGGGTTGCTTGTGGATAGAGAAGCTCTTAGAAAGGGAAATTCTAGATTTCTATTACTTATAAGATAATACAAATGAGAGGGAGCAGGCCCATTTATATACAGGTGCTCCTCAAATTACAATAATAGATCTCTCTTCAATCTAACAGTGGATATTCTACCTCCCGATCTATCGACTTACCCGCATTAATTACAAGAATACTCCAAAATAGTATACATTTACACATGAAAAATCTCCAAACCGTTACATATGGATATTACTGGTATTGATACATTTAATTAGTGTAACTTATTAATAGATATCCTGCATTCAATAGTACATCATTGCATCGATGTTGTCTGGAGAAAATATAGTACAAATTCTCTAGATGGAAAATCGTTACAACAGTTCCATCTATATAAGAAGTTGAATCATCAACTAGCTATATGCACTAACTATATTCAATGATAGTTATTTGCAATCATAGGCTCCAATCCTTGGTTGCAATTATTGAAGCCACAGGCTTCAATACTTTGTTGATTGCTTGCAGAAAAATGCACCTGTTGGCTGTCTCCTGTCCGAGACTTCAGCTTCGGAAAGGAAGCTTGCAAGATGATGGTTAGTGCGGAAAGGTTATCGGCGGCGAAATTAATGTCGCCAAAAGGTTTCTCAAAATAGGAACCTAGGTGACATGGTTTAGTGCGAAATAGAATAAAAGTCTCGGGATTTGTCATAGAAAGGAGTTTTTTGTTTGTTGTTTTGCTTTCGTGATGATAATGAGTTGAATCGTAGACAATAGGCTGGTGGTAGATCCTTCTCGGGCAGTCTAGAAACCTATTCTACTGTAATTCACATCATGGTTGGGCCAAAGAACAGAAAATCCCAAGATCAATCAAAGTCCACTTTTATACACGGGACAACTTTAATTTCGAAAAATCATCAATAAATTACTCTGACAACACTACGTCCTCACGGGGAAACCTAAACGAAAAGCAATCCAACTTATTAGCCGGACGCATTACCTAACCAAAATAATATCAGCTAATTATAACTTCAAAAATAAAAGAATTGTCTCCAAGAGGCCGGGGCCAAAAAACGAAGCATCTAAAGGCAAACATAAATTCAATTAACAGAAGAATAAAATAAAGGGCATCAAGATATACTATGTATTCATCTTCAGGAAACCAATTCTAATTGTTTGCCCACCCGAACTTGGGGGATAAGGGCTATCGTCATCCAGAGGAGGAATGCTACTGCTGCCGATGGAAACGCTGTTAACCAACTCTGAGTTCACGGTCACCAATTTCCCTCGATGTAAAATCATCTTCATCTGCGATTTATTGAAATCAAATAACCACCTTTCGACATTTGCAATTCTTTTTAAAAAGAGAGTGCATGGACATATATTAGTGACGACTAATATCAATTATAAGGGAAGCAATCTTACTTCCTGTTTCAGTTGCTTGTTCTCTTTAATTAACTGTACTTCCTGCAATTTCAGAAAGAAAGTCTCGAAACCAACAAAATAGAGTCTTTGTATTCATTTTGACCTTCACCAAACCTTAAATATTCTCGAGCGGCGCTACTTGGGTATGTACTTTACGTTGTGCAATGTTTGCAGCATATGAAATTATCTTTTGGACGGTCGACCTAATCAAGTGATGTTTATAATGAAAGATGCATACACAGGTCTAGTTAGCGTGCACGAACCTCTCTTTGCAGTTTGTTGATCTCGTTCCATGTTCGCTCTTCCTGGAAAGAGAGGAACGACCAAGATGGGGAGAGACAAAAGAGTGAAACAAGAAAAACACACATGAGGGACCATTTTTTTTGGTTCTTATGAAACCCAAATGAAAAATAATTAACTAGAGACCTTATTCTTGATGACGAGGCTCAATCCTGCCTCGAGTTTCTTCTCTAGTTGCTCCAATTCCTCCACGTTCAACCCCTCCAGATCCTCTCCCTTCATCTGCCTGTAGAAGAAATGGGAATAAATCTAATCGATCTGCGAAAGGAGAGACAAGAAAAAGAAACATATTTTCAACTCAAACAAGCATGGAAAACATGGGCCCGCACCTCAGTTCATGAGCCTGATCATACACTTCGTTGCACAACATTTTCCAATTGGTGTTCTCTATCTAAGACAACAAAAAACAAGCATGAGAATAGGTTAAATCCTCCGTATGAAAATCGTTCTAATTCACTTATATTGGTGTTTCATATATTAGTATTATACTTTACGGTAAAAGAATGCAAGGCTTGCACATTTGAAGAGGAATATGTCAGTATAACAGAATGCTTTCCTCAGGAGAATATGTTTCTTGTTTCACGAACATAAGGCACGAGTTTAAGAGAGCATGGAAGGCATATCTAAGCAAGTGATTCACCTCGAGTGCAACACATGGTCGGAATGGTTTCTCAACTTTATTGGAGTGGTGACCATAATACCTCGTTAGTGTATCCTCCGTACTTCACAGAAAAAGGACCAAAAAAAATAAAAATAAAAACAAAGGAAGATTTAGAAAGTGAACATGCTACTCAAAAGTATATACAGAACTCGACAATATACTTACGTATCTAGTGTTATAAGATGCAAGATTTTCGCCTATTTCAATCAAGCCACTGAACTTTTCGTTTTTGACCACTACGCCAGTAAGATTTGATTTTGTTTTTAATGAAGTCACTCGGCTCGAGGGTCAACCAATAACTGACCCAAGATATCGAACATAGAAGACGATGTAGCCTATAGTTGGATGACCGCTTGGGAAGTCTACAATAGGTTGAGTGACCTCAGGTGAATGTCAAGTAAAAAGTCTTCATAGGGCAATCGTCATTGCTTATGGACCCAAAGTTGGGTGAACTATCCACAACCAGGATGAAAGCCTAGGTGAAACCAAGTGGAGGTTTGAATCGACTGATATTGAAGAATCAGTGGATGAGTTTGTGGCTAGGGGCAAAATGAACAAACCTGATAAAAAAAGGAACTTGGGAGCTAATTGACCTAATTGAGAAAAGAAAAGATCCGAAGTGCAGTGACCAATATCAAGACATGTTAGCACAGTGCATCGTATTATAATTGATGAAACTTCAGCAAATTCATTTATGTACAAGTATAATTGTTGAAGAGTGGCCAAAAAAAAAAAAAAAAACGAAGATATATATTGATGGTCCTTGGTTAGGTTTTGTATATGTGACATGTATTGCCTCAATAAACATAAGAGGGATAGGCCAAGACTAACTAGGCTGCAGCGGCGGGTGTCAAAATGAAGCTTAGGAGGTGAGATACGAAAGTTTAGTATATGTGACATGTATTGCCTCAATAAACATAAGAGGGTTAGGCCAAGATTAACTAGCCTGCAGCAGCAGGCGTCAAAATATACTTCAGGAGGCGAGATACGAAAGTTTAGTATAGTGCATGTTTGATAAAGTCTATACCAAGTACCAAGCAGTATAGTATAGTTTATTTTGCTTGTAGTAGAGTATATGTTTGCAAAGGTACAGTACAAGTCTGTAAAAGTGCTGAATGAGGATTGTACAATCTTTGATCAAGTGCATTTTGCTTTTAGCGTATTACATATTCGTATAGTATGGAACATTTTGCTTTTAGTTTAGTACATGTTTAGTATTGTAAGTGTTTGTAAACTTACCCTAAACAAAGCTCAGAGGAAAGAACACATAGATTCTGCTTCAAGTGTTCAGCACCAGAGAGAGACCGATGTATCAAACTGTTGAAGATATCTTTGCAGATTCCTGAAGTTTCCATCCTAGTTCTGAAATTCGAGGTTTGTTCATCTCTCTCTCTTCCTCTGGGTAAGCCATTAGTTATTGCAGCCACTTCAAGACAAAATTCTCTGGACTCTCGTTGTAAGCCACTAGTTATTGCTGCCATTTCAAGAGTAAGACGGAACTCTCTCTCTCTCTCTCACTCCTAAGTCCTTTTGGAAGCCCTGAATCTGATATATGGTTGTGCTTTTCTCTTTGTTGTTCTTTCGAAGTTTTGATCACCGTCCCTGTCATAAGATTATAGAATTTAACTATCAATGTCCAGAATTTGTGATCCAATTTCTGACATAGAATTCTCTTGTCCAATCTAGACAACTCTAGTAGATGTGAGAAACAAACAATGAAAAGACAACCAACAAACTGTCAACTTGTACAAAGACATCCACGCCATCTATTATTTGTTCTAAAACACTCCATCTCGTGTTATTTTATAGTAGATATTTGTAGTAGAGAACTGTGGAGACTTCCTCCAATGACTTTGGCAGCTTATACAAAGGAGCAAGTGATCCATGTTTTGAGTGGAGCTGACCATAAAATCCACATCATCTAGCACCTCCTTCAACTATTGTAAAACCATCTTTATAAAGTAGTGAAACTACCTCTATCCCATAAACTTTCTCAAAATATCCTACCCTATCCATCCTCTATCAAATACAAACTATACCATTATATTAAAATTTCTAATATGGTATCGGAGTTAGATACGTTCGGATGGTTTTGGGCATTTGTTCTCACTATCCTCAACTAAAGTCAAGGCCTGAGCCCGAGGGAGAGCCAACGGAGCTAGAGCTAGAATCCAAGCCAAAGTTAGAGCCGAGCCGAAGCCAGAGAGTTAGAGCTAGAACCCGAGCTAACAACTATAACTAAGAGCATTTTGATGACTCGAGACATATGGAACATCATTAAAGAAAAGACATTCACATTCAAAAGCAAGTGCGAATGTGCCAACAAAAGGATGCAAGGGATTGTGGAATGGAGATCTACGGCATGGGACATCATAAGAAGAATTCTAGTCAAGTTCAAGACTATACAAATCATGCTTGGAAATTGGATAAGGGGGAGTCTTGGAATTTGTGATCCAATTTCTCACATGGAATTCTCTAGTCTAATCTAGACAACTCTAGTAGACGTGAGAAACAAACAATGAAAAGACAACCAACAAGCTGCCAACTTGTACGAAGACATCCACGCATTTCTTATTTGTTCTAGACCACTCCATCTTGTGTTACTATAAAATAATAGTAGATATTTGTAGTAGAGAATTGTGGAGACTTCCTCCACCGACTTTTGCAGCTTATATAAAGAAGCAAGTGCTCCATATTTTGAGTGGAGCTGACCATAAGATCCACGTCATGTGGCTCCCTCACCAGCACCTCTCTCAACTATTATAAAACCATCCTTATAAAGTAGTGCAATTACCTTTGTCCTGTAAACCTTTTCAAAATATCCTACCCTTATCCATCCTCTATCAAACATAGCTTACGCCCACATTCAAATTCTAACAAAGTTTCTATACATTGTACCTCCATCTATACCAAGTATCAAGGGGTATAGTACAGTATATTTTCCTTGTAGTAGAGTACATGTTTGCAAAGGTAAAGTAGATGTTTGTAAAAGTGCTGAATGAGAATTGTAGAATGTTTGATCAAGTGCATTTTGCTTTTAGTCTAGTACATATTCGTATAATATGGTAAATTTTCCTTTTTGTATAGTACATGTTTGGACATGTTTAGTACTGTAAGTGTTTGTAAACTCACCCTAAACAAATCTCAGAGGACAAAACACAGATTCTGCTTCAAGTGTTTCAGCACAAGAGAAAGAGACCACGTCATCAAACTGTTGTAGATATCTTTGCAGATTCCTGAAGTTCCATCCAAGTTCTGAAATTCGAGGTTTCTTCATCTCTCTCTCTCTCTCTCTAAGCCATTAGTTATTGCTGCCATTTCAAGACAAAACTCTGTGGACTCTCTCTCACTCTCTCTCTCCCCCTCCCTCTCTGTATGCCACTAGTTATTGCTGCCATTTCAAGAGTAAGACGGAACTCTCTCAGACTCCACCCCCAACCCCCCTCCCCCTCCCCAACTCCTTTTGGAAGCCCTGAATCTGATATATGCTGGTTCTTTTCTCTCTTGCTGTTCTTTTGAAGTTTTGATCACCGTCCCCATCGTAAGATTATAGATCTCAACTTTCGATCTACATATGATTTAAGTTTCTATACATTGTACCTTCATGTGGGAATTGCAGCAAAAAAAAAAAAAAAAAAAAAAAAAAGCGTGCTTACAACGGATAATGACCAGACATATCGATCTCTCAAGGGACAATCGAAGTACCCAACTTTGCACTCTCTCTCGCCTCAGCCCCCACCCCACTTCTCTTCCTCTCTCTCTCTCTCTGTCCAACACCAAAGGGATGCATATAATACGATGACGAAAAACTAGAGACTCATGAAGAATTAATTTTTGAGTACCTGGAGCTGGAGAAATCATGGAGCTTGCCTGTGGCTGAGAAGATGATGAGGGACACGTCAGCGTCACACAGAACAGAGAGTTCCCGAGCCTTCTTGATCAGCCCCCTTCTCCTCTTCGAGAACGTAACCTGCCTTGCCGTCAACTTGTCTATCTTCTCTATTTTTATTTTCTCTCTCGCCATCTTCCTTAAATCTCTTGTCAAATTCTTTCTCTGTATTGAAAAAGGAAAGAAACAAGAAGAAGAAATCAGACACACCCAGGTCAAAAACTAGTAATAAATCATCTAGTGTAAGACGTGATGAGGCCTAGAAATTGACATAGCGAGAGCAACACAATGATATTGAGTCATATGGTGAAAAATCTGTGAGATTAGATCACCAGAAAACCCTAGAACAACAGGAAACCAGTTCAAATCCACGAGCACAACACACACCCACAAAAATAAATAAATAAATAAATACGAAGAAGAAGAAAATGCAAGTTAGTTTTTTTTTTTTTTTTGGGGGGGCTGAAGATCTGTAGGTTTTGTGATTCCGCTTGAATTTTTCTTCTTTTTATATTTCGTGGGGATGTGGTTTACCTTGTTCAGACGCTGAATTAGATGTCTGATCATAGCGAAAAGACAAAACAAAGCAACCAGTGAGAGAAGGGGAGAGAGGGGGAGAGAGAGGGAGACAGTGTGTATGGCTGCGTGTGTTGTGGGCTCGAGAAAGGAAACTCGGTCTTCCCTTTTATAGCCAAGGGGAATATCTTTATCATTTACATTTTGCCCAAAAAAGGTGAAGAACTATCTTTCAGAACGAATTGACCAGAATCAACGCAATCATAGGACTTTAATTTATTCATCTAAATATAATGCTTTGCCACACAATAGCGTGCTTTGAGCTCTTTTAGCACCTATGAAGTATAAACTCTATATTTATTTATTCTTTTAAAAAAAAATTGGTGAAGGGTAATGCTCCTTCAAGGACATGTGATATCTCTGTTTCATTGTTTTTTTTTTAATTAAAAAAGATAAAGCTGAATACAAAAATTTAACATTGCAAGTCTGCTATCCCTATTTTTTCACCTAATAAAACATGAAACAACTCTTTAAGAGGTAATGAAAAGAAAATTGTATTAAAATACTTATCGATTTTGAGATTAGTGAGCTAGTTAGCAAAGGCAATTTCTTTTGATATTTTAAAGCAAAGTAGGGCCAACATTAGCAATCATATGTTATGGACTAACAAGATAAGTCTTAACCATAAGCTATGTAGCACCGACACGGACACGTGACACGACACGACACGCCGACACGTCATTTCTTAAAAATAAAGAATTTCGTCATGTTCCGACACGTTATATATTAAATATATTTTTATATATAAATACATAAATAAATAATAATAATAATAATAGCCTAGAATTAATTTACACAAAAATATTAAATAATATCATTCATTATTTTAATTTGTTACAATAATACACAAAACTTAGAGGAAAAAAACATTGTTTAAATAAAAATGCTGAAATTATATTTTTAAATTTATTTATTTATCATATATAGCATTTTTTATTACTTCTTTCAGAGTAAAAGACTTTTTTAAAAAATAAAACAATTCTAAAAAAATAAAACTGAAAAAAAAAATTGACCAAGTGTGTGTATATTTATAGCAATTTTATTACTTCTTTTATTACTTCTTTTGTGTATATTTATATTTTGACCCCTCAAGTATTAGAAATTTTTAAAATTGACCCCGTGCGTGTCGGAATCGCGTGTCGGAATTTTGGACTCGCGTGTTGGAATGAGTTGAACATGTGTCGGATTTTTCAATACTCGTTGACCGCGTGTCGGAGTGTGTCGGGACATGTCGGAGCGTGTTGGACACGTGTCGGAGTGTCGGACACGACATGAAAGCTTCCGGAGAGTGTCCGTGCTACATAGCCCATAACTGTTCAATTAATCCACCAAGAAAGTGGGAAATCCAATATGACCAAAATCATAGGTGAAGTTTTAATGATTTGTTTTATGTTTGACCGAATTACTTGGGCTAGAATTGAAGGTAAAATAAAGTTGTCCTAGAAAAACGACTTGTTTCTCGATTGCCAAAAGAACCACTCACCTACTCCAAAATTATGTCCTAGATAAAAATTCAATTGTCCTCTGCCAACGAGATTTGAATCCAACCAGAGTGACAAATTCATTATGAAGAATTCTCTCAACTATTGTCATGGGAAAAATTCAAATCATATCCTAAGACAATTGTTTCCACAGTAGACTTACATCTCAAGAAATATGAATTTCCTTCCAAGTTGCAAGCGATGTTCAATACATTAGTCAAAAGTCACTTATGAACGAGTAAACAGAGGAAATTTTGAATACGTTGAGGTCCCTTTCACTTTCAAAAGGTTGATCACATACTACTAAACTTTTTAGTGTCTGCCCTATTGACGCACACCAACTTAACAGAGAAAGTAAGGTCAAACTGGTTTTTCTTTTCTTCATAAATAAAACGAGGAAAGAATATCAGAGCATGAGCATTTTGTTTCGAACAAAGAATCCTAATTGGATTTTGGATTGCATATAAATTGTCGTATTTGAGACGTCTTCAATCCGTTTTGTTTCTCAATTTATTTTTGATTTGCATCACCCCTCTTCAAATTCCCCCAACAAATATGTATCGGCTCGTTTATTTTTACGTTAACGTTTATATAATCTCTCGACAAACTATTTGTTGTGAGACTTATAGTAATTAACACATAACGTAATACTTTTTAACAATTTAAAATTTTTGATATTCTATATAGGAATTATAATTACATGCGTATAATTAGGACGCTTTATCCTTCAACAAATTGCATGAAACTTCCCTCATTTCGAATTTTATCAAGAAGACTAGAGTCAATTCTTCCATACCCGCATGAAGGAGGATGTGCAAATGCTATGACTTTAGCCCAAGTTAGCAGGAAGAAGATTGGGCACATGCATCGAAAGTTAGATTTGACAGATATTCTTTTTTTTTTTTTTTTTTTCGGTACGACCATGGCTATCAGGCCATGCCATTGCTCATTTATTTGTGAGCCGTCATATCATTGCTTTGAATTTCTCTATTTTGCTGACCAAAATTAGAATTACTTTACTTTCTATTGGTCACTATAACTCTGCTACCGAGAAAAGGATACTAGAAGTGTCAAAATTTGACATGAAAATATACTTAAGTACCAAAAGTTATGAAATTAACACTTAATTATTAAAATCGGAGTAAAATGGATCGGTTAAGTGATAATGGCGAGAAAATCTAATCAAAATGCTGAAGTGGTGATTTTATAACAAGCCTATTGCAAAACGACGTCGTTTTTGCCTGCTAATGTGGCTAGACAAGTGCCGAAATAACGTTGTTTTGTTGCTGACATGGTAAATAATTAATATAAAAATTAATTAAATTAAATTTAAAACCAAATTTATAAATAAATAAATAAAAAGTGAAGGGAGGAGGAAGATGAATAGCTAGTAGCGGCTGAGGGGTTAGCCCTCATCGCTACCCCACCATTGTTGGTAATGTGGAGGGAGGGTTGGTCGATGTGACATCCAGATTTTCGGGTTTTAATTTCGACTGGATAAATAGGGCCGTTTTCGTTTAGTTGAAGCCAAAGATTGTGAAATTGGGATGCAAGTACGCCACAAAGTGGTAAGGAAAATACCAATTTGATTAATGAGGTGTTGAATGAATTAATGGGGGCAATTTGATTTAATTCAAGTGGAATTAAGATTTAATTGGAAGAGAATTGATGAGAATTGAAGAAATGGGACGTACAAGAATTGGACCGGCGGAAAAATAAAATGGACCCATTGGAAGAGGTTGTGGAGGATTGGGTGAGTGGAGTATGATGTCACCCATGATGTCATGGTGGTGGGCCATTTTTGTGGGTTAAAGAAAAGAGAAAAGAAAAGAAAAAGCCCCCTCTCTTCTCTCTCCTCCCTCTCTTCTTCTTCCCTCCCGTGCGATTCCTCCATGGCCATCTTCTTCTTCTTCCTCGGACGCTTCCAGCAGCCCGCGCCCCGCTTCATCCCGCTCATCCGTCCGCCGGCAGCCTCGCCCGTCGCCGCCAGCTCGCCGCCGGAGCCGCCACGGTCGTCGCCGTCGCCGTGCGTTTGCGTGAAGCCCCACGCCCGCTTCGCCTAGCTCGTGCGAGCCCACGCCATCGTCGCTCTCCGTCGCCGTTGCCGCCGTGAGCCACCACCGATCGCCGCCCGAGCTACCGCCGCCCCTCTCCGCCGTTCCTCCGCCCGAACCGGCGCCGGATCCGCCTCCTCCAGCCCCAAATCAGTGGCTGGAAAAATGGGTATGGCAGCCCCTTCTTGGCCCGTTTTGGCCGTCTTCCCGAGCCCGGATGCTCGGCCCGCTTTGAGGAAAGTTGTTCTCCTCGGCGTCCCCGTCGTTTTAGTCCGCTCGGCTCGCTAATCCGGTGAGTTTAGCTCACTAAACCTCGCTTAGATGGTTAATTATGTTTTATGTGTACTTAATTTATGTTAAGTGTGATTAGGTGGTTAGTTTAATTTATTTAAGTGTTGATTATATTAATGTGTTTAATTAGCTTAAAGTGAGTTTAATTTAAGGCTAAATGAAGGTTTACATTAATATAAAGCTTGATGTGACATAAAGAAATTTACTTTTGACTTATTTAAATATTTCGAAATTATTTAATAATGTAATAATATATTATTATTCGAAATTATTAAAATATTATTATTTAATTATTTTCGGAATAAATTTAATTATTTATTAAATTCCGAAAATTTTGTCGAGGACCCTAAATTCTCAAATTTCGTGCCGGTCGGCTGTGTATTCGGATTTTGAAATTGATGGTCGGATATTATAAATTGAATGTGGATTGCGAAAAATATGAATATTATTATTTAATTAATTTTCGGAATAAATTTAATTATTTATTAAAATTCAAAAATTTCGCCGAGACCCTAAACTCTCAGAATTTCGTGCCGATCGTTGTTGTATATTTAGAATTTGAATTTGATGATTGATTGTGGCAAATTGAGTGTTGATTGTGATAAATATGGATTTTATTCATAAAATCCCAAGTGTCGAGTTCGGCATTGAAATTGGATTGTTAATGGCTAATATCGTAATTGGATTATGTGAGTGAAATGTGAAGTATCCAAGGATCGGTATCGAATTGTCGTGTGCTAGTTGAAAGGCTCGGGTCGCAGTAGTGGCTAGGCCGACTAGATCCTTATTCTTTTAGAATGCCGTCAAGAGAATGACGTGGCTTGGTCGCAGTAGTGGCGAGACCGACTGGACCTTTATTTTTCTAGAAATGATGTCGATAGAACGACGTGGCTTGGTCGCAGTAGTGGCGAGACCGACTGGACCATTATTCTTCTAGAAATGCTGTCGATAGAACGACGTGGCTTGGTCGCAGTAGTGGCGAGACCGACTTGACCATTATTCTTCTAGAAATGCTGTCGATAGAACGACTTGGCTTGGTCGCAGTAGTGGCGAGACCGACTGGACCTTTATCCTTCTAGAAATGCTGTGATGTTAGTAGATATCTGACCTGCGAGTAAGCTATGCTATTGTGTGGCAGTGAATAATAATTGTGATGCGTGCTAAGTGCGATCGTGATTTATATGAAAGTGATGGCGTTCCAATTGTTTGAATTATTATTACTACCTGAGATTATGTGATACAAATTGTGCTAACCTGCAGGAAGGAATTGAGGCGATGTAAGTTCTTTGTGTGATGTGGTTAGGCCACCCTTGGGCGTATTTTCTTTCTAATAGGGGTTTAGGGGGTTGAACTTGCCGAGACGTTGTCTCAGTGGTTATTGAATAACCATTTCAGGTACCCGGTGGACGGAGCGGCCAGATAGCTTTGGTCGGCCTTGAGGAGTTGGAGAGGTGAAGTCATAAGAATTGGAGATCGTGTTCGACTTGTAGGTCGTAGGACAATTCATTTTTAAAGGCCGGTCTTTTATAGACTTTTGGCCGTAGACCTCTATTTGTAATTCTGTTGAATTATGAAAGTGTTATGTTGTGATTTTGTTTCCTGCTTTTCTATCCCGTATTTTATTGTCGGGGTTTTATAATACGTTCGCTTGCGCAATAATAAATGAATGGGGTCCGCGACACTACTTGGGAATGTCGCATTTGCATGACCATGGTCGGATGTTGGCGCGCTCGAGGTTCGGGGCGTGACAGTCGAGGTCGCTAAGCCTTAACTGGGGCTTGGTGACTCCAGTTGACCGATGGCGAGGGCCTATTAACCCTTGCCTAGATTTGGGGCGAGAGTTGCGACTCTCCCCTAGATCTGGCAAGAGGGTTGCTGGCCCTTGCTCGAGTGGTGGCCCTTTCCTAGCCAAGGCTCAGTGACCTCAATCGACCCTCCCCCCGCCTTCCCAATAATAGCCTCGCCATTGCCACTGTTTGTTCATCTTCCTCCTCCGTTTTCCTTTAAAAATAAAAAAATTGGTTTTAAATTTAATTTAATTAATTTTCATATTAAAATTTGAATTGTGTCAAAACAACGTCATTTTTGTGTTTATTTGCTGAGTCGCTTTCCGGCGAGTCACATAAGTGAGCAAAATTAGTAGGATTTTTTACGAGGTTTGTTGGATGTAGTACTCAAGTGTCCCATTATTTAAAAAAATTGGCACTTAAATGTCACTTTCCTAACTTTTGGCACTTAAATATCCAATTATGCCAAGTTTGGCACTTGGGCTGTTCTTTTGCCTTCTGCTACCTTAAAGTAATTGATTACCATATCAAGTCAGAACGTGGTCACTTCAAGGTCACTTAGGTGGCTATGGAAGAAAATAAATAATAGCACAAAAGGTGAAAAATATGAAAATGTCAATCACAAGTAGATTTAATTGAGAAACCAACATATAGAAATTGATATAAATATTTTTTCATTTATCATTTTTTATTAGAAAAAGGTGTTATAGTGAGAATCAACTCAATGATACTACGTTTATACTTTTAATTTATCACTAATAATCCCTATTAAAAACTTGATGTCGACATTCAAGATATGTTTTCAATTGGGGATAATGGCACAAATGACTTATAAATTTTGGTTCAATGTGCAATATGGTCCATGAATTTTAAAATTTTCAAATGCGGTCTCTGAACTTTAGTTCAATATGCAATGTTATTCCAAGACTTTTAATTTGTTTAATGTGGATTTTGAACTTTTAATACATATTTAATTCAATCCTTGCCTAAGTTCAGGGATAATTTATATTCTCTTTTAGTTTTGTAAATTCTTCAATGTCATTAAAATTTTTAAATAATTTTTGGATAGAAACCGCATAAGTAACCTACCTTGGAAGTATATATACCATTTGGTTGTGAATTACATAGGTTGCACCTTCAAAATAAAACCTATCTACATACTAGTGCAATTCACATTACTCGGTATTATTGACACTTAAATTTTGGCATTCTATTTAGTAATTCATTGCATAGAAAATTAATGATCGATCCCAACCACTAGCAAAAATAATAATTAAATTGCATATAGTTATTATTATCATATTTCAATTAAATGCATTTAATCGGATTGGCAGTGGATAGTTTTGAGCTTAATTGAATGAACTGATAGAGAGGGAAAATTTTGGCCAAGAAGGCGGGGCCTTATTGAGCTTAATTTAATTCAGCCCATTGGGATTAATCAAGAATAATGCTTTAGATTTTAGAGTCCATCACTTGGTAAAAGGCCTAAATTAAGCCCTCGGATTAACTTGGTTATTTTTCCTGTGTGTGTACATATATCGCATTATGCCTCATAATTTAGAGGTCGGCAAATCAGAAATCTCAAAGCATATTGAGAGAAAACACAGAGAGGAGCCTCGTGGCCGAACACCCTCGGCTGTGCGACCCTTGCGTCCGAGACTCCCCCCGTGTTGGTGCTGCCTGCCAGCCTTGACCAAGCCGCCTGATGCTCATCCGTGAGCCACCTACACCGACGATCGACGCTACTGCGTCCTCCCCCGGCAACAACTTGCCGCGCCTCCAGCTACCGCACCTGCACTGCGAGGCAACGAAGCATCCAGTTACCGCAACAACAACGAGTTGACGAAACTACTACGCTGCGATGAGGTCACGTTCACCGAGCCGCGATGCAACTCGACGGCCCAGTTGTGTCACCGATCCACCTGTTGCTCAGAGACTGCACCAGGATGACAATCTATTACCGCCTTCGCTATTCTTCACCAAGCTGCAGAATTGTTCCTTTTCTTTTGCAGGTGAGTGACGCCGAGCACAGCCACGGGCGAGAATCACCGAGCCAGCCTCAACAACCCGTGAGTCCTTCGAGCCGAGGAACCACCACCGCGGTTGAACACCATCACCCCCGTTAACGAGGCTGTTATTGAACCGAGTCGACGCTCACGATCCGCGAAATCTTAACACGAGAGCCACCGCCCCCGAGCATGGCTGGCCCCTACAAGCCCTGCCACTGTTGTCCTCGGCCGTGAGCTTGCCGATCATTGCCTTTCGTGATTCAGTATCTATTGTTCGAATTTGGCAATATTATCTTCAAACTAGGTAAATATCTTATCCGAAATTGAATATTTAATTACTTTCCTATTTTGAATAAATTAATATCTAATTCGATTTTTTTTTAGCGAAAGACAATATAAATTAGGGTTTATTTCCTAATCGATGATGCGAATATAATCTTTTAATTCTATCTCTAAGCCTTGAGATGGAATTATTAGATTACACGATTTTAAATTGATATCTCAATCTCTAACCCCTAAGATTAAGATATCAATTTTATTTGCGACTAAATTTAAAGTGAATTTGATGTTGTTTTCATATTTGAATTGATTGGTTGATATCTTTGACGATTTTAGCTTATCTTGAGTGATTTGCTATTTATCCTCTTTTGATTGCTTTCCTAATTAAAAATACAAAAAAAAAAAAAGAGATTTCAGATTAAATTAGGATAAGATTTTGGTTAACATGGCATTATTTAGATAGATTTTAGAGTAAATTAGAACATACTCTAGATTAAATTTCCCTAATAGACTAAGATAACTTAGATAGCATTGCATGTTTAAATAATATTGCATGTTCAAAATAGTTTTCGAAGATGGAATATGGTTTAGTTTAAATTAATCCCTAATCTAGACTATCTAACTATTCATTTTCGATAGTTTAATTTGGTTATTTATTAATTTTTGAATTTTTATAAAATACCAAAAATACTATATGCATGCCATTTTAGGTACATTTAATCAAAACTTGCATATCGTGTAGATCAATTTCAAGATAAAAGAAAATCCAAAAAACATTAGATTGTTTTTTTTTTTTTTGGTGAAGAAAAAAAACATTAGATTGTTTTGGTGTGTTTATTTGTTTTCCTTTGTTGCAATTTGTTTGCTTTGATAATTGATTTTTTTTAGTGGCTATGCACCTGCATGATCATTCCCTACACATTAGTGTTTAGGTTAAAATTATTCTAAGCTGTCTGCATAACTATTTTTAGAGTAATCTAGCGTAATTAACTCTCCAAACTTATTGAATCTCTGGTTTGTAGATGTAAAGCACTTATCTTGCAGTTTACTTGGATATCTAATCAATCCACAATAAACTGATTAGTAGCGATTTCAAGATAAAATTAACTTACATGTTAAGAACTTGAACCAATGTCACAAATTAGTACGAGATTGGCAGAGCCTGAGTTAAGTCAAGATTTAGTAATCTATTAGCCAAAGACTAGATGGTTCACTATTGGTTAAAGTCGCGACAAATATCACCAAGCATAGTAGTCTAGTGATAAAAGGTTGTACTGTCTTTCCATGAGGTTTCAAGCTCAAGTGATGTTGAGAACGAGACTTTAACCAGATTATGCCTAAGACATTTGTTACATTGTGTGGAGAGAATTCTGATTTCCAGCTTGCCAGTAGAATTGCGGTGCGATATGCATATAATAACGTGAATAGAGGTTTACTGTGTTGGTCACCCCTTATTCCCTTTTAATTATGATTAGGTATACATGTATTACTAAGGATCACATTATGATTTTTTTTTTCAAAAAGATAATGCTAGTATTTATAATAGTTACTAAGGAAATATATGCTATTTTAGTATTTTATTATACCTTTAACTATCCTCCAAGTTCGTGAGCTTTAGTATTACTAGATGAACTTTTGGGAAAAGGGCAATCGATGGAGGAGCTTATATAGATTATTTAATACTGAACTAAAAAAGGAATAAAAAAATTCTAAGTCCTAAAATTATGAAAATATTATTAAGTCCAAAATTTTCAAAAACTGCATTCAAATTCTAATATTTGTCAAATTCATGCAATCGAGTCATCTTGTTAACTTTGTCTAACTTGACTGACAAAAAATATTTATGTGCTTTTTTTTTTCTCTTTTACGTGGCATTAATATTATTAATCCATTAGCTATAAAACTAAAATGATGTTATTTTGATCTAAATTTGAATTTAGGTTATAAATTTGAGTTTAATAAGATTAAAAAATCCAAAAAAGGGATAAAAACCCTCAAGAGAGAGGGTCCTGTGGGCAGCTGCCCTATCACCAAAAAGGGTCGGTAAGGCATCGGCGATTATAAGTCCTCGCTTGTGGTCAACGATGGTTGTTTACCATCATTGAGGACCTGATGAAGTCTCAACGATGGTGGGGCAACGACGACGACCTAATCACCTCAACGATTGGCTAGCCATCCTAATTAGCCTTTTCTGGTGATGGTGGGGTAACGACTGCACCAGGTCTATCCTGTGGTTTTTGTTTCCTTTTATTTGTTTTCGTTTAGCTTTGTTTAATCTAATTTAACTAAAATTTGGGTTTTAAAATTTTGAATTTTGACTAAAACAACATCATTTTAGTCTTGTGCTTCATGTTTAAGCAAGTTAATGCAATGCAAGAGAAAGAAAATTGTTAGTGTTTTTGGGGAAGCGTGTGTATGTGTATGTGCAAGTGTTATGTGTGAATAAAAAAAAGGACTACAATGGCAAAGGGAGAATGAGTTAAAAAAGGAGCTTTTATTATGAAAATTTTTATTACAAAGGAAGGGATGTGTGTAGTTTTTTCTACACTTAAAACACACACACCCAACCCGTATTTATAGGCATGTCACCGCCATTCCTTCACCGACATTGAGTACAAAAAATAATATAATATTACAAGTTTGCTTTTTATCTCCTCCTTGTGCGGCTTCTTCCGCATCTTCTAGTGTCTTCTCCATTTTTCTGCATTTTTCTATTCTTCAGCAGCTTTTGTTGACTTTTCTTTGGCCTTTTTGCTGTCCACGTGTTCTGCTGCCCACGTACCAGAAAGTTCTTCATTATTGGAGAGTTTTCTTGCCTTTTTCTTGCATGCACATGTACTAGAATCTTCAACTTTGTCTTGAACACATTGTTGCCGCCATTTTTCTTTCTTGTGTAGTCTAGTGTAGTCTAGAATTTTCTAAAAATGGATCGCTTTTTTAACACTCCTCCTTGATCCATTTTTGTGATACTCCAAGCATGCTTCTCAATGTTTCGAATTTTGCTGTTGGTAGTGCTTTAGTGAATATGTCCCAAATTTGATCTTCAGTCTTACAATACTTTAGCTCGATCTTTCCTTTGCTTTGCACTTCACGAATGAAGTGATATTTTATATTAATATGTTTCACTCTTCCATGAAAGACTGGATTTTTTGATATTGCAATCGCGGATTTGTTGTCGCAAACTATTGGCGTTGATTCCATTTGTGGTTCTCCAATGTTTTCTAAAATTCTTCGAAGCCATATTGCTTGACTGGCGGTTGTAGCAGCTGCGATGTATTCAGCTTCTGCAGTAGATTGTGCCACTGATTCTTGTTTTTTGGATGCCCATGAGAATATTCTAGAACCTAGAGTGAATGCATAGCCAGTTGTACTTTTCCTATCATCAGCTGAACTAGCCTAGTCGCTATCAGTGTAGCCAAAGCACTTGGGCAATACCAAATGCTGTAATATATAGTTCTTCGTAAATATCTGAGAATTCTCTTGGCAGCTCCGAAGTGAATTTGACTCGGACTTTACATGAATCGTGATAGTAGACTTGTCGCATACATAATATCCGGTTGTGTAGCAGTGAGATATAGCAAACTGCCAATCAAACTTCTATAGAGGGAGGCATCAGCTTTTTCTGCTCCATCTTCCTTCAATAGTTTTTCATTTGTCATGAGCGGGGTTAAAACGGCTTTGCAATAGTTCATCTTGAATTTCTTTAAGAGATTCTCGGTATATTTTTTCTGCGAGATAAAAATTCCTTCATCTTGATTGACTTCAATACCGAAGAAATAGTTCATCAAGCCTAAGTCCGTCATTTCAAATGTCTTCATCATTTCTTCTTTAAATTCTCGAATCATTGTCTCATTGTTTCCTGTATATATGAGATCATCTACATATAGAGAGACAATGAGAGTGTCGGACTTACCTTGGGTCTTGATGTAGAGTGTCAGCTCACTCATACTCCTCCTGAATCCTTGTTTGATGAAGTACTCATCGATTCTACTATACCACGCACGCGGTGCTTGTTTTAATCCGTATATGGCCTTCTTAAGCTTTAAGACTTTTTCTTCATTGCCTTTGACAATAAAGCCTTCCGGTTGAGCTACATAAATTTCTTCTTGAAGATATCCATTTAGGAACGCCGACTTCACATCTAGTTGATAAATCTTCCATTCTTTTTGTGCCGCTAGGGCTATAAGTGCTCGAATAGTATCAAGGCGAGTGACAGGAGCAAAAGTTTCAGTATAGTCGATACCTAGTTGTTGTAAGTATCCTTTCGCCACAAGCCTTGATTTATGCTTTTGGATTGATCCATCCGCGTTGAGCTTCGTCTTGTAGACCCACTTGATGCCAATGATCTCTTTGTCTTCGGGTCGATCGACAAGCTCCCAAGTTTCATTTTTCTCGATCATCTTGATCTCTTCCTCCATGGCTTTTATCCAAACTTCTTCTTTGGATGCTTGTTCGTAATTTTCTGGTTCTAAAATAGCAAAGTTGCATGTGTCGTAAATTCTTCTAAGGGCTTTTACCCTTAGTATTGGAGACTCTGGAGTAGATTCTTCTTGTGTCACTCTTGGAGAGCTTGGTGGAGTTATGTCATGAGTGGTGGAATCCAGTGCTTCTCCTTCTTCTTGTGACGTTGACTCCTCTTGAGCAGGTGGTATGTCTGGCAAGGTGATATACTTCTTCTCGATCTTCTTGTCCTCCCAATTCCAGGCAGCATTCTCGTCGAACTCGACGTCTCGACTAATCATTAGCTTTTTAGTTCTTAGGTTGTAAACCCGATAGCCTTTTGATTGGTCACTATAGCCAAGGAATATTCCTTTTTCTGTCTTTTTATCTAGTTTACTCCTTTTCTGAGCAGGGATGTGGACGTAACAAATGCATCCAAACACTTTGAGATGCTTTGCTGAAGGCTTCCGTCCACTCCATGCTTCGACTGGAGTTTTATTTTGAACTGCTTTAGTTGGACACCTGTTTAATAGGTATACTGTAGTATAAACTGCTTCTGCCCAAAAAGTGTTGGGAATGCCTTTCTCCTTTAGCATAGACCTTGCCATCTCCATGAGGGTTCTATTTTTTCTTTCAGCTACTCCATTTTGTTCTGGGGCGTAGCCAACAGTTAGTTGATGATGGACTCCTTCATCTTCACAAAATTTATTAAACTCCTTTGAATTGTATTCTGTGCCTCTATCACTCCTTAAGACTTTGATTCTTTGGCCACTTTGATTTTCAACGTGGTTCTTGAATTTTCTAAAGATAGAGAAAACCTCAGATCTTTCTCAAAGAAAGTATACCCACGTCATTCTTGTGTAATCGTCAATGAATAAGATGAAATATTTATTTTGACTAGGTGTAGGTGTCCTCATCGGACCGCAAACGTCCGTGTGGACAAGTTCCAATGGCTCCTTAGCTTTCCATGAAACTCCAGATGGGAAGGACTGCCTCTGTTGTTTTCCAAGAAGACAACCTTCACAAACATCTGAAATTTCTGTGATGGCTAGAAAATCTCTCATCATATTTTTTTGATGGAGAATTTTTAGCCCAACAAAATTGAAGTGGCCAAATCTTCGATGCCATAACCATGAATCATCAAGTTGAGATTTCATGGCTATATCTTTGACATATTTTTATTGAATAGGAAAATTGTTATTTTTCATCCTAACAGAGGCAATTTTATTTTTATATTCATCATAGATAATGCATGTATCTTTATTAAAATATAGAGAATACCCACTTTGTATCATTTGGCCCACACTTAAGAGATTTTGTGCAAGACGAGGGACTAGATATACATTATGTATATATTTTGGGCCTTTATTCGTTTCCACGGTGATGGTGCATTTTCCTTTGACATCTACTAATGCACCATTGCCCAACTTTACTTGTGATTTCATTGACTTATCAATATCAGTGAATATAGATTCGTCCCTTGTCATATGATTGCTACACCCACTATTGATGTACCATGTTTCACTTTTATTGTCATTTGCCGCTTGGCCTGCGAAGAATGTATTCTCTTCTTTTTCTTTTTTTTTCCTACATAGTTTGCTCAATTATTTGTTTTCGAACGACAATCTTTTTCTACGTGGCCATATGTTTTACAAAAGCGGCATTGTTTTTTATTTCTAAACCAACAATCCTTCTCCAAATGATTTGTTTTCTTGCAAATACCACAAGGTGGATAATTTTCTTTTTTTTTTTATAATTTCTCCTCCTCTTTTGTTTTTCCATGAGCTCCTTCCTCCATTTGTAGTTTGATGAGACTGTATATTTACTTTAGACTGAAAGGCACTTTCAACTGAATTTTCATTTTGTGCCATTAGTCTTTTCTCATATGCTTCTAGAGAGCCAATTAATTCACTTATTGATAGGGTCGTCAAGTCTTTAGTTCCTTCTATAGTTGTAACTATTGATCAGTTATTCCATCTCCATAGGCTCTCATTTGATTAACGAGTTCCTTTAATTTTCCACAATATTCTTGTACAGTCTCATAATTTTTCATTTTAGAATTCCCAAAATCTCTTCTTAGTGTTTGAAGGCGAATAGTGCGTACCTTTTCCGATCCTTGAAATTCTTCTCGTAGTATATCCCAAGCCTCTTTTGTAGTACTCGCTCCAATAATTTTTGGAAATACGGTTTCCGAGAGCGCTTGCTGAATAAAATATAGCGCCGTTGCATCATTTTGTAGTTGATTCTTCGAAACACTTGCACCTTCTGGCGGAGCCTTACAACCTTTTTCCATGATGTCCCATAAGTCTTGGGCCATCAAGAATGTAGTCATTTTTATGCTCCAAAAGTCATAGTTGTTCCCATCAAAAATGGGGATGGGAAATGAGAATGAGGTAGAGTTGGCCATGGTTTAGTTAGTGAGTATTTGGAAATGGTAGTTTTAGGAGTGGATAAGCAGGACAAACGCCTAACACCAACCAAAGACGTGGCTCTGATACCACTGTTGGTGTTTTTGTGGAAGCGTGTGTATGTGTGTGTGCAAGTGTTATGTGTGAATCAAAAAGGACTACAATGGCAAAGGGAGAATGGGTTAAAAAAGGAGCTTTTATTATGAAAATTTTTATTGCAAAGGAAGGGATGTGTGTAGTTTTTTCTACACTTAAAACACACACACCCAACCCGTATTTATAGGCGTGTCACCGCCATTCCTTCACTGACATTGAGTACAAAAAAATAATATAATATTACAAATTTGCTTTTTATCTCCTCCTTGTGCGGGTTCTTCCACATCTTCTAGTGTCCTCTCCATTTTTCTGCATTTTTCTATTCTTCAGCAGCTTTTGTTGACTTTTCTTTGGCTTTTTGCTGTCCACGTGTTCTGCTGCCCACGTACCAGAAAGTTCTTCATTATTGGAGAGTTTTCTTGCCTTTTCTTGCATGCACATGTACTAGAATCTTCAACTTTGTCTTGAACACATTGTTGCCGCCATTTTTCTTTCTTGTGTAGTCTAGTGTAGTCTAGAATTTTCTAAAAATGTATCACTTTTTTAACAAAAATAATAAAATAAGCCATGTTAGTATTTTTTTTATTAGTCAAGTTGGATGGAATGAACTAAAGGACTTGATTGCATTAATTTAACGAGTTTCATGACTTAAATGGACTCTCTGAAAATTTTAGAATTTAATGACACTTTCATGACAAGTTTTAGGATCTTTAGTGAATTTATCCAATTAAAAAAAACAAAAGAAAAGGATAATAGAGCTGCCATTATTTACGTATGACACTCAATTTAGTGCTAAAGCTTTTCGAGGATCACTTTAGTGCCACTTTGATAAAAGATAGATCACTTAAGTGTTGAACCGATTTAGAATGTCAGAAATTTGAGTGGCAATATTCTAACATTTCTTTTGACCAATGTGGCTCGCCAGCATAGTAAGTTGGCATTAATTGACATAAACGATGTTGTTTAACATATGATTGCCTCAGATTCAGCCTCCACTTCAAAGCGTAACCTTACAATAGATGATTTGGGGGGAAAAAATCAGCCTCTTCCTCCCTAAACTTAAAACTGTGGATGTGGGGCAATCAGAAATTGAGAGTTGCAATAGAGGCCTGCTAGTTCATTTGTGTGATTTTGTCTCGCTGGAATTGCAATTTTTATAGTGAGATTTTAATATAAATAGTAACAAAGAGCCGTGATGAGGGTTTAGATGCTGGGAAAAAGAAATATAGCAAGTATATATTTAGATATAGAAAACGAGGGATAACTAATTGGTGTAGTGATGATGACGCTGAGAGACATGGCGGCGAAATAGACGATGGGAAAGGAAATGGAGTTGGCGGAGAGGAGGAGGGAGTCGATGGAGTGCCAGAGCTCGCAAAAGGAGACTTGAAGGCTGAAGTAGGCATCAATGAAGCGATGGAGCTGCGATGGGAATAGGAGGAGATGAAAATGGTGATGTCGAGAGAGGGATGGGGGGAGGGGAATGGGTTGCGCTTGCTATAGAAGGTGGGGTTGGAGCTATAGAAATTGTTTCTGGGGTCGATTTGGAGAGGATTGGCCGTCATTGAAGATGAATCATGACTTTCATAGAGCTTGAGCTTCAAGCCAAGCGATCTATTACAGGATTAGAGAGAGAAAGAACTGAGAACTTTATTACAGGTTTTCTCATAAAAAAGGAAGTGAACGATGTGTAAATAATTCTCTAAAACAAAAAAGCCACATGAAATGAATTGTTGGAATTATGTCGCTTGAGGCACTTAGGTGATTGTCCAATAAGGTAGCACTAAAGTGATCTAACAAAAAGTTTCAGCACTACAATAAATGTCGTATGAAAGTCATAATAGTTTTAGTGTCATTTTTTAAATGAAAAAACAACTAGCACGTCACCTTGTGAAGGATTTGTTTTTTCTATAAACACAAGAGTTAAAAGGAAAATTATACTCATGCACACAATAGTGGGAGAAGTATGCTAAAAGTATCTTAACCTGTGTATGTGCTTATTTCAGTGCCACAACTTTTCATTGGTTCACTTAAGTGCCACTTTTTTAAAAAAGAAAACAATCACTTAAGTGTCAACTCCGATCTGAGTCGTCGGAAAATTTGACGTGGCAATATTTTATTAATTTCTCATTCCTACGTGGCTTCCAGTATGCCTAGTCAACATGTAATCTCTAAATGACGTCGTGTAGCAAGTTGAAAAGTGATCACTTTAATGCTAGTCGTTGTAAAAAAATAATCACTTCAATGCTAATTGTTGTTAAAAATGATCACCTCAGTGTCAATCTTAATGAAAAGGTGATCACTTCAATGCCGAAAAACCTCTAAATGACGTAGTATAACAAGTTAAGAAATGGTCACTTCAGTACTAGTCATTGTAAAAA
This sequence comes from Eucalyptus sideroxylon, assembly GCA_014182405.2. Taxonomy (NCBI): domain Eukaryota; kingdom Viridiplantae; phylum Streptophyta; class Magnoliopsida; order Myrtales; family Myrtaceae; genus Eucalyptus; species Eucalyptus sideroxylon. The sequence continues at coordinate 37,001,284 of CM024553.2, forward strand.
AAAACAAACAAAGATCACTTTAGTGCCACTCAGTTGTTCAAAAATGATCACTTCAGTGCCAATCTTAATAAATCATTTTAGTGTCAAAAATGCCACATCAAATAATATTTTTAATTTTAAAATTCATGTAATTTCTCTAGTTGGAATTTTTCACCAGAGGCACTTAAGTGATCGTTTTTCTCCAATTTTGGCACCTAAAGGTGTGCCTTATACAAGTTAAGACATACTTCTCCCAATATCTTATCTCATCTTATACAATATTATAAAGTGAAACCTTCAAGAAATATGAATAAAGCTTTCCATGTGGCAATTGCGTTAAGACTTCACGTGTTACACAGCCAATCATAGATTGACAGAAAAATGTGATGTGAAGATGGACAAAACGTTTAGAATATTAGTTTTCTCAAAAAAGACTGCTGACTAATTAGCAATTCCATATGTCAATTTAAGTTGATTTCTAAAAGGCAATAACGCTTGGGTTAGAATTTAGACAAGCAACCAAACTTAAGAAGCCAACTTATCCTGATCTATAGAAAGTAGAAGCATTATGATTAAGATTTCGTCAAAATTACTTGGTAAAAATTTAGGCAAACAAAAGTTATCTATCGCGGTATTATAAGATGAATCCCAAACTAAAATATAATCATCTCAACTGACATAATATATGTAATGACATAAAGTAGCGAGCTAGTGTTGATTTAGTTACTATTTACATAAGTTTCTTGAGCCACTACTTATTATTTTATAATTGAATAATAATGGCTGGAGTAAATAATTTTTAAATAGATTAATATGATGGTAAATGGTATTATCATCGTCTCAACTTAAGATATATACCCTTTTTTTTAATTTACTGAAAATAACACTCAAGAGGTTTATAGAAGGCTTTCAAGCTTAACAAATCACAAATAGTTGTAGAACAAATCAAAAGCCAAAAGACAAATAACAAAGCACAATTTGCAGCTATATGCACATTCTCATCCCTCAAGAATGAATCTTACACTGTAAATGATCGATGGCTGATCACTAGATTAAGTGATGAGCTCATGTGGAGATCTCCTACTCCATTTGCAATTGCTTGTGGTATGTGTTTAGGTTTAATGTCCTCATCACTATTGTCATGTAGAGACACTAATATCAAAATCTTGAAAGAGTGTGGATCAAATATTTGTAAGAAGCTCCTAGATCTATATTTAGATCTAGTTCGAGAGAGTAAAACCCCTAAATTTGGACCTAAATCTAAAATCGGAAGAGGAGAGTAGCTTAATCTTAGAGAGGTTGTGGAGCTAGGTGGCTGTTGATTGGACAAATGGAAATTTATTCACACACAAACTTCCTAAACATAATGAGAGAGCAAAGAAAGACAGAATGCTTTAAAAGAAGGAAGAGGGAGACAAAGAGGGAGGGAGTGAGTGAGGGTCTCTCTCTCTCTCTCTGGGACGGCACTACAGAGGCAGCAGTTTCAAGAGAAAAGAGAGGAAACACTAACTTAGGGTTTAGAGAGAGAGAGAGAGAGAGAGAGAGTGAGCGAGTGACATTATTTTATGTGCTTCGTTATTTCATTCTCAATGGATATCCATTTCATATACAACCAAATTGACATACGGATGCTTAACAAATTGTGTACATCTGTATTGTAACATCCACGAGTTTGACCCATGAGAATTGGCCATAGAATTGGTGTGTCAATACTGGGGATTAGTTGTGGACTAATCTAAGGATCGATCATAGATGGATCGACCTAATTGGGAGGATGATCGAGGGATCAGATGATCGAGGGATCAATCATGGTTAGATTAAGGAATTTACCATGGATCAATCATGGGATCGACAGTGAATTGATCCATCGATCACGCAAGTCGATTCGAGCTATTCGGCCATGGATCGACTGTTTGACTATAAGGGTTGGTTATGAGATGGTCACACACCACCACGGATCGGTTGATGACCATGGATCATTCCCGCACAGTCATGCTTTAGTTGCACGTGATTCCCCTCAGTCATGTATCGATTGCAGGCAACCATGAATCAAACACCACCACGGATCAGTTGATGACCATGGATCGTTCCCGCACAATCATGCTTTGGTCGCGGGTGATTCCCCTTGGTCATGTATCAATTGCAAGCAACCCTGAATCAAGTCCGTACGATCATGTGTTGGTCGTGGAATGATCGATCCCACACGACCACATGACAACTGAAGGTCAACCATAGAGCAATAAAAGATGAAATACCATTCGATCATGAGCTTGGCATTGGCCAGGCCAAGAGCTGGTCACATGCTCGACCAAACCTAGCCATGTATTGGCTTGTATCGGCCATAAAGCCCATCAAACAGGCCATTAACCTAGTTACGCTTGTCAGACTAGGTCGTGACAAGCCTCACATGACCATGAATTTACCATAAATTTCGGCTCAAGTAAGGTAGTTATTCATGCATGAAGATGAAAAACTCTCACCCAATGATGTTAGCACTTCAATTGGCCTCATTCTCTTGTTTGCTTAACGTTCTTTGGAAGTTAGTCCATAAATAAAGATAATTTGGTAGAGGGTTTTTGAAGGTTGGCTTGGAGAGCAAGCAAAGGCATGAAACATGTGACAAAATCCAAGCTTCATGATGACCATATATTGGACATTAAATGAAGATGGTGATTCATTAGCTTAGGTGACCATGTGAAAATATAGTCATAATTTTCAAATATGAACCTTGGAGAGCAAGCTAGGCTAAGTCATGATTATAAGGTGACTCATTGCACAAGTGGACCAATAAAGAGATTGACAAGTGTTCTTAATCATTTCCCTAGAATCTTATAATGCCACACCATCAAGCTAGCCATGTCATTCCAAGAGAGTCTATTGGGCCACTTGTTAGGACCATTAATGAAGGGCATAACTCATCCAACTTAGGTAGCAAGGTGGAGATTTGGTAATGATTGCAAGGAGATTTAGCTTGATGAACAAATTGGTCAAGTCATGATTATGTGATGACTCATGAGCTTAAGTGGACCGATGAGAAGCCTAATAAGTGTTCTTCATTATTTCCATTAGAATTAGGTGTGCCACCTCTTCAAGATAGCCTTGCCACTCATCTTATTAGGCATGCCACTCAGAAAGAGTTCATTAGGCCATGTGTGAAGGGCATTAAATGAGGCTTGGCCTATAAATGAAGCACCAGCCCCTCATTTCCCAACCCTTGGTTCACTTTCCCGTTTCCTCTCCTCTTACATGCTTCCTCTCTTTCTCCCTTAGGCTAACTTGCCACCACCCTCACTGCTCGGTTATTTCTTGACCAAATCCTCCTTACTTTGTCAATTGTAAGTGGAATTCTAACCCTCAGCTATGGCAATGTGCTACATTGTTTGATTTAGTTGTGTACTCACCGTGCACAATCATGTGCATTACAAGGATTGATTTTGTATGGTTTGCTCATGTCTTGCATTCATTAGTAGAATCATGCTCCGGGTCACGGATGAACCTCACTTGATATTGAGATTAGTGTTGAGGTGTGATGGATCGAACCTCACTTGGCCTAGGATTGATATTGAGGCATGTTGATCCGAGCTTTGCTTGGCTTTGAGTCGGCATTTAGGCTTGTTAGTTCAAGCCGCGAGTCACGTGCCACACCAAGCATATTCGGGCTTAGTTGTGTACAAGTCAATGAGCGTTTTGTATGGTTTGCATTCATAAGGATGATTATGCCTTGAGTCACGGACAAGCCTCGCTCAGCTTGGGATGGGCGTTAAGGTGTGATAGACAGAACTTGGCTTAGCCTTGGATTGGCATTGAAGCATGTCCTTTTAAGCCATGTTTGGCTTTGGGTTGACACTTAGTTGTGTCGATTCAAACCATGAGTCACATTTTGCGCCTGACATATTAGTATAGTTATGATGTTATAGATCATGACATACACACTTGCATGAGCATGCCTTCGGGCCTTGTTTGCATCGGCTAAAATGAAAGAGAATGAATCTGCTTGTGTGATACACAACATGTGATCATCTAATGAAAGATAAGATCTGTCGCCACTTGAGGTGGCGACGATGCCCCCACACCTACGGGATGTCGTCACTCATGAGAACGGGATGCCTTGATACTAACGGGATGCCTCATTAATGAGAACGAGATGCCCTACACCAATGGGATGCCTCATTCATGAGAACGGGAAGCCTTAGTTGAGCTAGGAAGCTCCTGAAAGTATGGAATACTCAACTTAATGGCCAGATGCCCAACTTGAGGCTGGAAGCACTTGAAAATATGGGAAGAACAATTTGAGAGGTTTGATGAACCTTTGTGCATGCTGTTGTGTATTGTTTGATGAGTTTGCTTAATAAATTCATTGACGATAAGCCAAAATTAAACATGCCTATAGTCAAGGTAGAGCAAGGGAATTACTATAGATCTGCCATCAATGCCATAGTGCGAGTAATATTCGCATGCTAGATTCAATAGCGAGTCGTCCTCCTATTGGAGGATTAGTGATTTTACTTGCTGAATCCTTGACTCACTCTTTTCACTTTTAGACTCATAGGTGAGTTTCAAGTTGCAACCTCCATAGAGGAGATAGGGATACTTGGCCTATGTGGATATATATAGCATGATGTAAAAAGAAAAGGCGCATAAAAAAGGGTTTGTAAATGTGCTGATGTAATAGAAGAGTAGTGTACTATGTTGTGTTTTCCTAACTGCTTGTTTGTTGTGTTATCTATGAGACAGTTGTTGTACACGCTTCCGCATACTGATAATAACAAAATCGAAAAGAAATGGGTTGGTAACACTCTTGGGATATCACATCAATACCCTACTGGTCGCAGTCTCGGGTTAGGTGATGACATATACTAACATGACAATAGGAAATTATTCAATTAGTCATATATCTATTGTATTGATGCTAATTGAGTCTCAAATTATTGGTAATTTAGTCCATAATCTTTTTGAGAAATTTCAATGTAGTTCTTCAAGTCAATTTTTGTTAGAAATCACTGAGGTAACAATCTAATTATCATCAGGCGTCCTACATGATACACTGTCATGTAATTTAGTTGAAATGACTTAAGCGTAATTTAGTGCAAAGGTTTAGACTAAATTGGTAAATGAGACAATTTAGGATTGAATTTGTTTCTCTACAATAAATTTAAGATTGATTGAACAATATCCCTCGATCTATTAAGGATACCAAATTAGAGAGAATCAAAAATTAATTTTCAACCAAATGTAGCACAAGTTTTTAGTTGAGATTAATATTGCAAAAAACTCAAAACTAATACATTTGTGACAAATTTACCTAAAATTAATTTTTTGACTGTCAAAAATCTCAAATTGATACACTTGCAATAAATATATACAGACTAATTTGTTTACTATAAAAACCTCAAAATGGTATATTTGTGATAAATTTAATATCTCTCAGTTTCCCTTAAATTAAATTAAAACCATGAAAAACCATCAATTGTTATGCCTGTGAAAAATGAAGGGTAAAACCTCAAATTGATATATTTGACAACTTCCATATGTCTTCCAACTTAGTAATTTAATGATAAAGTATAACAGAAACTAATAGAGAATAAATTTATTGCATACTTACCAGTTTGGTATTTTTAGGTAAATTTGTTAGAAGTCACTAGTTTTGCATTTTTTGTAGTATTTACCCTTCTAGTTATTAGCAACAATATTTAATATCACATGGTGGGTACACTATTTTTAATGCAAAATGACGTGGAGAGAATATGAAGAATAAATTCCTTGCAAATGCTGCAATGATGAATATCTTATTCAAATTTTGTTGGGTATTTCATAGACACTTATACATAAACACACATACAAAATAATTGTTCAAAATTTTTTGAACTTATATTATGGTGACTAATTCAATCATAAACATTTCAATCGTACTAATTTAGTCCTAAATTTTTTGTTAATTTGCCAATATAGTCATTTCAACTAATTTAGATCGGAAATTAGTGACGTGAATGTTAGTAGACCTATATGACACAGTCAAAATTGGCATAAATAATTTTTTTTGATAATTTTTTCTTTTCTTTTTTAAAAGTTAAGGGACCCTTAACGGTAAAAAAAGAAAATAAAAATAAATTTATTCATGTCAACATTGGTCGTATGACGTTAGATAGCCAACAACCACATTAGTGATTTCCGGTCAGTTTAAATTAAGAGTCATACAATAAGATTGAAACTTGTTAGATAATTATCTCCACATGCACACAAGATGGTGATACAATATTACACATCTTTTCAAATACACATATTGTAACTCAACACGTCATAGCATGAGCATGAACATCCCTTATCCTGTACAGAGCCAATCTCATTAGCTTGTCAAAACCGCTTCTCAATCATTAATACATGTGAAATATGAAATGCATCGACGTCCCAAATAGGTCGACACAGTAATCTAAGAAAATGCCGTACGAAAGGATATCCATATCTTATTCTATGTCCCTTTACGAGTCTGCAATACATTTTATTCAAGATTCTATAAACCTTTCGACACTTCGTCCCTTCATGGTGCCCGAAACGACCGAAACATTCCACGTACCTCAGCCTGTTCAGCACCCTTTTGAGCCCCACGAAAGTTTTTATCCTCCATCGTGCTCGAAACGACTGAAACGTTCCACGTACCTCTCGGGCTATTCACCTCCCTTTTGAAAAGACTTGATGTGAAAACCTTACGACGATGCGGCTTCTTCGATGCACCCTTTATTTTTTATTCATGAGATGTGGGCGGGAGGATTACATTCTGAAACGGTCTTTTAGTGATGATGTCCAAAAAGGAGCGTCGACCTCCTTGGTTGTCTACATTTCATTGGCTTGTTGCCTTGACTCGTCGCTCCTTCCCTTGGACGTGTCCTTTTCAAAGTCAATTTGAGGACAGGTTCTGATGCGACTACTCAAGCTGTTCCCGTGGTTTATTCCGTTTTCGAATTCCGGAAAAAGAAGATTGTTTGATTAAATCCATCATATTTAAGTACCAAGTACGAAGGGAATAAAGAAACAATGACTTGCGATAATCAAATTTACAATCTGCTGAAGTGTTGATCCTAAAGAAGAATCCTCAATTCGAGCTTTCTCGATCATCACACGACTAGCTCTCACATCTGATAGGGATCAAATTTTGAATCCTCTTGTCATGATCAAGTCCATCTTTGCGGACCATTGGTTCCAATTTCTCCCACTTTCTTGATAAGTCTTTTGTCATTGAAACCATTGCTTGTTGGGCATTAAGCCAGTGCAAAGTATACCGCCACAATCATTATATTATCTGAATTTTTAAAATTTATGAAAAATGTATGCCGTTCTATGTATCAATATTTATATATATTGAAAGTTTTAGATATCTCGAATTATAAAAAAAAAAATGAAATGTGAGAATCATGATACTTTTGTTAAGTAAAAAGCAAAATGAAAAAATCAATTGAGATCTATAGTTTTGGATTTGGAACTAGTTCAGTATTGTCGCGTGACGTGCGCTCACCGATCGAGAGTAGCTAGAGAATGCCTTGAGAAGCTCGTCAAGATTCAAGAAGCTCTCACACAAAGCTGCTAGAAATGATGCCTAAAAGATGGCCAACACACGGCTCAGCTTAAAGTAGGCCTAGAATATGCCTAGTTTGCATTGGAAAGTTCCAAATAGGCCAAGCCCCAATCGCAAATCCAAACCTTGTTGTCAAATTAGAAATGATTTGAGTGAAAATATTCAAAAGATGCAAGATCACTCTCTAAAGCTAGGGGTTGGTTTCCATTGATGATGATATGTAATATTTACTTATCGAATTGGGGATCTATCGTTTTTTGTTTACTCTTGATTTAACATTTAAATCGAAATGAAAATCTAACAAGAGTCTTTCTATCACAACTTATAATTAATAACAAGGTTGTGCCAACAAGCATTTTAGGGCTTTTTCTTTTCTTTTTGGTAACCGATGATCCACCGGGACCACCTTTCACTTACGTTAATCGGCAACCCATGGCCCGTATAGTACATGATGCACCTTGGACCAAGCGTCAATATATCTGGGCAGTCTACGTTACCAAAAAACAAATATATCTGGGGAGTCTAGCACAGGGCTCCACTACCATGGCCCCCCATTTAAGACGTGTTAACAGTTACGGAGTTTGGACCCTAGGATTTCTGCAATGAAGTGCCCAAAGCCCAACCAACTCAGCTGTCCACCGGTGAGTGCATTTTAGGGCATTTGTTAAGCATAATAATGGAAAAATACTCTTTACTTTTGAAGTATTAACCGTTTGACGAAAATGTTGGAGAAAGTAAGAAATAAAAATCTTCAATTATATTATGAATTCACTACCGAGCGGGATATTTTAGGAATAAATGGGTCATGAAATCCGTGTTGTGCGTAATGGTGCAACTTCAAGCCACGTCATGTCAAGAAAGAATCCCTTGCCAACTTGTCTCTCGAGCATAGCTACATCATGTGGATAAACTTCCCAACTTGCAATATGCGAATAGAACTAAGGTGACGTGACCGCATCCTCTATTCCACACATACCACCCGATATCGAATCTTGGGGAGGGTGGGATAGTGGTTGGCTCATCAAAATTCATTCAGGATGGGCCACTCTTCCTTTCTCCTCACGTAAAGGGAAAAAGAGAAAAGTTAAGAGCATAGTTATTGTTCGAGCAACTAGGCATCTCAATTTCCTACGAGTATTTTTTATTCCTTTCATTGAAATCATAGAATTGTTTCGGTTAGCAATCTTGGTGTAATCCTCCATAAACAAGAAGGCATCGCATGAAATTACAAACTACGGATCTTCAATCAATTACACGTTTAAATTGTCCCAAATTAGGTCTAACGGTCGATAAGCAGATAGAGTCAAGCCTCGGATAACGAGCATTGTGTCAAGGCAGTGGAGAAAAAAGTCGTAACTGTAACAGGCCCAATCGTGTGTTACTGAAATGCTCGTTCCAACACATCTGAGCCTCCCATAATAAGAACCTGATAGCTTCTACTATAAAAGAAAATCAAGACCTTCTCGAGAAATCTTCAGATTTCTCGAATTTCCTCGAGTTCTTGATTCGTATGGATAAAGGGTACATATAGAGGGCCATAAGCGAGTCACACGGTGTCATCCCCATAAGATGAGCATTTGACAAAGTACCAAGAGGAGTTCAGCAAGAAGAATACCAAGAAAATCCATAGAATGATAAGGAGCTAAAACCAAACTGTACTACAGTAAATTCAAGATGAAACAAATTGGTCATCTAGTAGAATCCACACAATAAAATGCCTACACCACGACAATAGTGGTGGTTACTTGTAGACAACTCAGCCGTCATGGAACAGAACGTAATTTATGACAAACAATCTATTGCAGAAAATCCAAGAAACATTTGCACAAGTTACAAAGAGGGTACAGTATAAAACTACTAAGATGCATCAGAGGAATTGGAAAGCCTCAGGTACTCACTCTAGCACCTCCTAAGACAAGTATCGTTCTAATTGGGCACTTGGTGTTGATTAACAAAAACAATTTTCGCACATCCAATTGGGACCTGGATGGATATGTGCAGCTTGTAAAGAAAATTTTCTCCTTTTCCATAGATACCCTCGTTAATTCTCAAATTTTAAAATCATAAGAAGACGCTTATGTCCTTTTGCATATAATTCCATTCTTTTCTCTTATTAGCATCCAAACAACATCTTCACTCAATCGCCCAATTTCCTTCATTTGATTTTTTCTTGTCTTTATCAATATTTTCATCTCCTAGCCACTGAGTGTTAATAAAAAAGAGCATGACTTTTTTTGAGGAAAAATTATCCAATAAGCCTTAAATCTACTATACTTTTATCAATTTAGTCCTAAACTTTTTCGTGTTTTGTCAATTGAATTTATTCAGCCAATTAGTTTACCCAAGGAAAGGTCAAGCTGACTCAATTGACAGAATATGAAAAAGTTTAGAACTCAATTGGCTCAAAAGGTTTAGGATTGAGTTGACAAAAGTATAAAAGGTTTATGACTTTTTGGACAAATTTTCCTTTAAAAAAAAAAAAGAAATAAGTCACTTTTCTAGGATAATTTGATCTTCCCTTCAAGTCTAGTACAAGTTTTTCTCCATTTTTGGTTAGTTGCGATCCTTCACAATCAGGGTGAATTAAATTGAACATTAATGGGCAACACAGGACTTACAGCTACAAGGGGATTATTTAGAAACAAATGTGGGGATTAAATTGGTGGTTTATCACCTTCGTTGCATGCTTGTATAAAATTGACATATGGAACATTAAACAAAAAATCATTATTAAAAATATTTAAAATTTTATATAATGAAAAGAAATTATTGATAGAAGTACACAATACAAACAAATTGTATATGTAAAAAGAGAAAATATTTTAAGATATGCACTTTGTTTAAGAAGGTTCTTGTGGGATTGAAAATATTTAAATCTTAACATTGAAACTTATGAGAGATAGAACTTCTAACAATTAGTTATTCATGGAAACACATATAGATAATTAGTAAATGAAGATGTTTATGGATGAAAAAAATGATTGAGATTTAATAAAAATTGGAGGTTCTGTTTACTTTACATAATTATCTGTATAGATATGCATCATAGAATAACACATTTTAGTGGGGGATAACGTCCAAAAAAACCTAAATCCATTGTACAATAGCCAATTTAGTCATAAATTTTTCAATTTAATCAATTCCTGAATCTTTTGAAGACTTATCGATGTTATCTTTCCGGCTAATTTTGATCAAAAATTGATGACATGGACATTGACCGTCTTACGTGGATAACCGATACCGACATTGACTTTTTGCAAATTCTTTTATAAAAAGTTTCTAAATTTTTATCTTTTCTTTTCTTTTCTTTTCTTTCGCTATTCATCTTACCAAAGGGTCCTCGAGGCTTTGATGATGGCTAGTAACCCTTAGGATTCGATTGGTAAGGTTTCTATTCTGGGGAACAATTTCTTTTCAGAAATAGTCTTTTTCTATTTTTATTCCCCAAAACAATTTCTCAGTAAAAGAACGCGTTTAGTCTTTTTCTATTTTGTGATGTAGAATTTCTTTTATTTTTTTAAAGATTTTTTTCTTTTCTTATTTGTCCCCACCGCCGATGTTGCCGCTTGCTAATACTTGTTGCTAACCGTCACGCTAACCAGCTATTCTTGTTGTCGACAACTACCACCAACGTTGCCGGCTGTCGCAATAGCAGTGTTAGGCGACGGCGCTGGCCAGCGATGGGGGCAGCGACGGTGACTAGCCTATGGCGGTTGGCAAGTGGCGATTGATGGCTGAAGGTGATCGGTAGTTCGAGGGGGCTGTTGGTCGGTGGATGGGCCTGCGCAAAGGATCGATTGACGGGGGGCGGTGGTCGACTAGCGGCAAGTGGCCATAGGGGCCAAGTAGGAAGAAAAGAAAAAAATAACTTATTTTTTAAAAGTTATTACCTAGAACAAGAAGTTATTTTTTTTTTTACTTCTTGTTTCTGTTCCAAATTTATTTCTCGTTCACTTTTCTATTTTGGGGAATATAAAAATTAATTGATGTTACCAAACAAATTTATGTTCTTTTTTATTCCGGGGAGCAAAAAAACAAAAAGAAAAAAAGAAAAAAAACAAAGAAACATTGTCTGACAAGCCCTTACCGGCCAAAAGTGAGGCCCATGGAACCCTTACTGACCACACTAGATTTGTGTGAGGGCCATCACGGCCCTTGCTTGTGGCCAATGACCGGTCAACTATCAATCATATATATTCCCTCATCTTTTAGGAAAAAACAATACAAAAATGATAAAGCTAAAATTTAGGTGATTGTAAAACATTATAAAAATCGTCTTTGTTAGTGTTGATTGTGCTACATAGGCGGCTAAGGTTAGCTAGATTACCATGTCAGTGATTTTCAACCAAAATTAGCCGTGAGGACCAATAAGCAAATTGTCAAAAATGTTTAAGTCTCAATTGGCCAGATTGAAATGTTTAAAACTGAATTGATGACTGTACAATAAGTTTATGATTATTTAGATTCTTGATTTTCATATATAGTAATCTGTATTGGATGTCTAAGCCCCCAAGAAAATTTTCATATTAGCTTAATTAAACATTGAAGTCCCACAGTACTGATGTAAACAAAATCAATCAAACTTAGTGTCAAAAAAATGACTAAATCCACAGGTGTATTCCACAACAAAAATAAGACCATCTTAGAGTGTGTTCGAGAGAGTTTATCCTTTACCTTTTAACTTGGAAACATTTACAATTTTGATTTTTTTTTTAAATATCATATTTGTGATGGCTCGATGTTTTAAATTCATAAAGGTTGCAAGGGGAAGTCTCCACACAAAAACAAAGGACAAAGAAATAAGCGCGCAAAGAGAGACGTGGCATCAACTAGGCGAATTTCCTTGGGCTCTATTTAGTAGCATCTATCGAAGGAAAGAGAAGAAATAGTTTTAAATTTCCCTTTCTTTTCTCCTCGCCGAAAATAATTTTATGGCTTGGACATCAAGAGGGAAGGAAAAATCTAATAAATCTGAATTGTCATTGTTTTTTTTTAAAGAATAATAAGCTTTTCCACTCAAATTTTCATACTTCACACTTTTCCCAAAGGATCGTAAAAAAAACCAAGCTTTTCATATTCACCCCTCATTTTCCTCCCCTACCCTCCTTCCCAAACAAAACATAAGCGATGTGATGCGGCTAACAAAGTGGCACCCTCGTAATCCCTTATCTTTGCAAGCCTAGCATCTTCACTCATTTAGAACCCCAGTTCTTAGAATCCTTTCTAATTTAGGTTCGGGCTGATTTTGAAAGGGACGTTATTCAAAATAAATTCTAGAATACTCTGATATTTTGCTCCAACCATGCGTTCCATTAATTGATAGTTTACAATATGGTATCATTCATATGATATTCATAACCCGTAACCTACTATTTAGGAATAAAGGAAAACATTACTCTTTTCAAAACCTGTTTTAAGGGCTGGTATTTTATGGGCATGGATATTATTAACATTGACATATCTCGTTAGCATAACTTGTAGATAGATGTCATGCAATCAATAGTACCTTCTTCAGCAAAGATAATTTTTTGCTCTGAGTAGACCTTAACAATTAATAAAGATTGTATTGATGTTATAGTCTAGGGAAACCAAGTAAGAAACAAAGATTGACTTCAGATGGAGAATTGTTGTAACAGTTATATCTACATAAGAAGTTGAATCATCAACTAGCTAGATGCACCAATAAATATTTTAGGGGGGACTAGTAAGTGATAATAATATTTTTTTATCGAAAAAAATTTGTATTCATGGCTTAAAAGGATACATGAGAAGGATACATGAAAAGTACATAGATTTTCATGGTAACGCAAATCGAAGCAGAATAACGGCTAGAACTCTACAAAATAAAGCCAAATCCAAAAAACAAGGAGGATCAACAAAGTACCAGAAAGGTTAAGCACACACTTACTCCAAAGGAATTGATTTGTCAAGCAAAATAATTGATGGTCAATCATTAGATCTTGTATCATTGTCAGTGATGAGCACATGTCAGAAATTCCTTCTCCAATAACTACAGCATTGCCATTTGGCGGTGTGCCTAAGTTCAACTTTATGTACGCCATTGCTATGTGGAGACAACCAAAATGGATTAAACAAACACATATATAACATTTGGAAGACCAAATTTTCATAGTTTAGCAAGATGCCAGAGCTCCTATGATCATCATTGAAACTGGAGGCAAAGGGACCTATACACGAATGGAGCACAATGGTATTGAGTCATCGAAAACATTATCGAACACCTAGATCTAAATTGAGAGAGAGAGAGTAACTCCTAGGTCTAGAAGTAAATTTGGAGATTTTAAACTCTCAAATCTAGAACTGGATCTGGGGAGCACAGCTCTTCGATTTAGATTGGAAGAGAAAAAGGAGGAAAAGTGCAAAAAGCTTGAAGAAATTCAAAACAGATGGAGGGGAGGGTGAGACTAGCTCAAACCCTCCCCATGGTTGAAGGTTGAAGAAGACAATGAAAAGAGAAGAGAGAGGAAAAGACTTTTCGGCTTATAAGCACTAATTCAATCACGGGCTTCAATCCTTTATTCTTATCATCGAAAAAATAGGCTTCCATCCTTTGTTATTTGCTAGCAGAAGAGGCACCAGTTAGTTGTCCGATACTTCAGCTTCGGAAAGGAAGCCTACAGGAGGATGATATAAGCAGAGAAATTAATGTTGCAAAGAGCAAACTGCTTTGGCTAATGCCACAAAAATAAAAATAAAAAAGGTCTTGGAATTTATGAAGATAATGAGTTGAATCACAGACAAGAGGCCAGGGGTAAATCCTTCTTGGGCAGTCTAGCTGCCTATTCTATCATTCACATGCTTTGATCCTTCGTGCGAAATGGGAAAAATTAAAAAGTTATCCATATCTTCTTCATAAAATTGGTATACTTGGTGGACTGCTGTAGCTGGTTATGATCATTTAAATAAATGGGTCATTGCACTCAATATATCGATTTTGTAAAATATATTTCTGTACACCAGTTAATTATTCTTTTCAAGGATCATGCATGAATTCTCTGACAATACTATGTCCACGCTGGAAACCTAAATGAAAAGTTATCCAATGTCAATAGTCCGACGCATAAACTCACTTGCATAAAAAAATCTTGATTAATGAAAGATATAAATTCATTAAAAAATTAAGACTAAACACGTCGAATGAAATGATTGTTATTATTTATTTGCTCCAACAACTATTCTTTGACTTAAAACTAAACTGAATAACAAAGTAAAACATCCGTCTAATAAAACAAAACGAAGTAAAGGAATAATGCAATGTATATATCTATATATGGACAAAACATCGCATCATAAAGCGGCCTCACAAATTCTAATTTGTAGATGCCGGAACATCATCGTGGGCTTTCCGGATGCAGCTACTGCAACTTCACACATGGCAGCACGAGCTTGAACATCTGCCATCCTGTCCCGGTGCCGATCTCTTCCGTCTCATCGGTGAATGTGTGTAGGATACGCATCAATAAATGAAGCAGGTCGGGACGTGATCTATGGCAACACTGAATCCACAAAACGACAAAAACGGTCCTTTCGAATCCATGAAAACGACAAAAAGGGCCCAACTAGTTCACGTTATTCTCTCCGCCCTTACGGGCCCGCGAGAGGTTTTGCTCGAGATTCTATCTGCCTATTCACCCTCAATCCTTCGACGTAAGATTGGAAGGTCTACATTCCGAGAAGTCTTTTCTGTGATGGTCCAAAAAGGAGCTTCGATCTTCTTGGTTGTCGAGGTTTCATTGGACTTGTGCCTTCGCTTCTCGCTCCATGCTCCATCCCTTTTATGTGTCCTTCATTTCGTGAATAGGTTCTAATGCGACAAGTGGAATTTGCTGCTTTGATCCATTTAGTTTTCGAATGCCCCTTTTGCTTTAATGACTCACAGACTAGACTCAAGAGTACAAGAAGCCATGAGTCTATCCAAGGGCCTATTATTGAGAAATCTAAACGTTTATTTTACTAGTGCGAAATGCAATGCTTTTGAAAGTAGCATCTTATGGTGTGATGGACAAGATCATTCAATCATATCTAATTTATTTAAATTCCAAACACAAAAGAAATAAAGCAATAATCATGTACAAATAAAGTACACGTTAGTTATTATATTTTTGCTTTCGAATACCACAACCCTCTCAAACAAGCATGTTAGTGATATGACGGGTTTATAGATAATGCTGAGTTGGGACCTAACAATCTTCAATTGGCTTGATTCTCCCAAATCCTTACTTCGCTCACATTGGGATTCAAATGAAAATTCGATTAATCCTGTAAAAAATCAATATGAAGAGTCACTAATAGTCTATTGGAATGGACTAGAACTAAGTGAAGTGCAGGATGTACATCACTTTCTATGGAACCAAAAAGTTTAGGAGTGGAAATTTTATTACACTAATTATCTAATTAGTGACCTTTTAGTAGCTAAACTTGATTTTTTATTAGCTAATGTGTTCATATAAATTTTTTAACAAAATTATGAATTCTAACATTCTTATCCACTAAGGGTCCATGCAATGCTTTTTATGTTTATTATGATCATAAAATGTAAAATAGTCACTCAACTAAAACAGGCAAATCACAATTCAAAAAGAAAAATAGTATAATATAATGGCAATCAATTCATCAAATATGGTAATGAGAGAATGAGTAAAGATTAAAACGATGTAAAGTAATCCAATGCAAGTCGAGCAAAGAATATAATATGACCTCATTATTAAGCTTAGGACAGCAACCGTATGGGCTTAGTTCAAATCAAATTTAATTACTTGTTTAAAAGATCAGCCTACCAAAACTAAACAATAATAAAAGTAGTCACAAAATCTCTAATGTATATGAATATCAACTAAATGGCACTATGTTAAATCTAATTCTAAGACCTAATATCTCATCAAGACCTATTTTTCTAACTATTTTTTGAAATTTTAATTTCGTTTTATTTATTTATTTATTTTTAACTACTGGAAAGAGGGACTTGGGCTAGGCCCTTGTGCCCAATCCGAATATTGTCCAATATGGTTTCACGGGACTAAGCTAATGGGTGTAATTCATGTTTTGTTACACATTTTTGAAAACAAACCATCTGAGCCTAATTTGCTTAGAACCAAAGTAATCCCTATCTCAATTCTTACTGAGATTGAATTTAGCCCCATTTTTTCACCATGCCAACAATGAGCCCAAAATTCAACAAAAATAAGTGAGAAAATTCCAAATAGGAGTATAAAGTGCTATCAATTTCTCAAAAAAGGACCAGAGTGAACTTTGTTCCGAATAAAGACCTAAAATGATCATGATAATTTCAAATAAAGGCCTAACATCACTGGTCGACTAAGTATTATACCAATCGAGGGCATTTTCATTCAAAAATATATATTTATTTCTTTCTTTCTCTTCCTCCCTATTCATCTTCTTCTTCATCCAACAAGATGAACAACGAAGATGGCCAATCACATTTGATCCAGGGCAAGAGGCTGTGCCCAACATGGATCCGAGGATGTAAAGTTTCCATCCGATGAGAAGGACTATTGGATATATATATATATATATACTCTAATTTGGGTGGGTACACACTTGGAACCGGAAACTCAATCGATATTTACATAGGGAACCTTCTAGAATTGGCCGGTTCAAATAATTTCCAAGCTGGTTTGATTTTTTTTTTCCTCACCACTACCTTAAATCTCCTAATTAGTGGATCCATCAAAAAATAAAAAGTGGAAAGGGATAAAGCTTGAAAATGTTCAATTTAAAAACTTCTATTGACAAAGAAATTAATACCTATAATCCTTTTTTTGAAGCTCTTTGAGGTGATAAGGCAACGCATTAGAGGTACCCATTTAGAGAGAGAAATTCATTTCTAACATGCTACGGTAATTAGTATGGCCATGTAATGTCATATCATGGGGCCATTATCTTCAATGCATATAAATTAAGAGAAGAATCAAAATTATCACTCGTTGCATATAAAAATCTTGATTAATGAAAGATATAAATTCATTAAAAAAAATAAGACTAAGCACGTCGAATGAAATGATTGTTATTATTTATTTGCTCCAATAACTATTCTTTGACTTAAAATTAAATTGAATAACAAAGTAAAATATTTGTCTAATAAAACAAAACCAAGTAAAGAAACGATGCACCGTATATATATGGACAAAACATCGTACTAGAAAGCGACCTCGCCAAATTTTAATTTGTAGATGCCGGAACATCATCATGGGCTTTCCGGATGCAGCTACTGCAACTTCACACATGGCAGCACGAGCTTGAACATATGCCATCCTGTCCCGGTGCCGATCTCTTCCTTCTCATCGGTGAATGTGTGTTGGATACGCATCAATAAATGAAGCAGGTCGGGACGTGATCTATGGCAACACCGAATCCACGAAACGATGGAAAAAAAAAAGAATCCACGAAACGACAAAAACGGTCCTTTCGAATCCATGAAAACGACAAAAAGGGCCCAACTAGTTCACGTTATTCTCTCCGCCCTTTCGGGCCCGCGAGAGGTTTTGCTCGAGATTCTATCTGCCTATTCACCCTCCATCCTTCGACGTAAGATTGGAAGGTCTACATTCCGAGAAGTCTTTTCTGTGATGGTCCAAAGAGGAGCTTCGATCTTCTTGGTTGTCAAGGTTTCATTGGACTTGTGCCTTCGCTTCTCGCTCCATCCCTTTTATGTGTCCTTCATTTCGTGAATAAATTCTAATGCGACAAGTGAAATTTGCTGCTTTGATTCATTTAGTTTTCGAATGCCCCTTTTGCTTTGACTCACGGACTAGACTCGAGAGTACAAGAAGCCATGAGTCTACCCAAAGGCCTATTTATTGAGAAATCTAAACGTTTATTTTACTAGTGTGAAATGCAATGCTTTTGAAAGTAGCATCTTATGGTGTGATGGACAAGATCATTCAATCATATCTAATTTATTTAAATTCCAAACACAAAAGAAATAAAGCAATAATCATGTACAAATAGAGTACACGTCAGTTCTTATATTTTTGCTTTCGAAAACCAGGACCCTCTCAAACAAGCATGTTAGTGATATGACGGGTTTATAGATAATGCTGAGTTGGGACCTAACAATCTTCAATTGGCTTGATTCTCCCAAATCCTTACTTTGCACGTATTGGGATTAGAATGGACTAGAACTAAGTGAAGTACGGGAATGTACATCACTTTCTATGGAACCAAAAAGTTTAGAAGTAGAAATTTTGTTACACTAATTATCCAATTAGTAACCTTTTAGTAGCTAAACTTGATTTTTTATTAGCTAATGTGTTCATATGAACTTTTTAACAAAATTATGAATTCTAAGATTCTTATCCACTAAGGGTCCATGCAATGCTTTTTATGTTTATTATGATCATAAAATGTAAAATAGTCACGCAACCAAAACAGGCAAATCACAATTCAAAAAGAAGAATAATATAATATAATGGCAATCAATTCATCAAATATGGTAACAAGAGAATGAGTAAAGAGTAAAATGATGTAAAGTAATCCAATACAAGTTGAGCAAAGAATATAATATGACCTCATTATTAAGCGTAGGACAGCAACCCTATGAGCTTAGTTCAAATCAAATTTAATTACTTGTTTAAAAGATCAGCCTACCAAAACTAAACAATAACGACGTGCAGACCCCTGGAGTGCCATGAGTTGGCACAAATGGACATTTAAGTGTCAAAATTTACGTAACAAGAGAATGAGTAAAGAGTAAAATGATGTAAAGTAATCCAATACAAGTCGAGCAAAGAATATAATATGACCTTATTATTAAGCCTAGGAAAGAAACCCTATGAGCTTAGTTCAAATCAAATTTAATTAATTGTTTAAAAGATCAGCCTACCAAAACTAAGCAATAACAACGTGCGGACCCCTGGAGTGCCATAAGTTGGCACAAATGAACACTTAAGTGCCAAAAGTTACGTAATGAGAGAATAAGTAAATAGTAAAATGATGTAAAGTAATCCAATACAAGTCAAGCAAAGAATATAATATGACCTCATTATTAAGCCTAGGACAACAACCCTATGAGCTCAATTCAAATCAAATTTAATTACTTGTTTAAAAGATCAGCCTACCAAAACTAAACAATAATGACGCGCGGACCCCTAGAGTACCATAAGTTAGCACAAATTGATACTTAAGTGTCAAAAGTTACGAAAGTAACACTTAAGTGCCAAAATCGGAGCAAAATGGATCACTTGAGTGCCGCCGGTGAGAAAATCCAGCTAAATTGCATACGTGGCATTTTCCAGTGACTTCTTTTACTGAGGTGACAAACGTTTTAAAAAAAAAAAAAAACAAAGGCCACGTGGACGACAAAACGACGTCGTCCATCCACACTGAGTGAGCTGACCTAAATGACGTCGTTTTTCCTTGGTGTTAAACGATGTTGTTTAGGTCATTTTGGTTTAAGCACACTTGGCCGTTGCCGTTCCTCCCTGTCTGCATTCACAGTAGATCTCAAGCTCTTCTCTCTGTCACTATTCATGCCCAGAGGTGGTCATCGATCGCCGTTGTTGGTTGTCGTCGCCGCTCACCATCGTCACTCCTCCAGGTTCAACCCCTTCTCCCCTTCTCCTGTGATGAAATTAGGGCTCGATTATTTTATTAGGGCTCCAATAGAAATTCTGTTGAAATGCACTCGCTCTGTTTGGCTACTCCCTTGTGTGGAGATGCTCGCCTTAGTCGATGATTTCTACAATTGATACTCGAGTGAAACGAAATATTGACTAATGTGGAACTAGGAACTAGTGTGTTTGAGTGAAACGAAATATTGAATTAGGTGGCGTATGATAGATAGATTAAGGTGGAAGGTGTGAAATAATGGCCCTCAAGTGCTCTGCAAAGAGCATGCAACTTTGCTATCAATCTGCTTTTGTTCCATTGATTATGATCCTTTGGTTCTTTTAGTCTTCCTTGTTGATTATTGTTTCTAATCAAATAGTCAACATATATGCAGGGAACATTGAGGAGTGCAAAATTTGTTTTGGTACTTTATATAAGTTTGTTTACCTACAAGGGACAAATTTGAAATCATATGTAAGTACCTCATTTTAAAGTTTATAAACTATTAGCTCTTTTGACATATAGTATCAGTCTACTGTGCAATGGATAAATTTAGGGCTTGGATTTTTCTATGAATTTCTCTTTGTTTTTGTGTAATGACCTCTTGACACAATATATTAATGGCCAGACATCATAAAGTAGGGTATGATTTCTCCTGGCTTGATGAGAAATAGAACTTTCACCCTATATTTTTACATTGAGCTTGCCTTAATTTTCTGTATGTGATTTCATAGGAAAAATAGATTTGATTAAGTTGATGTACATTCTCACATCGCAGGTTTAGTTCAGCAAAAGATAGTAGACAAAATTGTTTGGATTGTGCTTGTTGTGCGGACCTCTGTTTTTGATTAAAATTTTAAGGGAATGGAAGGGAAGAGAAGGCAAATAATTAAAGTGGCAACCTCTTTTTTGGCTGTCATGTAGGGGTATATTATAAGTGTGGGAACCACTATTTTTGGTTAATATTTTAAGGGAATTGAAGGTAAATAATTAAAGTGGCGACTTCTTTTTTGGCTGTCATGTAGATGCATATTGTCAGTGTGGGGACCTCTATTTAATAAAGTCCATGAGAGTAGGGGGACTCCCATGTGCAATTGTCTATTGTTCTTTGTGGATGTGTTCCCACAAACTAATTATTCTTTTTCTTATTCTTGGTGTAGAAATGGTTTATGACAAAGATTATGTTGCTATCATAGTTTGCTACGGTGGAGAATTTGTAATTGGGGAGGATGAGTGGGAGTATGAGGGTAGACATGAGGGCACTATCTTTGTCGAGATAAAGAATGCATCTTATATAGGATTTGTTAAGGATATAGTAACTTATTTGCCTTGTAAAGTTTAGAAGTTGCTGTATTGTATTTCTGGGAAAGGCTTAAGAGATGGTTTGAGAAGCTTATAAGATGATAATGGTTTAGGGGTGTTCTATACCATTATCTTCATGGTGAAGAGGTAAAAATATATGTTGAGTACAATGAAAGTAAGGACGAAGATGATGATGGAGAGAGCGCCCAAGTAGGACAAGAAGGATATGGTATTCAAGGTAGTACCGATGTTAGGGTCGAAGGAGGGCAAGATAGACATAATGGAGAGGAGAGGAGCGCAGATATAGTTTACCAAAGTGATGATGACATAGGTGATGTCACAATCATTGAATTAGATTGGGAAGTAGCTAAATCAAGTGATGATGACGAAGAAGGGTTGCCTGTTGCAAATTTCATAAGTGATAACGATGACGAGGAGCTTGTACAATCAAGAAGAAAGCAAATGGATTTTTTGACCAATAAGCTTGCATCTTTGCAGGTAGCTGATGAAGTTTCAAATAGTGCCGAAGGCTTTATAGATGCTGGTGCTGCTGGTGAGAAGACTGATTATGAAGAAAGTCTCGAGAATGCTACTTCCCATGATGAGTTTAAAGAAGATGAAGGAGTTGTACATAGAAGGAGAAGGAAAAGTAAGTTTCCTTCTTATGATCCATCCATTACCTCTCGGTAAGTATGAAATTTCAAGATGCGAAACAATTTTTGGAAGCTATACTGAAGAACTCCATTGCTGCATAGAGGAATATTGACTTCATTGGAAACATTAAGACCTTTGTAAGAGCTAGGTATTCGTAGCAAAATTGTCCATAGAAGATCTAGGCCCCATTTGTTAGGAGAAGTGGATCATTCCAGATTAGAGCCGACCAAGAGGAACATACTTATTCCATTAATTTTGAAAATAAAAGGGTAACAAGTGCATAGTTGTCCAAGCACTTCTTTGATTTGATTAAGCTGATGCCTCAGATAAATAGTATTGAGTTCAGGATGCTGGTGAAGGAGCAAGTTAGCATCAATATATCTAGGAATCAATGCAAAAGATTGAAACAAAATGTGATGAAGATACTCATTGGTAAGTACATTAACGAATATGGACAGTTGTGAGATTATGCTTGGAAGTGTAGACTACAAAATCCTTCAAGTAGAGTGTATGTAGAGGTCGTCGAGAGACCACTTCTTGATATTGTGACCAAATTCGATAAGTTCTATATTTGCTTCGATGCATGCAAATGGGGATTTTTATCTAGTTGTAGATGGATTATAGGATTGAACATGTGTTTTTTGAAGAGTTTGTGCAAGGGAGAATTGCTGGCCGCAATTGGAAGAGTTGCAAATAACCAAATGTTTCCACTAACTTAGGCTATTGTGAAGGTAGAGAACAAGGACAATTGATCCTGGTTCATAAAAAATTTGATGGTTGATTTGGAGATAACAAATGAGGTAGGGTGAGCGTTCATGAGTGACAAACAAAAGGTAATGTTTGTTTTTTGAAAGATTTAGTCAATTGTTTGTTCTTTGATATCAACAAGTCATTTGCTTACATTTCTTATTTTGAATTATTGCAAGGACTGGTTCCAGCAATAGCTGAGTTGTTGCCTTATGTCGAACATCGAATGTGTGCGCAGGACACATACGCAAATTGGGCAAAGAATTATAAAAGGGACAAGCTGTAGTTGCAATTGGCAGCTAGCAAAGAGCACGAATATGAATGGTTTTAGGATAGCTAGAGAAGCATTGCTTCAATTGACAAAGGAAGGTTATGATGCACTATTCCAAATAAAACCAAAGTATTGGTATGGGGCATTCTTCAGCGAGGAATTCAAGTGCGATAACATTGATAACAACATTTACGAAGCATTCAATGGGAGGATAATAGATGCCAAATGCAAACCAATTATCTCGATGCTTGAAGACATAAGGGTTATGGTCATGACTCTACTGCATAGACAAATGGATGAGGCTGCAAAGTGGACTAGGCAATGTGATCCTATGATTGCTAAGAAATTGGATAAGAACTTGGTTGCAAGTAGGTATTGTCATCACATTTAGAATGGGGATGAAGGATATGAGATAATGAAGGCCTTTGATAAGTATGTTGTCCATTTAGGTACGATGAAGTGTTCATGTAGAGCATGGCAAGTAAGTGGAATTTCTTGTGCACATGCCATATATGCCATTCAATTGAAGGGCCACAACACATAAGACTACATTGATGATTGGTACAAAAAACCAAAATATCTTGCTTCGTACCAATTCATATTGCAACCAATCAAAAGTAATAAGTTCTAGGAGCCAACAGATCGCAAAGCACCTTAACCTTTGCCACTAAAGAAGATAATGGAAAAACCAAAGCGAAAACAAAGAATGATGGAGGGAGATGTCTCATGTCAGCGTAGGATGAGTAGGATAGATGTAAAGATGAAGTGCTCTTTTTGCCACATAGCAGAACACAATACTAAAGGTTGTCAATTAAGAAAGCAACAGGAAAAGTTGAGACCAACCGAAGGGCCTAGTGAAGGGATAGTTGCAGAAGGACAAATAGAAAGGCGAAGTGAGTTGACTATTCTTTAATCAACGACAATAAACTCAGTAAGTCATGACAATTGCGTTTATGTTGCTTTATGGTTTATAACAAATATGTACATAGATGTAATTGACGTGTATGTAATGTTTTTGTCTTTGTCAGGTCATGAGAATAACATGTGAAGAATTGGTCGAAGCCCTTGTTGTACTTGAAATTGAAAGGCATGTTCAAACAAGATAAGGAAGAAGACAGTTAGCTCAAGGATTGGCCGAAGCAACTGAATGGCTAGTTAAATTGACTGTTTTTCAGCAACGGCAAAGAAAAAAATATATGGTAAATTCAATAATTTATGTTTATTTTTCCTTTACGTTGTTATATAGCCTGATGTTATATTTATAATGTCATTTGTCTTTTTCTCATATTCGAAGAAGGCAAACTAGAGCTTAGCTGCTAATATAGGGCCTAACGGAAATGTCAACACAAGATTCATCGCCAAGGTCACCACAAAGGCCACTAGAAGGGTCATCACAAGAACCACCACAAAAGTTAACAAAATGTGTCATTAAAGCTGAAGGGCTAAATAGAAAAATAATCAAAAGAAATCCAAATCAAGAGCCACCTACAAGAATGCCATCTAGAATAATTGGCTGAAGAAGCCCCTATTGTAGCTGAATAGCATCAACAAGAGCCCAAGAAATCACGTGCGAGAAGAATGGCTAACCAATCACAAGTTCCTAAAATTGACGTTCCCTTTTGAACAATAAGGGTTTTTGGAAAGAGGCTAAAACAGTATGGTTATGGCCTTTATACAGATGAGCGTTCTGGAACAGTTATTCTTAATGTAAGTTTTATAGGCTGTATTTAATTTAATTTATGGTGCGAACTTTTGTTGATAATTGAGTTTTCTTTTTGAAGCTTGGGAGAAGTTTAGAGGATCTTATTTCTTAGGGCCCAACTCAAGAATCAACGGCTACGCCAACAAAGAATAAGACATTGGCTGTGCCAACAAGAAAGAAGAGTAAGAAAAACCTAGTTGTAGGTCCATTTGAATCAGTCCAGCCTACGACAGTTGCAGCTCCTTCTAACTTAGTTCAGCCTAGGACAATTGTAGCTCCATGAGAATCAACACATCCCAAGACAATTAAAGAAGAAGTCTCACGTCAAATTAGAAAAAGTACAAGGATTATGAATTAAGTGAAAGGTCCATCGAAAGGAGCATGAACAAAAGGCATTGTGTATATTGATTGATGAAATGGGATGGGATATGGTTGGTGGGGCTAAGCAGTCAGTTGTTTTACTGTGGATGTTTTGTTTTTTTTAAAAGTTTGTCATTGAGTTTGTGAGACTCCATTTCAATATCAATGTAATGATCTTGTTGCTTGTCATTTTTTCCATTTTCATTTTTATTTATTTTGTTTTTATTTTTACTTGTTGCTTCTGGTGGTGGATCTGTGGTGGTGGGTCCATTATGGGGGTTGGGTTGGGGCCTTTTGCTGCAGCTAGTACTGATGTAAGAGTTCAATATGCATAGCCTAACTTGCACAAACCCATTTTGCAACAAACTCACGACCCACCACCAATAGTGGTTGCTAATGGTGAGTCTATGGTGGTGGCTACGTGCTAGTGTGGTAGCTGGGATGCTAGTGTTGCTAATGGTGGTGGCTAGTGTTGATTGCTAATGTGTACTGATGGTGGGTCTATTATAGGGGTTAGGTTGGGGGTTTGTGCTGTACTTGGTGCAAGAAGATGTAAGTGTGCAATATACACATCTTGAACTAGGTAGTGTTGGTGCAAGCTGGTATAAGGCACTAACAACTTTTGTAGTAGCATACCACCAACATAGTGGTGGCTTAAGTGGATGCCTGGGATACTTGGTATGGCTAGTGGTCGATGGTGGCCAGCGGTGGGTGGTGGTGGTGGTTGCTAATAGCTTATGGCAGGTGCAATTTATAGATGAAACATACAAAAAAAAAATCGACACTTAATTGATCACATTCTAAAAAAACCTGGCACTTAAGTGTTCACTTTTAATCACAAATGACACTTAAGTGATCACTTTTAATAATAACTTGACATTTAAATGACTTTTTTTTTATCGCGACTGGCACTTAAGTGATCACTAGATACAACTTATAGCACTCGAGTAATCACTCGTGTCTGTCCTATGTATATGGAGGTTTGCAGCAAACCAGAGAAGCTGTTGATTTATATATACGAAGGTTCCATTTATGGCAATTCCATTCAATTCATTGCTACTAATTTACATTCAGTTTAAATAAAGAAGTCACCACAACACATCGACCCAATATACATTCCATCATCACCGATTTATATTCGAGAATAATCAAAAACAGAGTACAAACAACATCTCATTCATTCATTCCCTTTCCTTGACCTTCCTACAAGCACAAAAAGTAACACATAATACATATGATAGCCCAAAAAAGTAAGAAAAGAAGAAGAAGAAGCCATAACGATCTTATAGACAACACCAAACTTCTTCTCATCTTTTTTTATAAAAAAAAAAAAAAAAAAGTTATATTTCATTCAAAACAAGTACATTTCTCTGCTCATTTACGATTATGGCAGTCGGAGAAACTTCTTCTCATCTTCCAATACTTTACATTTCATCATAAAGTAAGATAGACAAAAAAACACCAACACAATAAACGCTTGGTAATACTTTCGTTCAATATTCATTTTTGAAACCGCATTCTCCAAATGGTTAGCAGAAGATGCTTAAGCTTGCATTAAGTCAATATCATCCAAGTCGTCCACAGGGGTAGATGGAGGTTGATGACATTCATCAAGTAAGTTCAATATCACCTTTGTAGCTTGGTGAGAGAATTTTGCATCGACCAATTCAAAATATTTGCACTTCGACCTTTCTCTGTATCGGGCACATCCATAGAATCTTCTCCCGTGATTCATTCGAGTCCACGATATTATTCTTGGACTTGGTAACCCACAAAAACAAAAATGCTCGCCTTCTCTTTCGCTTCGACGAGAGAAATTTGAACTGCTGCTGAAAGTCTCTATTCCTAATATTTGACTGTAGAATTTGGGGCTAATCGAATTAGGGTTCTGGATTAGGGTTCCAGCGCTTCAATGGCATTTTGCTCGATTTAGGGTTTTAGATTTAGGGCAATTAGGGAGACAATGTAGTTTTAGCTGATTTAAGGCTTGCATGACAAAATTTTTGGAATGGAAATCAATTTCCATTCCACAGACAAGTTTTTGAGCAAATAAACACATTTAATAACTATTCAAAATTTCTATTTCTGAAATAAAAATTCGTTTGATAACAGAATAAAATTTTTATTTCTAGGAGCGGCAACGACTAGCATTTGGTGGTTGGAGTCCGACATTTGGCGTTTGGTGCTAGAGTCTAGTGACCAGCAATAGGTGGTCGGAATCTAGAGTTCGGCGGCCGACAATCTGCGTCCAACGTCTGAATTTGACATCCAATGTTCGACATTAGGAGTTCGGCGACCGAGGCCGGCGGCAAGTGGCCAATGGCGGAGTCCGTGGTGGGCGTCGACATTCGTCGATTGGTGGTGAGCAGTAGATGGTCGGTTGTAAACATCCGATAGTTGGTGGTGAGCCTCGGCATCCAATGATTGGGGATGAGCGGCCAACAACTTGTGGGCATTTGGCATCCGACAATTAGCAGTTAGCGACAAGCGGCCAGAGTTCAGTGGTTGACGATTGACGTTCGGTGGCCAGCAGTCGGCGGCTGGTGGCCAGGGCTAGTGGCAGGCGGCCAACAATCGATGGCGAGCATCCAACATCCCACAGGTGACAAGTGGTGACGAGAATGAACGATGAGAAAAAATTTGATTTCTCATTTTTGTTCCAAAAATAGAAAAGCTAGAAATTTTAATTTCTAATTTTTGCTCCAAATCTATTTCTAGAATAGAAATATGTTTTAAAAATAGAAAAATGAAATTGCGTTACCAAACAGATTTATGTTCCAAACATATTCCGGGGAACAGAAAAACAGAGAAATAGAGAAACTGAAATATTGTCATGTGCGTCCTTAGTAACCATTCTATTTGTGAAAATAATTTATGCTTAGAAATATATTTTTATTCTATTATATGGATGAGTTTCTGAGTATTCAGTGGTATTTAGTAATTGTACAAAATTTATATTTCTAGAATAGAAAAATAATATAAATGTGTTTGGTACAACATTAAAAAAAATTTGTGCATACAATTTCTTTTAATTTTTTAATAAATTTATGAGATTTTTTTCTTTCATCTCTTATTCTTCCTCCTACACTTGAGCTAATGATCGACCAGACAAAAGCTGGCAACCTTGTTAGCCTTTGGGGAGCCATGCCAAATCTCGTTTGGTTGATCACTGACCATCGCCGAGGCTGATGACTAGCTGGAGGAGAAATAAGAGAAAATAAAAAGAAAGAGAAGAAAAACAAAGAGAAAAAAAGAAATTGGCTTGATTCTAGAATTGCTCCATAAAAAAAGAACTTTTGTTTACTTATTGATTTTGTTCCAAATCTATTATTTGAACAAATTTATTCTCGAGGATAGAAAAATTAGCTAACGTTACTAATGGAATTTTGTTCTTTTTTGCTTTTGTTTTGGGGAACAAAAGAACAAAAATAGTCAAGAATTGATCAATGACCAAATAGGGCTTAAAAAAGAGAGTTTCTATTATGGATACAATTCTCTTGTATATATAAAGTGGGAACCGAGAGGAGCCTTTCCTCATGAATTGCGTTCTAAAGGTTTGAAGTCATTAATATTTTGGGTTATGATTTTGTACAATTCTTTTGTAAGATTGAGAGGTTATCTCATTAGAATATATGGGGCTAAATACTGCATGAGTTGGGTGTAATAGGAGGCTAAGAAACACTGAGAACATTTGATTAACTCGAGTGTGGTTGTAATCTCCATTATATCGCTTAATTTATAATGAAATTTTATGTTACTCTCCTCATGAACGTAAGTCATACTAACTAAACCAAGTAAATGGTATCCAATTTATTTTCTCATTCCATATATTTTATTATTCGAGCTTGTTTTCTATAATAATTGGTATCAGAGTTAGGCTTAGTTGAGTTGAAGCGGATCAATGACGAAAAAAAAAAAAAAAAAAGTGAAAATCTACATATTTTATGAAAAATATTTGTTTATTTAGAAGATACAAATTAAGAATTATCTATAACAAAAAATTTCACTTAACCTTGACTAGGAAGAAGTTGGAGTCGATGAAAGAAACTTATTGAAATTTGTTGGATGGACATATGTTGGGTGTCATTTGGTTGACGTTGACTGGTCATATTGCATTTAACATCATGAAAGAAAAGACCGTCGTGGGTTTGAAAAAGCCCTATCAGACATGTAATGAGAAGTCATCTATGAACAATAATACCTATAATTAGAAAAGACTACTGTGTGTTTGGGATACTTTTATTTTATAACATCTACAATTTGACTTTTACTATATCAAGTTTGCGTAAGTTTAAATTTTCGAATTCATAATACTTTGCAATATGTGAAATATCAAAAAAGAAATAAGCTAGAGAGAGATATGGTAGCAACCATCACGTACTTTTATAGATTTACCTATGTTCATAAGGAGAGCCAACTCGAATTTTCTTAGTCTCTAAATAGAAGTATCTACTAGAGAAAATAGGAGATTTTTTTTTTTTTTTTTGCCTTGCTTTTTTGCTCACCAAAATGCTTGGGAGACTTTGGGAGAAGAAAAAAGAAGGAAAATGCAAATAAACTTGAATTTTCATTTCCTTCTCTTTTCCACAAAAATTTTAAATTCATTTGCACTCAGATTGTCACTCTCCATACTTTCTC
Source organism: Eucalyptus sideroxylon (assembly GCA_014182405.2). Lineage (NCBI taxonomy): Eukaryota > Viridiplantae > Streptophyta > Magnoliopsida > Myrtales > Myrtaceae > Eucalyptus > Eucalyptus sideroxylon. Next base: position 37,031,092 of record CM024553.2, read on the forward strand.
ACTTGCCCAATACAGCCTAAAGTCCACCAAACTTTCCGTATTCACCCATGATTTTCCTCCCCATTCCCTCCTTCCCAAACAACACGTTACTACTAGGATGTGGTTAGCGAAATGGCGCCATAGTAATAAAGTGTAGAATCTCTTAATTTTGTAAACCTAGCTTCTTCACCATGTGAAACACCGATTCTTATAATCCTTTCTAATTTAGGTTCAGGTTGAATTTCAAAAGGATTGATTACTTAAAAGCAATTCTAAGATGCCTTTATTTCTTCCAATTATGCTCCTATTAATTGACAAGTCACAAATTATGGCCATCATCAGTTTTGTGTCCATCACTAGCCCACTTAATTAAAAATGAAGGAAAACATTAGCCATTCCAAAATTGATTAAATAGGGGGTGATTTTTCACGAGCGGGTTGCTCGTGGATAGAGAAGCTCTTAGAAAGGGAAACTCTAGATTTCTATTACTTATAAGATAATACAAATGAGAGGGAGCATGCCCATTTATATACAGGTGCTCCTTAAATTACAATACTAAGTCTCTCTTCAATCTAATAGTGGATATTTTACCTCCCAATCTATCGACTTACCTGCATTAATTACAAGAATACTCCAAAATAGTATACATTTACAATTCATGATTTTTCACACATGAAAAATCTCGAGACCATTACATATGGATATTACTGATATTGATACATTTAATCAGTGTAACTTATTAATAGATATCCTGCATTCAATGGTACATTGCATCGATGTTGTTTGGAGCAACCGAGCAAGAAAATATAGTACAAATTCTCTAGATGGAAAATCGTTACAACAGTTCCATCTATATAAGAAGTTGAATCATCAACTAGCTATATGCACTAACTATATTCAATGATAGTTATTTGCAATCATAGGCTCCAATCCTTCGTTGCGATTATTGAAGTCACAGGCTTCAATACTTTGTTGATTGCTTGCAGAAAAATGCACCTGCTAGCTGTCTCCTGTCCAAGACTTCTGCTTCGGAAAGGAAGCCTGCAAGATGATGGTTAGTGCAGAAAGGTTATCGGCGGAGAAATTAATGTCGCCAAAAGGTTTCTCAAAATAGGAACCTAGGTGACATGGTTTAGTGCGAAATAGAATAAAAGTCTTGGGATTTGTCATAGAAAGGAGTTTTTGTTTTTTTTTTTTGCTTTCGTGATGATAATGAGTTGAATCGTAGACAATAGGCTGGTGGTAGATCCTTCTCGGGCAGTCTAGAAACCTATTCTACTGTAATTCACATCATGGTTGGGCCAAAGAACAGAAAATCCCAAGATCAATCAAAATCAACTTTTATACACGGGACAACTTTAATTTCGAAAAATCATCAACAAATTACTCTGACAACGCTACGTCCTCACGGGGAAACCTAAATGAAAAGCAATCTAACTTATTAGCCGGACGCATTACTCAACCACAATAATATCAGCTAATTATCACTTTTCAAAAATAAAAAAATTGTCTCCAAGAGGCCGAGGCCAAAAATTGTTAAATTGTCCAAATAACAAAGCATCTAAAGGCAAACATAAATTCAATTAACAGAAGAATAAAATAAAGGGCATCAAGATATACTATCAATTCATCTTCAGGAAAGCAGTTCTAATTGTTTGCCCACCCGAACTTGGGGGATAAGGGCTATCGTCATCCAGAGGAGGAATGCTACTGCCGCCGATGGAAACGTTGTTAACCAGCTCTGAGTTCACGGTCACCAATTTCCCTCGATGTAAAATCATCTTCATCTGCGATTTATTGAAATCAAATAACCACCTTTCGACATTTGCAATTCTTTTTAAAAAGAGAGTGCGTGGACATATATTAGTGACGACTAATATCAATTATCAGGGAAGCAATCTTACTTCCTGTTTCAGTTGTTGCTTGTTCTCTTTAATTAACTGTGCTTCCTGCAATTTCAGAAAGAAAGTCTTGAAACCAACAGAATAGAGTCTTCGTATTCATTTTGACCTTCACCAAACCTTAAATCTTCTCGAGCGGCGCTACTTGGGTATGTACTTTACGTTGTGCAATGTTTGCAGCATATGAAATTATCTTTTGGACGGTCGACCTAATCAAGTGATGTTTATAATGAAAGATGCACACACAGGTCTAGTTAGTGTGCACGAACCTCTCTTTGCAGTTTGTTGATCTCGTTCCATGTTCGCTCTTCCTGGGAAAAGCGAACGACCAAGATGGGGAGAGACAAGAGTGAAACAAGAAAAACACACGCAAGGGACCATTTTTTTGGTTATGAAACCCAAATGAAAAAGTAATTAAGTAGAGACCTTAGTCTTGATCACGAGGCTCAATCCCGCCTCGAGTTTCTTCTCTAATTGCTCCAATTCCTCCACGTTCAACCCCTCCAGATCCTCTCCCTTCATCTGCCTGTAGAAGAAATGGGAATAAATCTAATCGATTGGCGAAAAGGAGAGACAAGAAAAAGAAACATATTTTCAACTCAAACAAGCATGGAAAACATGGACCCGCACCTCAGTTCATGAGCCTGATCATACACTTCGTTGCACAACATTTTCCAATCGGTGTACAACATTTTCCAATCGGTGTTCTCTATCTAAGACAACAAAAAACAAGCATGAGAATAGGTTAAATCCTCCGTATGAAAATCGTTTTAATTCACTTATATCGGTGTTTCGTATATTAGTATTATACTTTATGGTAAAAGAATGCAAGGCTTGCACATTTGAAGAGGAATATGTCAGTATAACAGAATGCTTTCCTCAGGAGAATATGTTTCTTGTTTCACGAACATAAGGCACGAGTTTAAGAGAGCATGGAAGGCATATCTAAGCAAGTGATTCACCTCGAGTGCAACACATGGTCGGACTGATTTCTCAACTTTATTGGAGTGGTGACCACAATACCTCGTTAGTGTATCTTCCATACTTCACAGAAAAAGGACAAAAAATATAAAAAATAAAAAATAAAAACAAAGGAAGATTTAGAAAGTGAACATGCTACTCAAAAGTATATGCAGAACTCGACAATATACTTACGTATCTAGTGTTATAAGATGCAAGATTTTCACCTATTTCAATCAAGCCACTGAACTTTTCGTTTTTGACCACTACGCCAGTAAGTTTTGATTTTGTTTTTAATGAAGTCACTCGGCTCGAGGGTCAACCAATAACTGACCCAAGATATCGAACATAGAAGATGATGTAGCCTATAGTTGGATGACCACTTGTGAAGTCTACAATAGGTTGAGTGACCTCAGGTGAATGTCAAGTAAAAAGTCTTCATAGGGCAATCGTCATTGCTTATGGACCCAAAGTTGGGTGAACTATCCACAACCAGGATGAAAGCCTGGGTGAAACCAAGTGGAGGTTTGAATCGACTGATATTGAAGAATCAGTGGATGAGTTTGTGGCTAGGGGCAAAATGAACAAACCTGATAAAAAATGAACTTGGGAGCTAATTGACCTAATTGAGAAAAGAAAAGATCCAAAGTGCAGTGACCAATATCAAGACGTGTGAGCGCAGTGCATCGTATTATAATCGATGAAACTTCAGCAAATTCATTTATGTACAAGTATAATTGTTGAAGAGTGGCCAAAAAAAAAAAACGAAGATATATATTGATGGTCCTTGGGTTAGGTTTTGTATATGTGACATGTATTGCCTCAATAAACATAAGAGGGTTAGGCCAAGACTAACTAGGCTGCAGCGGCGGGTGTCAAAATAAAGCTTAGGAGGTGAGATACGAAAGTTTAGTATATGTGACATGTATTGCCTCAATAAACATAAGAGGGTTAGGCCAAGATTAACTAGCCTGCAGCAGCAGGCGTCAAAATATACTTCAGGAGGCGAGATACGAAAGTTTAGTATAGTGCATGTTTGATAAAGTCTATACCAAGTACCAAGCAGTATAGTATAGTTTATTTTGCTTGTAGTAGAGTATATGTTTGCAAAGGTACAGTACGAGTCTGTAGAAGTGCTGAATGAGGATTGTACAATCTTTGATCAAGTGCATTTTGCTTTTAGCATAGTACATATTCGTATAGTATGGAACATTTTGCTTTTAGTTTAGTACATGTTTAGTATTGCAAGTGTTTGTAAACTTACCCTAAACAAAGCTCAGAGGAGAGAACACATAGATTCTGCTTCAAGTGTTCAGCACCAGAGAGAGACCGATGCATCAAACTGTTGTAGATATCTTTGCAGATTCATGAAGTTTCCATCCTAGTTCTGAAATTCGAGGTTTGTTCATCTCTCTCTCTTCCTCTGGGTAAGCCATCAGTTATTGCAGCCACTTCAAGACAAAATTCTCTGGACTCTCTCTCTCTCTCTCTCTCTCTCCCTCTCTCTCTCTCTCTCTCTCTCTCTCTCTCTCTCTCTCTCTCTCTCCCTCTCTCGTTGTAAGCCACTAGTTATTGCTGCCATTTCAAGAGTAAGACGGAACTCTCTCTCTCTCTCTCTCCGCCTCTCCCCATCCTAAGTCCTTTTGGAAGCCCTGAATCTGATATATGGTTGTGCTTTTCTCTTTTGTTGTTCTTTCGAAGTTTTGATCACCGTCCTTGTGTTAACTATCAATCTACAGAATTTGTGATCAAATTTCTAACATGGAATTCTTCTGTCCAATCTAGACAACTCTAGTAGACGTGAGAAACAAACAATGAAAAGACAACCAACAAGCTGTTAACTTGTACGAAGACATCCACGCATTTCTTATTTGTTCTAGACCACTCCATCTTGTGTTACTATAAAATAATAGTAGATATTTGTAGTAGAGAACTGTGGAGACTTCCTCCACCGACTTTGGCAGCTTATATAAAGAAGCAAGTGCTCCATATTTTGAGTGGAGCTGACCATAAAATCCACATGACTCCCTCACTAGCACCTCTCTCAACTATTATAAAACCATCCTTATAAAGTAGTGAAATGATCTTTGTCCCGTAAATCTTTTCAAAATATCCTACCCTTATCCATCCTCTATCAAACATAGCTTACGCCCACATTCAAATTCTAACAAAATTTCTATACATTGTACCTCCGTCTATACCAAGTATCAAGGGGTATAGTACAGTATATTTTCCTTGTAGTAGAGTACATGTTTGCAAAGGTAAAGTAGATGTTTGTAAAAGTGCTGAATAAGAATTGTAGAATGTTTGATCAAGTGCATTTTGCTTTTGGTCTAGTACATATTCGGATAATATGGTAAATTTTCCTTTTGTATAGTACATGTTTGTACAGGTTTAGTACTGTAAGTGTTTGTAAACTCACCCTAAACAAATCTCAGAGGACAAACCACAGATTCTGCTTCAAGTGTTTCAGCACAAGAGAAAGAGACCACGTCATCAAACTGTTGTAGATATCTTTGCAGATTCCTGAAGTTCCATCCAAGTTATTGCTGCCATTTCAAGACAAAACTCTGTGGACTCTCTCTCTCTCTCTCTCCCTCCCTCCCTCTCTGTAAGCCACTAGTTATTGCTGCCATTTCAAGAGTAAGACGGAACTCTCTCAGACTCCACCCCCACGCGACCCCCCCCCCCCCCCCCCCTCCCCCCCTTCCCCAACTCCTTTTGGAAGCCCTGAGTCTGATATATGCTGGTTCTTTTCTCTCTTGCTGTTCTTTTGAAGTTTTGATCACCGTCCTTATCGTAAGATTATAGATCTCAACTTTCGATCTACATATAATTTAAGTTTCTATACATTGTACCTTCATGTGGGAATTGCAGCAAAAAAAAAAAAAAAAAAAAAGCGTGCTTACAACGGATAATGACCAGACATATCGATCTCTCAAGAGACAATCGAAGTACCCAACTGTGCACTCTCTCTCGCCTCAGCCCCCCACCCCAATTCTCTTCCTCTCTCTCTCTCTCTCTGTCCAACACCAAAGGGATGCATATAATACGATGACGAAAAACTAGAGACTCATGAAGAATTAAATTTTGAGTACCTGGAGCTGGAGAAATCATGGAGCTTGCCTGTGGCTGAGAAGATGATGAGGGACACGTCAGCGTCACATAGAACGGAGAGTTCCCGAGCCTTCTTGATCAGCCCCCTTCTCCTCTTCGAGAACGTCACCTGCCTTGCCGTCAACCTGTCTATCTTCTCTATTTTTATTTTCTCTCTCGCCATCTTCCTTAAATCTCGTCAAATTCTTTCTCTGTATTGAAAAAGGAAAGAAACAAGAAGAAGAAATCAGACGAGACCCAGGTCAAAAACTAGTAATAAATCATCTGGTGTAGCCGTTATGAGGCCTAGAAATTGATATAGCGAGAGCAACACAATGATATTGAGTCATATGGTGAAAGTTCTGTGAGATTAGATCACCAGAAAACCCTAGAACAACAGGAAACCAGTTCAAATCCACGAGCACAACACACACCCACAAAAATAAATAAATAAGAAGAAGAAAATGCCGAGAAAATGCAAGTTAGTTGGGGGGGGAGGGGAGGGGAAGGGAGTGAAGATCTGTAGGTTTTGTGATTCTGCTTGAATTTTTCTTCTTTTTATATTTCGTGGGGATGTGGTTTACCTTGTTCAGACGCTGAATTAGATGTTTTTTGTTTGTCTGATCATAGCGAAAAGACAAAACAAAGCAACCAGTGAGAGAAGGGGAGACAGAGGGAGACAGAGTGTGTATGGCTGCTTGTGTTGTGGGCTCGAGAAAGGAAACTCGGTCTTCCCTTTTATAGCCAAAGGGGAATATCTTTATCATTTACATTTTGCCCAAAGAAGGTGAAGAAATATCTTTCAGAACGAATTGACCAGAATCAACGCAATCATAGGACTTTATTTTATTCATCTAAATATATTGCTTTGCCACACAATAGCGTGCTTTGAGCTCTTTTAGCACCTATGAAGTATAAACTCTATATTTATTTATTCTTTTAAAAAAAATGGTGAAGGGTAATGCTCCTTCAAGGACATGTGATCTCTCTATTTCATTGTTTTTTTTAATTAAAAAAGATAAAGCTGAATACAAAATTTAACATCGCAAATCTGCTATCCCTATTTTTTCACCTAATAAAACATGAAACAACTCTTTAAGAGGTAATGAAAAGAAAATTGTATTAAAAAACTTATCAATTTTGAGATTAGTGAGCTAGTTAGCAAAGGCAATTTCTTTTGATATTTTAAAGCAAAGTAGGGCCAACATTATCAATAATATTTTATGGACTAACGAGATAGTGATGGTTTTAGAGTCAATCTCAGTGATGATCTTATAAAAACCAAGTATTTTGTGAAGCTGAGTCTTAACCATAAGCCCAAAATTCCACTTGTATCAATTAATATATTCCTACGAATGCGATAAAACCACTTAGCCAGTCATCCCCTTCAAATCTGAATAAACCCCCTACACCGGCAAGTCATGTTTTGCCTTTATCTCACCCATAAGTGTTCAATTAATCCACCAAGAAAGTGGGAAATCCCATATGACCAAAATCATAGGTGAAGTTTTAATGATTTGTTTTATGTTTGACCGAATTACTTGGGCTAGAATTGAAGGGAAAATAAAGTTGTCCTAGAAAAACGACTTGTTTCTCGATTGCCAAAAGAACCACTCACCTACTCCAAAATTATGTCCTGGATAAAAACTCAATTGTCCTCTACCGACAAGATTTGAATCCAACCAGAGTGACAAATTCATTATGAAGAATTCTCCCAACTATTGTTATGGGAAAAATTCAAATCATATTCTAAGACAATTGTTTCCACGTTAGACTCACATCTCAAGAAATATGAATTTCCTTCCAAGTTGAAAGTGATGTTCAATACATTAGTCAAAAGTCACTTATGAACAGCTTAACAGAGGAAAGTTTGAATATGTTGAGGTCCCTTTCACTTTCAAAAGGTAGATCACATACTACTAAATTTTTTTATTGTCTGCCCTATTGACGCACGCCGACTTAACAGAGAAAGTAAGGTCAAACTGGTTTTTCTTTTCTTCATAAATAAAACAAGGAAAGAATATCAGAGCATGAGCATTTTGTTTCGAAAAGAGAATCCTAATTGGATTTTGGATTGCATCTAAATTGTCGTATTTGAGACGTCTTCGATCCCTTTTGTTTCTCAATTTATTTTTTATTTGCATCACTCCTCTTCAAATTCCACCAACAAATATGTATCGGCTCGTTTATTTTTACATTGTCGTTTATATAATCACTCAACAAACTATTTGTTGTGAGACTTATAGTTATTAACACATAACGTAATAATTTTTAACAATTTAAATTTTTTGATATTCTATATAGGAATTATAATTACATGCGTATAATTAGGACGCTTTATCCTTCGACAAATTGCATGAACCTTCCCTCATTTCGAATTTTATCAAGAAGATTAGAGTCCATTCTTCCATACCCGCATGAAGGAGGATGTGCAAATGCTATGACTTTAGCCCAAGTTAGCAGGAAGAAGATGGGGCACATTCATCAAAAGTTAGATTTGACGGATATTCATTTTTTTTTCGGTACGACCATGGCTATCAGGCCATGCCATTGCTCATTTATTAGTGAGCCGTCATATCATTGCTTTGATTTTCTCTATTTTGCCGACCAAAATTAAAATTACTTTACTTTATGTTGGTCACCATAACTCTGCTATCGAGAAAAGAATACTTGAAGTGTCAAAACTTGACATAAAAAAAAAATACTTAAGTACCAAAAGTTAGGAAATTAACACTTAATTGTTAAAATCGGAGTAAAATTGATCGGTTAAGTGGTAACGGCGAAAAATCCAATCAAAATGCTGAAGTGGCGATTTTCTAATAAGCCTAGTGCAAAACGACATCGTTTTGCCCGCTGATGTGGCTAGACAAGTACCAAAATAACGTTGTTTTGTTGCTGACGTGGTAAATAATTAATATAACAATTAATTAAATTAAATTTAAAACCAAATTTATAAATAAAAAAAAAAAGTGAAGGGAGGAGGAAGATGAATAGCTGGCAGCGGCCGAGGGCTCGGCCCTCGTCGCTACCCCACCATCGTTGTGAATGCAAGGGGAGGGTTAGTCAAGGTCACTAAGCCTTAGCCGAGGCTCGGCGACCCCAACCGACCGATGGCGAGGGCCTATGAGCCCTTGCCTAGATTTGGGGCAAGGGTTACGACCCTCCCTTAGATCTCGGCGAGAGGGTCACCGGCCCTTGCTCGAGTGGTGGCCCCTTCCTAGCCAAGGCTCAATGACCTCAATCGACCCTCCCCTTGCCTTCCCGATAACAACCTCGCCATCGCCACTACTTGTTCATCTTCCTCCTCCTTTTTCTTTTAAAAATGGTTTTAAATTTAATTTCATTAATTTTCATATTAAAATTTGAATTGTGCCAAAATGACGTCATTTTTGTGTTTATTTGCTGAGTTAGCTTTCCGGCAAGTCACATAAGTGAGCAAAATTAGTAGAATTTTCAACGAGGTTTGCTGGATGTAGTACTCAAGTGTCCCATTATTAAAAAAAAATTGGTACTTAAATGTCACTTTCCTAACTTTTGGCACTTAAGTATCCCATTATCCCAAGTTTTGGCACTTGGGCTATTCTTTTGCCTTCAGCTACCTTAAAGTAATTGATTACCATATCAAGTCAAAACGTGGCCACTTCAAGGTCACTTAGGTGGCTATGGAAGAAAATAAATAATAGCACAAAAGGTGAAAAATATGAAAATGTCAATCACAAGTAGATTTAATTGAGAAACCAACATAGAGAGATTGATATAAATATTTTTTCATTTAACATTTTTTATTAGAAAAAGGTGTTATAGTGAGAATCAACTCAATGATACTACGTTTATACTTTTAATTTATCACTAATAATCCCTAATAAAAAACTTGATGTCAACATTCAAGATATGTTTTCAATTGGGGATAATGGCACAAATGACCTATAAATTTTGGTTCAATGTGCAATATGGTCCCTAAATTTTAAAATTTTCAAATGCGGTCTCTGAACTATAGTTCAATATGCAATGTTATTCCAAGACTTTTAATTTGTTTAATGTGGATTTTGAACTTTTACTACATATTTAATTCAATCCTTGCCTAAGTTCAGGGATCATTTATATTCTCTTTTAATTTTGTAAATTCTTCAATGTCATTAAAATTTTTAAATAATTTTTGGGTAGAAACCGCATAAGTAACCTACCTTGGAAGTATATATACCATTTGGTTGTGAATTACATAAGTTGCACCTTCAAAAATAAAACCTATCTACATCCTAGTGCAATTCACATTACTCGGTATTATTGACACTTAAATTTTGGCATTCTATTTAGTAATTCATTGCATAGAAAATTAATGATCGATCCCAACCACTAGCAAAAATAATAATTAAATTGCATATAGTTATCAGAATCATATTTCAATTAAATGCATTTAATCGGATTGGCAGTGGATAGTTTTGAGCTTAATTGAATGAACTGAATCTACATAGAGGGGGAAAATTTGGCCAAGAAGGCGGGGCCTTATTGAGCTTAATTTAATTCAGCCCATTGGGATTAATCAAGAATAATGCTTTAGATTTTAGAGTCCATCACTTGGTAAAAGGCCTAAATTAAGCCCTCGGATTAACTTGGGTACTTTTTCCTGTGTGTAGATATATCGCATTATGCCTCATAATTTAGAGGTCAGCAAATCAGAAATCTCAAAGCTTATTGAGAGAAAACACGCTGAGAAGAGAGAGGAGCCTCATGGCCGAACACCCTCGGCTGTGCAACCCTTGCGTCCGAGACTCCCCCCGTGTTGGTGCTGCCTCCCAGCCTTGACCAAGCCGCCTGATGCTCATCCGTGAGCCACCTACACCGACGATCGACGCTACTGCATCCTCCCCCGGCAACAACTTGCCACGCCTCCAGCTACCGCACCTGCACTGCGAGGCAACAAAGCATCCAGTTACCGCAACAATGACGAGTTGACGAAACTACTACGCTGCGACGAGGTCACGTGCACCGAGCCGCGATGCAACTCGACGACCCAGTTGTGTCACCGATCCACCTGTTGCTCAGAGACTGCACCACGATGACAATCTATTACCGCCTTCGCCATTCTTCACCAAGCTGCAGAATTGTTCCTTGTTTTTTTGCAGGTGAGTGACGCCGAGCACACCCACTGGCGAGAATCACCGAGCCAGCCTCAACAACCCGTTAGTCCTTCGAGCCGAGGAACCACCACCGCGGTTGAACACCATCACCACCGTTACCGAGGCTGTTATTGAACCGAGTCGACGCTCACGATCCGCGAAATCTTAACACGAGAGCCACCGCCCCCGAGCATGGCTGGCCCCTACAAGCCCTGCCACTGTTGTCCTCGGCCGTGAGCTTGCCGATCATTGCCTATCGTGATTCAGTATCTATTGTTCGAATTTGGCAATATTATCTTCAAACGAGATAAATATCTTATCCGAAATGGAATATTTAATTACTTTCCTATTTTGAATAAATTAATATCTAATTCGATTTTTTTGAGCGAAAGACAATATAAATTAGGGTTTATTTCCTAATCGATGATGCGCATATAATCTTTTAATTCTATCTCTAAGCCTTGAGATGGAATTATTAATTTTTGAATGTTTATAAAATACCAAAAATACTATATGCATGCCATTTTAGGTACATTTAATCAAAATTGCATATCATGTAGATAAATTTCAAGATAAAAGAAAACCCAAAAAAATTAGATTGTTTTGGTGTGTTTATTTGTTTTCATATGTTGCAATTTGTTTGCTTTGATAATTGATTTTTTTTTAGTGGCTGTGCACCAGCATGATCATTCCTCTAAGCTGTCCGCTTAACTGTTTTTAGAGTAATCTAGCGTAATTAACTCTCCAAACTCATTGAATCTCTGGTTTGTAGATGTAAAGCACTTATCTTGCACTTTACTTGGATATCTAATCAATCCACAATAAACTGATTAGTAGCGATTTCAAGATAAAATTAACTTACATGTTAAAAACTTGAACCAATGTCACAAATTGGTACGAGATTGGCAGAGCCCGAGTTAAGTCAATATTTAGTAATCTATTAACCAAACTCTAGATGGTTCACTATTAGTTAAAGTTGCGACAGATATCACCAAGCATAGTAGTCTAGTGATAAAAGGTTATACTGTCTTTCCATGAGGTTTCAAGCTCAAGTGATGTTGAGAACGAGACTTTAACCAAATTATGCCTAAGACATTTGTTACATCGTGTGGAGAGAATTCTGATTTCCAGCTTGCCAGTAGAATTGCAGTGTGATACGCATATAATAACGTGAAGAGAGGTTTACTGTGTTGGTCACCCCTTATTCCCTTTTAATTATGATTAGGTATACATGTATTACTAAGGATCACATTATGATTTTTTTTAAAGATAATGCTAGTATTTATAATAGTTACTAAGGAAATTTATGCTATTTTAATATTCTATTATACCTTTAACTATCCTCCAAATTCGTGAGCTTTAGTATTACTAGATGAACTTTTGGGAAAAAGCAATTGATGGAGGAGCTTATATAGATTATTTAATACTGAACTAAAAAAGGAATAAACAAACTCTAAGTCCTAAAATTATGAAAATATTATTAAGTCCTAAAATTTTCAAAAACTGCATTCAAGTTCTAATATTTGTCAAATTCATGCAATCGAGTCATCTTTTTAACTTTTTTCTAACTTGACTGACAAAAAATATTTATGTGCTTTTTTTCTCTTTTACGTGGCATTAATATTATTAATCCATTAGCTATAAAACTAAAATGATGTTATTTTTTTTATCTAAATTTGAATTTAGGTTATAAATTTGAGTTTAATAAGATTAAAAAGATCCAAAAAAAAAAAAAAGGGATAAAAACCCTCAAGCGAGAGTGTCCTGTGGACAGCTGCCCTATCACCAAAAAGGGTCGGTAAGGCATCGGCAATTATAAGTCCTCGCTTGTGGTCAACGATGGTTGTTTACCATCATTGAGGCCCTGATGAAGCCTCAACGATGGTGGGCAATGACGACAACCTAATTAGCCTTTTCTGGTGATGGTGGGGCAACGACTGCACTAGGTCTATCCTGTGGTTTTTGTTTCCTTTTATTTGTTTTCTTTTAGCCTTGTTTAATCTAATTTAACTAAAATTTGGGTTTTAAAAATTTGAATTTTGATTGTTTTAGTCTTGTGCTTCATGTTTAAGCAAGTTAATGCAATGCAAGAGAAAGAAAATAATAAAATAAGCCATGTTAGTATTGTTTTTATTAGCCAAGTTGGATGGAATCAACTAAAGGACTTGATTGCATTAATTTAACGAGTTTCATGACTTAAATGGATTCTTTGAAAATTTTAGAATTTAATCGCACTTTCATGATAAGTTTTAGGATCTTTAGTGAATTTATCCAATTAAAAAGAAAAGAAAAGAAAAGGATAATAGAGCTGCCATTATTTTCGTATGACACTCAGTTTAGTGCTAAAGCTTTTCGAGGATCACTTTAGTGCCACTTTGATAAAAGATAGATCATTTAAGTGTTGAACCGATTTAGAATGTCAGAAATTTGAGTGGCAATATTCTAACATTTCTTTTGACCAATGTGGCTCGCCAGCATAGTAAGTTGGCATTAATTGACATAAACGATGTTGTTTAACATATGATTGCCTCAGATTCAGCCTCCACTTCAAAGCATAACCTTACAATAGATGATTTGGGGGAAAAAATCAGCCTCTTCCTCCCTAAACTTAAAACTGTGGATGTGGGGCAATCAGAAATTGAAAGTAGCAATAGAGGCCTGCTAGTTCATTTGTGTGATTTTGTCTCGCTGGAATTGCAATTTTTATAGTGAGATTTTAATATAAATAGTAACAAAGAGCCGTGATGAGGGTTTAGATGCTGGGAAAAAGAAATATAGCAAGTATATATTTAGATATTGAAAACGAGGGATAACTAATTGGTGTAGTGATGATGACGCTGAGAGACATGGCGGCGAAATAGACGATGGGAAAGGAAATGGAGTTGGCGGAGAGGAGGAGGGAGTCGATGGAGTGCCAGCGCTCGCAAAAGGAGACTTGAAGGCTGAAGTAGGCATCAATGAAGCGATGGAGCTGCGATGGGAATAGGAGGAGATGAAAATGGTGATGTCGAGAGAGGGATGGGGGAGGGGAATGGGTTGCGCTTGCTATAGAAGGTGGGGTTGGAGCTATAGAAATTGTTTCTGGGGTCGATTTGGAGAGGATTGGCCGTCATTGAAGATGAATCATGACTTTCATAGAGCTTGAGCTTCAAGCCAAGCGATCTATTACAGGATTAGAGAGAGAAAGAACTGAGAACTTTATTACAGGTTTTCTCATAAAAAAGGAAGTCCACCGTGAACGATGTGTAAATAATTCTCTAAAACAAAAAACCACATGAAATGAATTGTTGGAATTATGTCGCTTGAGGCACTTAGGTGATTGTCCAATAAAGTAGCACTAAAGTGATCTAACAAAAGTTTCAGCACTACAATAAATGTCGTATGAAAGTCATAATAGTTTTAGTGTCATTTTTAAATGAAAAAACAACTAGCACGTCACCTAGTGAAGGATTTGTTTTTTCTATAAACACAAGAGTTAAAAGGAAAATTATACTCATGCACACAACAGTGGGAGAAGTATGCTAAAAGTGTCTTAACCTGTGTATGTGCTTATTTTAGTGCCACAACTTTTCATTGGTTCACTTAAGTGCCACTTTTTTAAAAAAGAAAACAATCACTTAAGTGTCAACTCCGATCTGAGTCGTCGGAAAATTTGACGTGACAATATTTGATTAATTTCTCATTCCTACGTGGCTTCCAGTATGCCTTGTCAACATGTTATCTCTAAACGACGTCGTGTAGCAAGTTGAAAAATGATCACTTTAATGCTAGTCGTTGTAAAAAAAAAATCACTTCAATGCTAATTGTTGTTAAAAGTGATCACCTCAGTGTCAATCTTAATGAAAAGGTGATCACTTCAGTGCCGAAAAACCTCTAAATGACGTCGTATAACAAGTTAAGAAATGGTCACTTAAGTACTAGTCATTGTAAAAAAAAACAAACAAAGATCACTTTAGTGCCACTCAGTTGTTAAAAAGTGATCACTTCAGTGCCAATCTTAATAAATCATTTTAGTGTCAAAAATGCCACATCAAATAATATTTTTAATTTTAAAAGTCATGTAATTTCTCTAGTTGGAATTTTTCACCAGAGGCACTTAAGTGATCGTTTTTCTCCAATTTTGGCACTTAAGTAAGCCAGCAAAAAGTTGTGCCTTATACAAGTTAAGACATACTTCTCCCAATATCTTATCTCATCTTATATAATATTATAAAGTGAAACCTTCAAGAAATATGAATAAAGCTTTCCATGTGGCGATTGCGTTAAGACTTCACGTGTTACACAGCCAATCATAGATTGACAGAAAAATGTGATGTGAAGATGGACAAAACGTTTAGAATATTAGTTTTCTCAAAAAAAGACTATGCTGACTAATTAGCATTTCCATATGTCAATTTAAGTTGATTTCTAAAAGGCAATAACGCTTGGGTTAGGATTTAGACAAGCAACCAAACTTAAGAAGCCAACTTATCCTGATCTATAGAAAGTAGAAGCATTATGATTAAGATTTCGTCAAAATTACTTGGTAAAAATTTAGGCAAACGAAAGTTATCTATCACGGTATTATAAGATGAATCCCAAACTAAAATATAATCATCTCAACTGACATAATATATGTAACGACATAAAGTAGCGAGCTAGTGTTGATTTAGTTACTATTTACATAAGTTTCTTGAGCCATTACTTATTATTTTATAATTGAATAATAATGGCTGGAGTAAATAATTTTTAAATAGATTAATATGATGGTAAATGGAATTATCATCGTCTCAACTTAAGATATATACCCCTTTTTTTTTAATTTACTGAAAATAACACTCAAGAGGTTTATAGAAGGCTTTCAAGCCTAACAAATCACAAATACCTGTAGAACAAATCAAAAGCCAAAAGACAAATAACAAAGCACAGTTTGCAGCTATATGCACCTTCTCATCCCTCAAGAATGAATCTTACACTGTAAATGATCGATGGCTGATCACTAGATTAAGTGATGAGCTCATGTGGAGATCTCCTACTCCATTTGCAATTGCTTGTGCTACGTGTATAGGTTTAATGTCCTCATCACTATTGTCATGCAGAGACACTAATATCAAAATGTTGAAAGAGTGTGGATCAAATATTTGTAAGAAGCTCCTAGATCTATATTTAGATCTAGTTCAAGAGAGTAAAACCCCTAAATTTGGACCTAAATCTAAAATCGGAAGAGAAGAGTAGCTTAATCTTGGAGAGATTGTGGAGCTAGGTGGCTGTTGATTGGACAAATGGAAATTTATTCACACACAAACTTCCTAAACAGAATGAGAGAGCAAAGAAAGACGGAATGCTTTAAAAGAAGGAAGAGGGAGACAAAGAGGGAGGGAGTGAATGAGGGTTTCTCTCTCTCTCTCTCTCTCTCTCTCTCTCTCTCTCTCTCTCTCTCTCTCTCTCTGGGATGGCACTACAGAGCAACAGTTTCAAGAGAAAAGAGAGGAAACACTAACTTAGGGTTTAGAGAGAGAGAGAGAGAGAGAGAAAGAGAGCGAGTGACATTATTTTATGTGCTTCGTTATTTCATTCTCAATGGATATCCATTTCATATACAACCAAATTGACATACGGATGCTTAACAAATTGTGTACATCTATATTGTAACATCCACAAGTTTGACCCATGAGAATTGGCCATAGAATTGGTGTGTCAATAGTGGGGATTAGTTGTGGACTAATCTAAGGATCGATCATAGATGGATCGACCTAATTGGGAGGATGATCGAGGGATCAATCATGGTTAGATTAAGGAATTTACCATGGATTAATCATGGGATCGACAGTGAATTGATCCACCGATCACGCAAGTCAATTCGAGCTATTTGGCCATGGATCGATTGTTTGACTATAAGGGTTGGTTGTGAGATGGTCACACACCACCACGGATCGGTTGATGACCATGGATCATTCCCGCACAGTCATGCTTTGGTCGCAGGTGATTCCCCTCAGTCATGTATCGACTGCAGGCAACCATGAATCAAACACCACCACGGAACGGTTGATGACTATAGATCGTTCCCGCACAATCATGCTTTGGCCGCGGGTGATTCCCCTTGGTCATGTATCGATTGCAAGCAACCATGAATCAAGTCCGTACGATCATGTGTTGGTCGTGGAATGATCAATCCCACATGACCACATGACAACTGAAGGTCAACCATAGAGCAATAAAAGATGAAATACCATTTGATCATGAGCTTGGCATTGGCCAGGCCAAGAGCTAGTCACATGCTCAACCAAACCTAGCCATGTATTGGCTTGTATTGGCCATAAAGCCCATCAAGCAAGCCATTAACCTAGTTACGCTTGTCAGACTAGGTCGTGACAAGCCTCACATGACCATGAATTTACCATAAATTTCGGCTCAAGTAAGGTAGTTATTCATGCATGAAGATGAAAAACTCTCACCCAATGATGTTAGCGCTTCAATTGGCCTCATTCTCTTGTTTGCTTAACGTTCTTTGGAAGTTAGTCCATAAATAAAGATAATTTGGTAGAGGGTTTTCGAAGGTTGGCTTGGAGAGCAAGGAAAGGCATGAAACATGTGACAAAATCCAAGCTTCATGATGACCATATATTGGACATTAAATGAAGATGGTGATTCATTAGCTTAGGTGACCATGTGAAAATATAGTCATAATTTTCAAATATCAACCTTGGAGAGCAAGCTAGGCTAAGTCATGATTATAAGGTGACTCATTGCACAAGTGGACCAATAAAGAGATTGACAAGTGTTCTTAATCATTCCCCTAGAATCTTATAATGCCACACCATCAAGCTAGCCATGTCATTCCAAGAGAGTCGATTGGGCCACTTGTTAGGACCATTAATGATGGGCATAACTCATCCAACTTAGGTAGCAAGGTGGAGATTTGGTAATGATTGCAAGGAGATTTAGCTTGATGAACAAATTGGTCAAGTCATGATTATGTGATGACTCATGAGCTTAAGTGGACCCATGATAAGCCTAATAAGTGTTCATTATTTCCATTAGAACTTAGGTGTGCCACCTCTTCAAGATAGCCTTGCCACTCATCTTATTAGGCATGCCACTCAGAAAGAGTTCATTGGGCCATGTGTGAAGGGCATTAAATGAGGCTTGGCCTATAAATGAAGCACCACCCCTTCATTTCCCAACCCTTGGTTCACTTTCCCGTTTCCTCTCCTCTTACATGCTTCCTCTCTTTCTCCCTTAGGCTAACTTGCCACCACCCTCACTGCTCGGTCATTTCTTGACCAAATCCTCCTTACTTTGTCAATTGTAAGTGGAATCTCTAACCCTCGGCTAAGGCAATGTGCTACATTGTTTGATTTAGTTGTGTACTCACCGTGCACAATCATGTGCATTACAAGGATTGATTTTGTATGGTTTGCTCATGTCTTGCATTCATTAGTAGAATCATGCTCCGGGTCACGGATGAACCTCACTTGATATTGAGATTAGTGTTGAGGTGTGATGGATCGAACCTCACTTGGCCTAGGATTGATATTGAGGCGTGTTGATCTGAGCTTTGCTTGGCTTTGAGTTGGCATTTAGGCTTGTTAGTTCAAGTCGCGAGTCACGTGCCACACCAAGCATATTTGGGCTTAGTTGTGTACAAGTCAATGAGTGTTTTGTATGGTTTGCATTCATAAGGATCATTATGCCTTGAGTCACGGACAAGCCTCGCTCAGCTTGGGATGGGCGTTAAGGCGTGATAGACCGAACTTGGCTTAGCCTTGGATTGGCATTGAAGCATGTCCTTTTAAGCCATGTTTGGCTTTGGGTTGACACTTAGTTGTGTCGATTCAAACCATGAGTCACATTTTGCACCTGACATATTAGTATAGTTATGATGTTATAGATCATGACATACACACTTGCATGAGCATGCCTTCGAGCCTCGTTTGCATCGGCTAAAATGAAAGAGAATGAATCTGCTTGTGTGATACACAACATGTGATCATCTAATGAAAGATAAGATCTGTTGCCACTTGAGGTGGCGACGATGCCCCCACACCAACAGGATGTTGTCACTCATGAGAACGGGATGCCCTGATACTAACGGGATGCCTCATTAAGGAGAACGAGATGCCCTACACCAATGCCTCATTCATGAGAACGGGAAGCCTTAGTTGAGCTAGGAAACTCCTAAAAGTATGGAATACTCAACTTAATGGCCAGATGCCCAACTTGAGGCTGGAAGCACTTGAAAATATGGGAAGAACAATTTGAGAGGTTTGATGAACCTTTGTGCAGGTTGTTGTGTATTGTTTGATGAGTTTGCTTAATAAATTCATTGACGATAAGCCAAAATTACACATGCCTATAGTCAAGGTAGAGCAAGGGAATTACTATAGATATGCCATCAATGCCATAGTGCGAGTAATATTCGCATGCTAGATTCGATAGCGAGTCGTCCTCCTATTGGAGGATTAGTGATTTTACTTGCTGAATCCTCGACTCACTCTTTTCACTTTTAGACTCATAGGTGAGTTTGAAGTTGCAACCTCCATAGAGGAGATAGGGATACCTGGCCTATGTGGATAGATATAGCATGATGCAAAAAGAAAAGGCACATAAAAAAGGGTTTGTAAATGTGCTGATGTAATAGAAGAGTAGTGTACTATGTTGTGTTTTCCTAACTGCTTGTTTGTTGTGTTATCTATGAGACAGTTGTTGTACATGCTTCCGCATACTGATAATAACAAAATCGAAAAGAAATGGGTTGGTAACACTCTTGGGATATCACATCAATACCCTGCTGGTCGCAGTCTCGGGTTAGGTCGTGACATATACTAACATGACAATAGGAAATTATTCAATTAGTCATATATCTATTGTATGTATGCTAATTGAGTCTCAAATTATTGGTAATTTAGTCCATAATAGAAATTTCAACGTAGTTCTTCAAGTCAATTTTTGTTAGAAATCACTGAGGTAATAATCTAATTATCATCAGGCGTCCTACATGACACACTGTCATGTAATTTAGTTGAAATGACTTAAGTGTAATTTAGTGCAAAGGTTTAGACTAAATTGGTAAATGAGACAATTTAGGATTGAATTTGTTTCTCTACAATAAATTTAAGATTGATTGAACAATATCCCTCGATCTATTAAGGGTACCAAATTAGAGAGAATCAAAAATTAATTTTCAACCAAACGTAGCACAAGTTTTTAGTTGAGATTAATATTGCAAAAAACTCAAAACTAATACATTTGTGACAAATTTACCTAAAATTAATTTTTTGACTGTCAAAAATCTTAAATTGATACACTTGCAATAAATATATACAGACTAATTTTTTGACTATAAAAAACCTCAAAATGGTATATTTGTGATAAATTTAATATCTCTCAGTTTCCCTTAAATTAAATTAATACCATGAAAAACCATCAATTGGTATGCTTGTGAAAAATGAAGGGTAAAACCTCAAATTGATATATTTGACAACTTCCATATGTCTTCCAACTTAGTAATTTAATGATAAAGTATAACAGAAACTAATAGAGGATAAATTTATTGCATACTTACCAGTTTGGTATTTTTAGGTAAATTTGTTAGAAGTAACTAGTTTTGCATTTTTCGTAGTATTTACCCTTCTAGTTATTAGCAACAATATGTAATATCACATGGTGGGTCCACTATTTTTAATGCAAAATGACGTGGAGAGAATATGAAGAACAAATTCCTTGCAAATGCTGCAATGATGAATATCTTATTCAAATTTTGTTGGGTATTTCATAGACACTTATACATAAACACACATACAAAATAATTGTTCAAAAAGTTTTGAACTTATATTATGGTGATTAATTCAATCATAAACATTTCAATTGTACTAATTTAGTCTTAAAGTTTTTGTTAATTTGCCAATATAGTCATTTCAACTAATTTTGATCGGAAATTAGTGGCGTGAATGTTAGTAGACCTATATGACACAGTCAAAATTGGCATAAATAATTTTTTTTTGATAATTTTTCTTTCTTTTTTTAAAGTTAAGGAACCCTTAACGGTAAAAAAAGAAAATAAAAATAAATTTATTCATGTCAACATTGGTCGTATGACGTTAGATAGCCAACAACCACATTAGTGATTTCCGGTCAGTTTAAATTAAGAGTCATACAATAAGATTTAAACTTGTTAGATAATTATCTCTACATGCACACAAGATGGTGATACAGTATTACACATCTTTTCAAATACACATATTGTAACTCAACACGTCATAGCATGAGCATGAACATCCCTTATCCTGTACAGAGCCAATCTCATTAGCTTGTCAAAACCGCTTCTCAATCATTAATACATGTGAAATATGAAATGCATTGACGTCCCAAATAGGTCGACACAGTGATCTAAGAAAATGCCGTACGAAAGGATATCCATATCTTATTCTATGCCCCTTTACGAGTCTGCAATACATTTTATTCAAGATTCTATAAACCTTTCGACACTTCGTCCCTTCATGGTGCCCGAAACGACCGAAACATTCCACGTACCTCAGCCTGTTCAGCACCCTTTTGAGCCCCACGAAAGTTTTTATCCTCCATCGTGCTCGAAACGACTGAAACGTTCCACGTACCTCTCGGGCTATTCACCTCCCTTTTGAAAAGACTTGATGTGAAAACCTTACGACGATGCGGCTTCTTCGGTGCACCCTTTATTTTTTATTCATGAGATGTGGGCGGGAGGATTACATTCTGAAAAGGTCTTTTGGTGATGATGTCCAAAAAGGAGCGTCGACCTCCTTGGTTGTCTACATTTCATTGGCTTGTTGCCTTGACTCGTCGCTCCTTCCCTTGGACGTGTCCTTTTCAAAGTCAATTTGAGGACAGGTTCTGATGCGACTACTCAAGCTGTTCCCGTGGTTTATTCCGTTTTCGAATTCCGGAAAAAGAAGATTGTTTGATTAAATCCATCATATTTAAGTACCAAGTACGAAGGGAATAAAGAAACAATGACTTGCGATAATCAAATTTACAATCGGCTGAAGTATTGATCCTAAAGAAGAATCCTCAATTCGAGCTTTCTCGATCATCACACGACTAGCTCTCACATGTCCGATGGGGATCAAATTTTGAATCCTCCTGTCATGATCAAGCCCATCTTTGTGGACCATTGGTTCCAATTTCTTCCATTTTCTTGATAAGTCTTTTGTCATTGAAACCATTGCTTGTTGGGCATTAAGCCAGTGCAAAATATACCGCCACAATCATTATATTATCTGAATTTTTAAAATTTTTGAAAAATATATGCAGTTCTATGTATCAATATTTATATATATTGAAAGTTTCAGATATCTCGAATTAGAAAAAAAAAATTGAAATGTGAGAATTATGATATTTTGTTAAGTAAAAAGTAAAATGAAAAAATCAATTGAGATCTATATTTGTGGATTTGGAACTAGTTCAGTATTATCGTGTGACGTGCGCTCACCAATCGAGAGTAGCTAGAGAATGCCTTGAGAAGCTAGTCAAGATTCAAGAAGCTCTCACACAAAAAGGCTGCACATGATAAAATTTCTGAAACAGAAATTGATTTCTGGCTAGAAATCAATTTTTCAATTTCTATTCCCCAAGTTTCTGAGCAAAGAAACCTGTTTGATAACGACTCAAAATTTCTATTTCGAAACAAAATCCATTTGATAACAGAAAAAAATTTCTATTTCTATGAATCATTTTGTCCCCATCCTTTTACCTCACTCTTCTTGGTGCTTATGATGGTAATTTAATTTGATAAAAGTTGATAAATCATTTTAATTTATATTGGTAATTCGATAGAGTAGTTAGGAACTTCAAAACATTAGCAATTTATGTAAATAAAAGCTAGTAATTAGTATAAAAAATGCTAATATGCAAACTATAAAAGATTTGGTATTTTCAAATGCTAATATGCAAATACCGAATGTATTTATTCTCCTCATTCAAGATTCGGGTTTAAGTCACTACACTTTTTTGCATTCTTTTGAGACCACAAAGTGATTTTATGTTAGGTACTAGTTGACATGGAGGGAGGCGCAATTTGCGAGCGATTCGAAATTAATAAAATGAAAGTTGTGCTAGAAATAGAAATTGATTAGATAACAACATAGGAAATCCTCAAATACAAAGTAATAGTCGAAATAGTGCTAATACATTACAAAAGTTGAAAATACAATTTTATGGAATTTCCGGCATATTATTATCCCTTGCCATTTTATTGGCAATGGTTTTCCTAAGCATATTTATTTGGTTTCCTTTATCGGTCAATTGAATGTTTGCAAGCTCATCCTGCGTAGGTTCAGCCACGTACATCGGATCTCCATATAGGGAAAAGTTCTTATCCATCTTGTCTTGATCGCGGATGTAATTATAGATGTCACAACATGCAATTACGATATGTGCTTGCTTTCGAAGTGCAAATGAGGGCATGTGCCTCAAAATGAAAAAGCGATTCTTCAATGCTCCAAATGATCTTTCAATGACATTCCTTAAAGAAGAATGCCTATAGCAATAATATCATTATAATTGCAACTTAAAAACATAAATAAACAAAGTCTCAAATACATAAGTCATGAAATGAAATACATAAGTCATGCATGTTTCTTAAATAAAGTCTAAAAAAAAAAAAATTATATTTCTATTTCAAAAACAAAGAAACTACAATTTCTAGCTTCGATTTCTCTACAAAAACAATTTCTGAAACAAAAATCTGTTTCAGAAATAGAGAAATCAATTTGCATTACCAAACGGATTTTTGTTCCAAACCTGTTCCGAGGAATAGAGAAACAGAGAAATCAAAAAATAGAAATTTTATCATGCGCAGCCAAAGCTGCTAGAAATGATGCCTAAAAGATGGCCAACACACGACTCAGCTTAAAGTAGGCCTAGAATATGCCTAGTTTGCATTGGGAACTTCCAAATAGGCCAAGCCCCAATCGCAAATCCAAACCCTGTTGTCAAATTAGAAATGATTTGAGTGAAAATATTCAAAAGATGCAAGATCACTCTCTAAAGCTAGGGGTTGGTTTCCATTGATGATGATATGTAATATTTACTTATCGAATTGGGGGATCTATTGTTCTTTGTTTACTCTTGATTTAACATTTAAATCAAAATGAAAATCTAACAAGAGTCTTTCTATCGCAACTTATAATTAATAACAAGGTTGTGCCAACAAGCATTTTAGGGCTTTTTCTTTTCTTTTTGGTAACCGATGATCCGCCGGGACCACCTTTCGCTTACGTTAATTGGCAACCCATGGCCCGTATAGTACATGATGCACCTCGGACCAAGCGTCAATATATCTGGATAGTCTATGTTACCAAAAAACAAATATATCTAGGGAGTCTAGCATAGGACTCCACTACCATGGCTCCCCATTTAAGACGTGTTAACAGTTACGGAGTTTGGACCCTAGGATTTCTGCGATGAAGTGCTCAAAGCCCAACCAACTCAGCTGTCCACCAGTGAGTGCATTTTAGGGCATTTGTTAAGCATAATAATGGAAAAATACTCTTTACTTTTGAAGTATTAACTGTTTCACGAAAATGTTGGAGAAAGTAAGAAATAAAAATCTTCAATTATATTATGAATTCACTACCGAGCGGGATATTTTAGGGATAAATGGGTCATGAAATCCGTGTTGTGCGTAATGGTGTAACTTCAAGCCATGTCATGTCAAGAAAGAATCCCTTGCCAACTTGTCTCTCGAGCATAGCTACATCATGTGGATAAACTTCCCAACTTGCAATATGCGGATAGAACTAAGGTGACGTGACCGCATCCTCTATTCCACACATACCGCCCGATATCGAATCTTGGGGAGGGTGGGATAGTGGTTGGCTCATCAAAATTCATTCAGGATGGGCCACTCTTCCTTTCTCCTCACGTAAAGGGACAAAGAGAAAAGTTAAGAGCATAGTTATTGTACGAGCAACTAGGCATCTCAATTTCCTACGAGTATTTTTATTCCTTTCATTGAAATCATAGAATTGTTTCGGTTAGCAATCTTGGTGTAATCCTCCATAAACAAGAAGGCATCGCATGAAATTACAAACTACGGATCTTCAATCAATTACATGTTTAAATTGTCCCAAATTAGGTCTAACGGTGGATAAGCAGATAGAGTCAAGCCTCGGATAACAAGCATTGTGTAAAGGCAGTGGAGAAAAAAGTCGTAACTGTAACAGGCCCAATCGTGTGTTATTGAAATGCTCATTCCAACACATCTGAGCCTCCCATAACAAGAACCTGATAGCTTCTACTATAAAAGAAAATCAAGACCTCCTCGAGAAATCTTCAGATTTCTCGAATTTCCTCGAGTTCTTGATTCGTATGGATAAAGGGTACTTATAGAGGGCCATAAGCGAGTCACACGGTGTCATCCCCATAAGATGAGCATTTGACAAAGTACCAAGAGGAGTTCAGCAAGAAGAATACCAAGAAAATCCATAGAACGATAAGGAGCTAAAACCAAACTGTACTACAGTAAATTCAAGATGAAACAAATTGGTCATCTAGTAGAATCCACACAATAAAATGCCTACACCACGACAATAGTGGTGGATACTTGTAGACAACTCTGCCGTCATGGAACATAACGTAATTTATGACAAACAATCTATTGCAGAAAATCCAAGAAACATTTGCACAAGTTATAAAGAGGGTACAGTATAAAACAAGTAAGATGCATCAGAGGAATTGGAAAGCCTCAGGCACTCACTCTAGCACCTCCTAAGACAAGTATCGTTCTAACTGGGCACTTGGTGTTGATTAACAAAAACAATTTTCGCACATCCAATTGGGACCTGGATGGATATGTGCAGCTTGTAAAGAAAATTTTCTCCTTTTCCATAGATACCCTCGTTAATTCTCAAATTTTAAAATCATAAGAAGACACTTATGTCCTTTTGCATATAATTCCATTATTTTCTCTTATTAGCATCCAAACAACATCTTCACTCAATCTCCCAATTTCCTTCATTTTCTTTTTTTGTCTTTATCAGTATTTTCATCTCCCAGCCACTAAGTGTTAATAAAAAGAGCATGAGTTTTTTTGAGGGAAAATTATCCAACAAGTCTTAAATCTACTGTACTTTTGTCAATTTAATCCTAAACTTCTTCGTGTTTTGTCAATCAAATTTATTCAGCCAATTGGTTTACCCAAAGAAAGGTCAAGTTGACTCAATTGAATTAAATTGAACACTAATGGGCAACACAGGACTTACAGCTACAAGGGGATTATTTAGAAACAAATGTGGGGATTAAATTGGTGGTTTATCACCTTCGTTGCATGCTTGTATAAAATTGACATATGGAACATTAAACAAAAAATCATTAGTAAAAATATTTAAAATTTTATATAATGAAAAGAAATTATTGATAGAAGTACACAATAAAAACAAATTGTATATGTAAAAAGAGAAAATACTTTAAGATCTGCACTTTGTTTAAGAAGGTTCTTGTGGGATTGAAAAGATTAAATCTTAACATTGAAACTTATGAGAGATAGAACTTCTAACAATTAGTTATTCATGGATACAACATATAGATAATTAGTAAATGAAGATGTTTAAGGATGAAAAAAATGATTGAGATTTAATAAAAATTGGAGGTTCTTTTACTTTACATAATTATCTGTATAGATATGCATCATAGAATAACATATTTTAGTGGGGATAACGTCCAAAAAACTTAAATCCATTGTACAATAGCCAATTTAGTCATAAATTTTTCAATTTAATCAATTCCTGAGTCTTTTGAAGACTTATCAATGTTATCTTTCCAGCTAATTTTGATCAAAAATTGATGACATGGACGTTGACCGTCTTATGTGGATAACCGATACTGACATTGACTTTTTGCAAATTCTTTTATAAAAAGTTTCTAAATTTTTTTCTTTTCTTTTCTTTCGCTATTCATCTTACCAAAGGGTCCTCGAGGCTTTGATGATGGCTAGTAACCCTTAGGATTCGTTTGGTAAGGCTTCTATTCCGGGGAACAATTTCTTTTCAGAAATAGTCTTTTTCTATTTTTATTCCCTAAAACAATTTCTCAGTAAAAGAACGCGTTTAGTAGCTATATAAAATTGCTATTCTCAAAATGGAAAAAATAATATAAATGTGTTTGATACGATTTATAATTTTTTTGTGACGTAGAATTTCTTTTATTGTTTTAAAGAATTTTTTTCTTTTCTTATTTGTCCCCACCGCCAACTATTGCCGCTTGCTAATATTGTTGCTGACTGTCGTTGCCAACCGTTACTGTTGTTGGCAACTACTGCCAACGTTGCCGGCTGTCGGCAATAGCGGTGTTAGGCGACGGCGGTTACCGCGATGGGGGGCAGCGACGGCAGCTAGCCTATGGCGATTGGCAAGTGACGATTGATGGCTGAAGGTGATCGGTAGTTCGAGGGGGCCGTTGGTCGGTGGCTGGGCTTGCGTGATCGGTTGACGGGGGCGGTGGTCGACCAACGGCAAGTGGCCATAGGGGCCAAGTAGGAAGAAAAGAAAAAATAACTTATTTTTTAAAAATTATTACCTAGAACAAGAAGTTATTTTTTTCTACTTCTTGTTTCTGTTCCAAATTTATTTCTCGTTCACTTTTCTATTTTGGGGAATATAAAAATTAATTGATGTTACCAAACAAATTTATGTTCTTTTTTATTTCGGGAGCAAAAAAAAAAAAAAAAAAAAAAAAAAACAAAGAAACATTGTCGACAAGCCCTTACCGGCCAAAAGTGAGGCCCATGGAGCCCTTACTGACCACACTAGATTTGTGTGAGGGCCATCACGGCCCTTGCTTGTGGCCAATGACCGGTCAACTATCAATCATATATATTCCCTCATCTTTTAGGAAAAAAACAATACAAAAATGATAAAGCTAAAATTTAGGTTATTGTAAAACATTATAAAAATCGTCTTTGTTAGTGTTGATTGTGCTACATAGGCGGCTAAGGTTAGCTAGATTACCATGTCAGTGATTTTCAACCAAAATTAGCCGTGAGGACCAATAAGCAAATTGTCAAAAATGTTTAAGTCTCAATTGGCCAGATTGAAATGTTTAAAACTGAATTGATGACTGTACAATAAGTTTATGATTATTTAGATTCTTGATTTTCATATATAGTAATATGTATTGGATGTCTAAGCCCCCAAGAAAATTTTCATAGTAGCTTAATTAAACATTGAAGTCCCACACTACTGATGTAAACAAAATCAATCAAACTTAGTGTCGAAAAAATGACTAAATCCACAGGTGTATTCCACAACAGAAATAAGACCATCATAGAGTGTGTTCGAGAGAGTTTATCCTTTACCTTTTAACTTGGAAACATTTACAATTTTGATTTTTTTTTTTTAAATATCATATTTGTGATGGCTCGATGTTTTAAATTCATAAAGGTTGCAAGGGAAGTCTCCACAAAAAAACAAAGGACAAAGAAATAAGCGCGCAAAGAGAGACGTGGCATCAACTAGGCGAATTTCCTTGGGCTCTATTTAGTAGCATCTATCGAAGGAAAGAGAAGAAATAGTTTTAAATTTCCCTTTCTTTTCTCCTCGCCGAAAATAATTTTATGGCTTGGACATCAAGAGGGAAGGAAAAATCTAATAAATCTGAATTGTCATTGTTTTTTTTTTAAAGAATAATAAGCTTTTCCACTCAAATTTTCATACTTCACACTTTTCCCAAAGGATCGTAAAAAAAACCAAGCTTTTCATATTCACCCCTCATTTTCCTCCCCTACCCTCCTTCCCAAACAAAACATAAGCGATGTGATGCGGCTAACAAAGTGGCACCCTTGTAATCCCTTATCTTTGCAAGCCTAGCATCTTCAATCATTTAGAACCCCAGTTCTTAGAATCCTTTCTAATTTAGGTTCGGGCTGATTTTGAAAGGGACGTTATTCAAAATAAATTCTAGAATACTCTGATATTTTGCTCCAACCATGCCTTCCATTAATTGGTAGTTTACAATATGGTATCATTCATATGATATTCATAACCCGTAACCTACTATTTAGGAATAAAGGAAAACATTACTCTTTTCAAAACCTGTTTTAAGGGCTGGTAGTTTATGGCATGGATATTATTAACATTGACATATCTCGTTAGCATAACTTGTAGATAGATGTCATGCAATCAATAGTACCTTCTTCAACAAAGATAATTTTTTGCTCTGAGTAGACCTTAACAATTAATATAGATTGTATTGATGTTATAGTCTGGGGAAACCAAGTAAGAAACAAAGATTGACTTCAGATGGAGAATTGTTGTAACAGTTATATCTACATAAGAAGTTGAATCATCAACTAGCTATATGCACCAATAAACATTTTAGGGGGGACTAGTAAGTGATAATAATTTTTTTTTATCGAAAAATATTTGTATTCATGGCTTAAAAGGATACATGAAAAGTACATAGATTTTCATGGTAACGCAAATCGAAGCAGAACAACGGCTAGAACTCAACAAAATAAAGCCAAATCCAAAAAACAAGGAGGATCAACAAAGTACCAGAAAGGTTAAGCACACACTTACTCCAAAAGAATTGATTTGTCAAGCAAAATAATTGATGGTCAATCATTAGATCTTGTATCATTGTCAGTGATGAGCACATGTCAGAAATTCCTTCTCCAATAACTACAGCATTGCCATTTGGTGGCGTGCCTAAGTTCAACTTTCTCTACGGCATTGCTATGTGGAGACAACCAAAATGGGTTAAACAAACACATATATAACATTTGGAAGACCAAATTTTCATAGTTTAGCAAGATGCCAGAGCTCCTATGATCATCATTGAAACTGGAGGCAAAGGGACCTATACACGAATGGAGCACAATGGTATTGAGTCATCGAAAACATTATCGAACACCTAGATCTAAATCGAGAGAGAGTAACTCCTAGGTCTAGAAGTAAATTTGGAGATTTTAAACTCTCAAATCTAGAACTAGATCTAGGGAGCACAGCTCTTGGATTTAGATTGGGAGAGAAAAAGGAGGAAAAGTGCAAAAAGCTTGAAGAAAATCAAAACAGATGGAGGGGAGGGTGAGACTAGCTCAAACCCTCCCCATGGTTGAAGGTTGAAGAAGACAATGAAAAGAGAAGAGAGAGGAAAAGACTTTTCGGCTTATAAGCACTAATTTCATAACTATATGAATCACGGGCTTCAATCCTTTATTCTTATCATCGAAAAAATGGGCTTCCATCCTTTGTTATTTGCTAGCAGAAGAGGCACCAGTTAGTTGTCCGATACTTCAGCTTCGGAAAGGAAGCCTCCAGGAGGATGATATAAGCAGAGAAATTAATGTTGCAAAGAGCAAACTGCCTTGGCTAATGCCACAAAAATAAAAATAAAAAAGGTCTTGGAATTTATGAAGATAATGAGTTGAATCACAGACAAGAGGCCAGGGGTAAATCCTTCTTGGGCAGTCTAGCTGCCTACTATTCTATCATTCACATGCTTTGATCCTTCGTGCGAAATGGGAAAAATTAAAAAGTTATCCATATCTTCTTCATAAAATTGGTATACTTGGTGGACTGCTGTAGCTGGTTATGATCATTTAAATAAATGGGTCATTGCACTCAATATATCGATTTTGTAAAATATATTTCTGTACACCAGTTAATTATTCTTTTCAAGGATCATGCATGAATTCTCTGACAATACTATGTCCACGCTGGAAACCTGAATGAAAAGTTATCCAATGTCAATAGTCCGACGCATAAACTCACCTGCAATAATAGCAGTAGATAACAAGATCTAAAAAAACTCCAAAAGGATGGGGCTAAAAATTGTTAAGTTTCCTAAATCTATCAATTTAATTATAATATGAAACACAAAAAAAGTTGCATCAAGATATTTTATTTATTCTTTTGTAGTAAATCAGTTCAACTTTTTTGCTCACTCTGACTTGAGGAATGAGAGCTATCATCATCTAGAGAAGCAACACTTTGCTGCCGACAGAAATGTTGTTGACCGTTGACCGATTCCAATAACATGCCTTCGGCCTCTAGGACCGCATTATCGCCCTCTGAGTTCATGGTTACCAACTTTTCTTGATGCAAAATCATCATCGTTTTCATCTGCAATTCACCGAAATGAAATAACCACCTTTTGACACTTCTTTTGAAGAAAAGAAGAATGCATGGCAATTTTTTAGCAACGAGTAAGATTGTTTATCAGGAAGTAATCTTACTTTCTGTCGTGGTCGCTTGTTCTCATAATCAAACGTGCTTCCTGCAATTTCAGAAAGAAACAGTCTTCAAATCAACAGATAGAATCTTTGCATCAAATAGTTACATTCAACAAATCTAAATCTGCCCAACCCATGCCACTTGAATATGCACTTTAACGTTATGTAATGTTCACAGCATGGGAAAAATCTTTTGGAGGGTTGACCTAACCGTGTAATGTTTATAATGAAAGATGGACACAGGGGTCTAGTTAGTGCGCATGAATTTTTCTCTGCAGTTTGTTAATCTCGGTCGACACTCGCTCTTCCTGGAAAGAGTGGAACGACCAAAATATGGAAAAACAAACAAGCGAAACGAGAACAATGCACATGAGGTACCCTTTTCTTGGTTCTTATGAAAACCAAACGAATATAAGTTATGAAGAGACCTCAGTCTTGAGCACAAGGCTCAGTCCCACCCCGAGTTTGTTCTCTAATTGTCCCAATTCCTCCACGCCCACCCCCTCCAGATCCTCTCCCCCTCATCTGCCTGTAATAAAAACTGGAACTAAATATAACTGATTTGCGAAAAGGAGGAACTAGAA
The DNA here is from genome assembly GCA_014182405.2 of Eucalyptus sideroxylon. Lineage (NCBI taxonomy): Eukaryota > Viridiplantae > Streptophyta > Magnoliopsida > Myrtales > Myrtaceae > Eucalyptus > Eucalyptus sideroxylon. Next base: position 37,062,917 of record CM024553.2, read on the forward strand.
AAGAAAAGCATAGTTATGACTCAAACGAGCACTGAAAACATACGCACACACCTCAGTTGTGAGCCTTATCATTTACTTCCTTGTGCAACATTTCAAGATTGCTACTCTTTCTAAGGTAAAGACTGACAAGAATGACAAATATATTAAATCCTCCATGCGAAGTTCGTTTTAATTTATTGATATCAGTGTTTCATATGTCGCTATTGTACTTTAGGGAAAAGAATGTAAGGCTTGCCAATTCAAAGAGGAATCTTTTAATGTAATAGAATGATTTCCTCAAGAGAAAATGTGTCTCATTTCAAGAACACACGGCGCAAGTTCCAGAGAATATAGAAGGCATAATTAAGCAAGTGATTCACCTGGAGTGCAAGACATGGTTGGACCGGTTTCTCAGAGCCATTGGAGTGGAGAACATACCTCATTAGTGTATCCTCCATACTTGCAGAAAGAGGACATAAAAAAACCACAAATGAAGATTTAGATAAGACAATGATACTGAAACTTGACGAAAAGTGTTTATAAGACGTAGGAATTTTGCCAATCTCTATCAAGCTTCTGAACTTTTCTGTTTTAAACATTAAGCCGGTAAATTTCGATTTCTTGGTCAATGAAGTCCCTCAGCTCAAGGGTCGACCGGATGATGTAGCCTAAAGTTAGCTGACCTCTAGTGGAGTCTTACATTAAGTTGAGGTGAGGTGAAGGTCGGATAAACAGTCCCTAGATTCTAGTTATCCGTGATAAGATCAGAGCGACCCAATAAAAAGTGAATTTAGAGTTCATTGACCTAATTGGAAAAAAAAATGGGTACTCAAAGTACGGTGATCCACCTCAAGATATGTGTTAATAGTTCTGAAACATTGTCACATTCAAATTTTTAGATATATTTATATATGGCCGGCAGCCAAAAAAAAAAAAGATAGCAATGACGTTCGTTGAAATGTAGCTCAATGTGTGGTTAAAACTAAGCCAACTACCAATGGTATAGTACAGTACATGTTGAAACGTGATTGTAAATCTGGATGATGCCCATTTTGGTTTTAGTATTGTATATATTCGTATGCTTATGGTCCATTTTTATAAAAGTGCTGAACTAGGTTTGTAAAATCTTTACCAAGGCCGGCCAAGATTATTCGGGGCCGAATTTTTTTCTGATAGCTAATTAGCTGGATCAACCTTTATTTTTTTTTTCTTTTCGTTTAGTATTGTAAATATTTGTATTATGGCCATTTTTTACATTTCAAACTCCTAAAACTTTCACAATATGTAAATGTTGACATGTAAAATCTTATCTAACGTACCCATAATTCTACAACTAGAACAATATTTTAGATTTTCATGGAAAAAACAACAATATTTTCACTTTTGACTTAAGTGTAAACAAACATACCACAACAAACTTTCACCAAAAAAAAAAAAAAAACATACCACAACAAAGCTCGTAGGAGGAGGGAAAGAAATGCAAGAGAGAAAACATGTGTTACTACTTTAAGTGTTCAGCACACCAGAAAGAGACGGGTGAAAGGTTGTGCCCTTTCGAGAAGCTAGCACCACCACTAGACTGCCACCTGCAAACACCACATCTTAGTTGTTTCATTCGCCGCGTCTCAGCCACTGAAGACTATTCAGACCTGTATTCAAACTCAAGTTGACATCTTCTATGCACCGGGATGTTAGGAATATATTTCCTCATATTTTCTATATCGCTTTTGATTATACATATATGATTTGATTTCCTTAAATAGTCATATGATAAAACCTTTAAAAAGGTTCATGTACTAGATATCAATATATACATAAATCCAGATACCTGTCTTCTGCATCTTATTCTTAACTCTAGTTTAGAATTTCAGGTTTCTTCATCTCTCCTCCTTGCTCCTTTTGGGCGTTCTGAATCTGGAATATGCTGGTGCTTTTACATTCACTCTTGCTGTTCTTTTCAAGTTTTGATCACCGTCCCCATCATCAGACAATAGATCTCGACTTTTAATATACAAATTTTTTAACTTCCTGTATAGTATACTTCGAGAACGAATTGCAACCAAATATTGCGTCCCCATGACGGATTTCAACGAAGACATACTGAACTCTCAAGAGACGATCGAAATGCCCAAATATGCAATCCCCATCCCCCCCTCCCCCCCACCCTTTCTCTCTCTCTCTCTCTCTCTCACGAACACACACACACACACACACACAAAACCCCGCCCTTGCATTACACACACCGAAGGTATGATCAAATTGCACATCCAAATTGCAAGTCCCAAGTTAGTTCAATATTTCTATGGGATGCATCATATGATGATGAAAAACTAGAGACTGGAGACTTATGAAAAATTAATATTTTGAGTACCTAGAGCTGGAGAATTCATGGAGCTTGCCAGTGGCTGAGAAGATGATGAGGGACACATCAGCGTCATTCAGAACGAAGAGCTTCTTGATCAGCCCTCCTCTTCTCTTCGAGAATGTCACCTGCCTCGCCATCAAGTTGTCTATCTTCTCTATCTTTATCTTTTCTCTCGCCATTTTCCTTGTATCTTTTCTCAGATTCTTAGTATGTCAGGAAGAAAGAGAGGGGGGAAAGAGATCGGACGAGACCTAAGTCAACAAACTAGTGGTATTTCACCTAGAAAGAGACATGATGAGCTTGGAATTTATATCGAAAGAGCAATACAGAGATCTTGAGTCATATGGTAAAATTTCTGTGAGACTAAGTCCCGAGAAAACCCTAGTAAAACAGGAAAACAATTCAGATCCATGAGCACAACAAAAAAAAAAAGCACACCCACAAAAAGAAAAAAGAAGGAAATGCCCAGAAAATGCACAACAATTGAGGGGAGTGACGATCTGTGGGATAGCAACAAAAAGAAAGCCATCAGTGAGAGAGAGAGAGAGAGAGAGCGCGTGCGCGAGAACCATGTGTTGGGGGAAGATCCTCGAGAATTAAAAGGGAATCCTCCCTTTTATTCGCCAAAGACGTTATCTTTCCATGATTATCTTTTACGATTTGACATTTACATTTTGCCTAAATAGATGGGAAATATCCTCGAGAACGAGGAGACCAGAATCAACGAACCCTAGGACTCTAGTTTATTCATTTAAATATTGCTTTGAGCTCGAGCTCTTTCAGCATCTACAAAGCATGAACTTGGTATTTATTTATTTATGGGAAAAGTGCCAAAAAAGTCATAAACATTTTATCTTTATGCCGATTTAGTCCTAAATCTTTTTTTTGTGCCGATTCAATCCTAAACTTTTTTACATTATGTCAATTCAGTCATTTCTGGCTAAATTTAGCTGGATTTTGCTGACTGGATGTCGGCCGGCTAATGTGGCATCATCGACGCTGACATGGACAACTTTTAATAATACTTTAATATTTTAATTTTAATTTTTGTCTTTTTCCTCCAACTGGTCGCTAAGGTCCGATGACTGGCCGAGGTCACGCGGCCACCTTACGGCGAAGCTCCCCCTCGCCGGATCTGGCGAGGTCAAGCCTCGCTGACCATGGGCGAGGCTCGCCCTCGCCGAATTTGGTGAGGTCGAGCCTTGCCGGCCTTCGTTAGCCATGGGCGAGGTGCCAACGAGGCTCGACATTGCCGGATCCGGTGAGGGCGAGCCTTGCTCCCAAGGTGGCTAGCAAGGTCGGCCTCGCCCTCATCGGTCGTCGCCTTTGACTGGTCACTGGACCTCGGTGACCGACTAAAGGAAAAAGACAAAAAGAAAAAAAGAAAAATATTAAAATATTACTAAAAGTTGTCAACGTCGCACCAATTAGGCCATGTCAGGCAAAATCCGGCCAAAATTGACCGGAAATGACTGAATTGACACAACGTAAAAAAGTTTAGGACTAAATCGGTACAAAAACAAAAGATTTATGACTTTTTTGGCATTTTTCCCATTTATTTATTGTTCCTTTAATTCTAGCGGAGGGCTCTGCTCCCCCAAGGGATGTGAACTACTAAACATTGATGTATGAGTATTGCATTTTGGAGAGATCGAGCAAATTGTTTTCTTCATTGACTATCAAATAAAATAAAACTGGACTTTACCAATATATATATCAAATAAAACTGGTTCATCTTTTCTTAGTCTTATCTTTTCTTAGTAAGCGGACTAAGAAAAGAACATTAGAGCATGTGTTTTATGTTTCGGAGACAAAATCTCTGAAGGAGCTGATTGGATTTTAGATTACGTGTTTATTTCCCAAATCACCGGATTTATGATAATGTCTTTCACCTGTTTTGCCCCATTTTCTTTCCCTACATTTTTTTTTTTTAAATTTTATTTTCATCATTTCTCTGACTACCCCGGAAGAGATTTATTGGCTCACTCATCTTTAGGTCATCGTATCTGTAAGTTCTCAAAAAACTGTGTTTTTTTTTTTTGGAAGGGTAAGATATGTATAGACTTTGCCGAAACATATATAGGGGGAGCCCCGGCACCAACAAAAAACAAACACTCAAAAGACAAAGGAGTCAAAAAGAGTGTAAGGGTGCCATGGATCCAACAAGTAAACCAAAAGGAGCAAATCAGAACAACGGATAAAAAACCAACAACAACAATGACGGGGCAAGTACAATCAATCAAAGATAGACGGATGGAGCCCCAGCTTCGTTGTAGTCTTCTATTTCTAGGAATGCCCACAACATGCTGAAAGGTCAACGCCTTGTCCTTAATAGCCTTATGAAGGTGCATCTTCAAAGCCGGGAGATAATTACAAAAAACTGTTTACGTCAAGATAATTACAAAAAAGTTCTAAACTTATAATATGGATGTTAATTTCATCTTAAACATTTCAATTTGGCATATTTAGTCTCAAACATTTTGATAATTTGCCAACATAGTCCTTCCAGCCAATATTGATAGAAATTTGCTAACATGAATGGCGATCATTTTTTATGGAACAACTGACGCTAATTTGGATAATTTTCGCATTTTTTATTAGAAAATTTTGAATCTTTTATATAATTTTTGAATTTTATTTTCTTGCCTTTGTGAACCTTGCCAACAATGGTGAGAGTTGCCAAAACGTTAGGAAAAGAAAAGAAAAGAAAAAGAAAAGATTAGAAAATTTATAAAAAAATTACATATTTTTAAAAATATTGCAGAAATTGTCCACATCAATGTCGGCAATGCCACGTAAGACAATGGTGTCCATGTTAGCCCTAAGAGTTAGGTGGAAAAAGGGGGAAAGCTCTCCATTCTTGATTTTGCCAGGCAAAATTGGTTGATATTGACAAATCGTTGAAAGATTTATGATTAAATTAATCAAATTGAGAAGTTTATAACTGAAATAGTATATTTACAATAGGTTTAGGACTTTTTTGGTCATTTTCCCCATAAACTTTGTCGCCATTGACACGTAAAAAAATGTATCTCATTTAATGATTGAAAAGATTTGAACAATTTAAATAATTTCTTGGGACACTTTTGCTTTTGTAAATATTGTATTATCCCATTAACTATCCTCCAAGTTGGTGAGTACTAATGATTCTAAATGAGCTTTTAGGAAAAATAATTGATGGAGGAGCTCCTATGGATAATTTAATAGTAAAATGAAAAAAAAAAAAAAAAAAAAACTAACGCATTGACTTATACAAAACTTACCTGAAGTGAAAGTTTCAAGAACATTGATTAATATTTGTCATGTGGCAACTCAGTTATACTACATATGTTCACTAACCCGTGCACGCAAAATCTATCTTATACAATGTGGTAAAGCGAAAGCTTCAAGAAATTTGACTAATATCTGTCATGTGGTAATCCAGTTGTAGCCCAAGCGTTCACCACCAATATGATGAGCAATAATTTTAAAATTGATGTGAAGACAAAAAGGACAAGAAATTTAGATTATTAGTTTTCTGCACTATGATAAATAAGTATTGATCAAACTATCATAATAAACATGATAAGCAACCAAACTTAAGCAAATTTATGTTAATTTCTAAGAGGCAACGACTCTAGTATTAGAATTCAGACAAGCAACCAAACTTAAATAAACTAACTTATCCTGATTTATAAAATGTGAACGCATTGTGAGCAAGATTTAGAAAAAAAAAAATTACTGCATTTAAAATTGAAGCAAATGAATGCATCAATAAATGATGAATCCCAAACTAAAAATAATTTTCTCAACATATGTAACAAATGTAACAAATTAAAAGTAGCTCAGGGTGCATTCATTTCACGGAAAAATCAATGATTTAAGAAACTGTTTCTTTGTAAAACATTTTTCCAAGAATACAGGTAGTGTTCCCCTATTTGGTGATATATCATTGAAAATATTTTATATTGTTTGGATATTAATAGAATTTTTTCAATCCCACAGCTATATTTCATGCACAAATAAATTCTAATTTCTAATTCTAATTTTTTTAAATCAAATTTTTAATTATTTTATTTTCTCTTTTTATTTTTAATTTTATTTTTAAATGGAAGATTAATTATATTAAATTTTCTTTTTTTCTCTTTTCTTTCCTTTCCTTTTTCTCCTTTCCTCCACCACTACCAACCGACAATAGCCACAAGCGAGGCCTTGCCTCACCAAGATCAAGCAAGCTGCGAGCTCACCTAGATCTAGGAAGCTGTGAGCTTGCTAACCTTGGCCGAGCTTATGCTAGTGAGCTTGGGCTTGCTTGGATCGGGCAAGCCTTGATCTCATTAGCCCATAATCTTGGCGATTGTTGCCAATAGGGAAGGAGGAAAAAAAGAAAGAAAAGAGAAAGAATAATAATTATAATAATAATAATAATAATAATAATAATAATAATAATAATAATAATAATAATAATTATTATTATTATTATTATTATTATTTTAAAAATTTAAAAATAACTGAAAATTCAATTCTTTTTAAAATTATTTTCATAAGAATAAACTTTTCATTAACCAAGGACCCTACGATTAGGAAAATATCTTGGAAAATGTTTTCTGGTTCGTTTCAAATGGGAAATCATTTTTCTAAATATAAGCTTTGGTAGGAAAACATTTTCCCTTGACTCATTTTCCTATTTTCCTAATTGAATCAAACGTCGTAAAATGAAGAAATTTTTTCCTAAAAAACAATTTCCGTGAAACAAACGCACCCTCAATTACAATTTATATATACTTCTCAAACCGTTACTTGTTATTTTTGTTAAAGGGTGAGAGGGTTATTATGGTCATTAAGTATTATTTAATTGATAATAGAAATGTGAAGAGCAGCAAACCCTAATAATTTTTTGTGCTTTCCTCTTTTGTTCCATACACTCTCCTCTCTTCTTCTATATCACTCTCTACATGATATCAGAGTTAGAGTAAAAAAAATACCATTTGTTGTGACTTTTGATTCGACATTGGTGAGCGTCATCCAACCCAATTCGCTGCCTCCCAACCTCATTGAGTCCAGATCTAACTCCATCTAGATCTGACGCCGAGCGTCATTGGCTCAAATCCAATGTTTGACGGCATTACATGGTCTCGTTCATCATCCGAGATCCAACATCGATCGAGCTCGCGCTCCTTTGTGCGAGCAAATTTGAGTTGTGTGGTCCTCAAAAGTTTGTTCGAGTGTTGTTCTCCTTGTTTTCCCAAAAAAATTTAAAAAAATTGTAGCAATTTACTTGATGAGACAGCTGATCTTGTTTGCCTTGAAATTGATGTTAGATGAGGTGGTTTCTATTTGGGTACAATCTATGATTTTGGCGTATGTTTAGATGAAATCGGTTAATTTGATTGAAGTGTTGTGGAGATTTAGATCGATTGAAACAAATCATAGTAGTTTGTTGAATTGAATTTTGGTTGGTGGGATTTGAATTTGATTATTGTGCTAAAAAAAAAAAAATCTTGTGTTATATTGGTACACATCGTATAATGGTGGAGAATAAAGGTATAGTAATTAAGGTTGTGTCCACATCCTCTAATAGTTTGATAGAGAAGAAGTTAGAAGGTATCACTACTTTCCAACAATGGAGAAAAATCTTGTTGTTAGTGTTGACTGGGAGAGAACAATAAAATTATTTAAAAGGTGACAAATCTACCTCCGATACAAATTGGGCTACTGTGGATGCCAAAATTCTTGGTCAAATGTTAAACTCCACAGAATCCCAAGTTGTGGATTTGGTTATACATATTAATACAGTGAAGGAGTTGTAGAACTACTTAAATGTCCTTTATTCAGGATAAAATAATCTTATAAGGATTTATGAAGTATCCTAGGAATTTTATAAGGCTGATAGAAAAGGTCGGCCACTTACCCAATATTTTGTTGATTTTAAACGATTGTATGAGGAGCTTAATTCTCTACCACCCATTACCTCTAATGTTAGGGAAATGCGGGAGCAACGAGAGCAATTGATTGTTATGGGTTATTTGGGAGGACTAGGACCAGAGTATGATGCAGTCCATTCCCTAATACTTGGAGGATATATAGTGACATCACTCACTAAGACATTTGCTCATGCCCTAAGGGTCTCATGTGAAGCACTTAAGGATATATTTTCTACAGGTGATAGTCAGCCTTGGATGCGAAAGCAACAAGAGCAATTGGTTGTTATGGGTTTTTTAGGAGGACTAAGACAAGAGTATGATGCAATCCGTTCCCTAATACTTGCAGGAGATATAGTGACTTCACTCACTAAGATGTTTACTCATGTCCTTAAGGTCTTAGTGAAATGCCTAAGGATGTATTTTCTACTGGTGATAGCTTAGTCTTGGTAGCTTGAGGAAATTGTAGTGGTGGTTGAGGTCATAATGGTGGCCAAAATGGTGGCAGTAGTCATGATTTTAGTAGAGGCTAACCACCCTCATCTAGTAGCACTTCTAGTGACACATGGGGTAGTACTGAGTTTGTTTGGACTTATCATTACTGTGGTTTACTTGGACACATTCAAAGATTCTATTATAAGCTTCATGGAAGGCCCCCTCAATAGGCTTCAACTAATGTAGCCAATGCAGTAGGGTTTAGTACATCTTCACAATCCTCTAAATGAGGAAAGTTGATTAGAATGACGGAAGAGGAATTTGCCAGGTACAATCAATTCCAAATTTCCCAACCAGTTTCACAATCCTTTTCCACAGCTACTTTTATCCAAATAGGTAATGTAATAGCATGTCTTTCTTTTACCTCTCGCCCTTAGGTCATTGATTTAGGTGCTACCAATTATATGATTGGAGTTTCAGGTGTCTTTTTTTGACTTTCACGAGTCTATGTCCAATGTTACATTAGTTGATGGTTCTCTATTCATAGTAAAGGGGATAAACATAGTTCTCTTGACATCCTCCCTATCTTTATCCTAAGTCATGTATCTTCTAAGTTTTCCGTTCAACCTTATGTCTATCGGTCATCTTACTAAAACATATAATTGTTTTGTAACTTTCTATTTCAATTCCTATGTTTTTTAGGACTTGAAGATGAGGAAGACGATTGGTAAAAGGACGTGTTGGGGGGGCTATCATTGTTTGATAATACTACCAGTGTTGCTTGTTCTGTGGCTTCCCCACATCAGATCCATTGTCACTTGGGCCACCCCTCCTTGGAAAATTTAAAGAAGTTAGATCCCCAGTTTCAGTCTTTATCTAGTCTTAAGTGTGAGTCGTGTCAATTTGAGAAATTGCACCGTAGTAGTTTTCGTCCAAGAGTCAATAAACAAGCTTCCTAGCCGTTTGTGTTAGTTCATTCTAATGTATGGGGTTTGTGTCCTAGTCTTTCTAAGTTGGATTTCAAGTATTTCATTACTTTTGTAGATGATTATTCAAGAGTTACTTGGTTATATTTTATGAAAAGTCGTTATGATTATTTTCTATGCTTTATGCATTTGTTAATGAAGTATGTACTCAATTTTCAGTTCCCATTCGTATTCTACAATTTTAATGTGGAATTATAATGAGTAAAGTAATTATATTAATGCTTTGGTAGTAAATGTTATTTTTGTACCCTCTTGAATATTATACTTGGGATTATCAGCATCTCAATTTAGGAGGTAGACCCCTCTGATATACTACCATATTACCATTAGAAGACCAAACAAATTGTATGCATCTACATTAATATAACAAAAAGTGGAACGGTCGCAATAGAAAAAAGACAATTGGGTTACTAGTGAAATAAATGTAACTTAATGGTGACTCCGACGTGGGAAGAGCTACTTCTTTCTTGCTCTTAGTTTCATCGTTTAGTGTTAACGAGCAGAGTGCATAAGCCCTTTCAAAGATAGGTGGTTTTTCCTGGAGTACCTTGTATTAGGGGTAATCGATTCCAGAGTAGGCATGTTCTTATCCTGAAATTGGAAATCGCAACCATCCACTCGTTCCTAGACCCACCCAGATGGATCCATGGACTAGTCATGTCTTGAGTTGTTTGTACATGCAAGTTCACAAGCTTTACTACCTACGAGTTTACCACAAAGTTTGACAATCGTAACATGACAATCACTACAAGAGTTTGCCACAAATGTCGCATATCTACTTAATTCTTCATATAGACCAGTCTAATCAGAGAGGAACTGAGGACTTACAAAGAGGGAGGGAGAAGTGTTGTTAGTGGTCGAGGCTGCAAGAGAAGCGACGAGTGTCATGAGCGACAAGCGAGGCTATGAGCCTCAAGAGCGAGTTGCAAGAGAGTGTGACTACTTGAGTGCGTTGGAGGAGAATGAAGTGAGTTAGGGCTTAGGGAAAGCTTGAAAAAACTCTATAGTTAGGGTTTTGAAACACAAATCTGATATATATACTCCGATTTGGGTGGGTCCACACTTGGAACCGGAAACTCAATCGATATTTACATAGGGAACCTTCCAGAATTGGCCGGTTCAAATAATTTCCAAGCTGGTTTGATTTTTTTTCCTCACCACTGCCTTAAATCTCCTAATTAGTGGATCCAGCAAAAAATAAAAAGTGGAAAGGGGTAAAGCTTGAAAATGTTCAATTTAAAAACTTCTATTGACAAAGAAATTAATACCTATAATCCTTTCTTTGAAAATCTTTGAGGTGATAAGGCAACCCATTAGAGGTACCCATTTAGAGAGAGAAATTCATTTTCAACATGCTATGGTAATTAGTATGGCCATGTAATATCATATCACGGGGCCATTATCTTCGATGCATATAAATTAAGAGAAGAATCAAAATTATCACTCATTGCATAAAAAAATCTTGATTAATGAAAGATATAAATTCATCAAAAAATTAAGATTAAGCACGTCGAATGAAATGATTGTTATTATTTATTTGCTCCAATAACTATTCTTTGACTTAAAACTAAACTGAATAACAAAGTAAAACATCCGTCTAATAAAACAAAATGAAGTAAAAAAACAAGGCAATGTATATGTCTATATATGGACAAAACGTCGCATCAGAAAGCGGCCTCACCAAATTCTAATTTGTAGATGCCGGAACATCATCGTAGGCTTTCCGGATGCAGCTACTCCAACTTCACACATGGCAGCACGAGCTTGAACATCTGCCATCCTGTCCCGGTGCCGATCTCTTCCTTCTCATCGGTGAATGTGTGTACGATACGCATCAATAAATGAAGCAGGTCGGGACGTGATCTATGGCAACACCGAATCCACGAAACGACAAAAACGGTCCTTTCGAATCCATGAAAACGACAAAAAGGGCCCAACTAGCTCACGTTATTCTCTCCGCCCTTATGGGCCCGCGAGAGGTTTTGCTCGAGATTCTATCTGCCTATTCACCCTCAATCCTTCGACGTAAGATTGGAAGGTCTACATTCCGAGAAGTCTTTTCTGTGATGGTCCAAAAAGGAGCTTCGATCTTCTTGGTTGTCGAGGTTTCATTGGACTTGTGCCTTCGCTTCTCGCTCCATGCTCCATCCCTTTTATGTGTCCTTCATTTCGTGAATAGATTCTAATGCGACAAGTGGAATTTGCTGCTTTGATCCATTTAGTTTTCGAATGCCTCTTTTGCTTTAATGACTCACAGACTAGACTCAAGAGTACAAGAAGCCATGAGTCTATCCAAGGGCCTATTATTGAGAAATCTAAACGTTTATTTTACTAGTGCGAAATGCAATGCTTTTGAAAGTAGCATCTTATGGTGTGATGGACGAGATCATTCAATCATATCTAATTTATTTAAATTTCAAACACAAAAGAAATAAAGCAATAATCATGTACAAATAAAGTACACGTCGGTTATTATATTTTTGCTTTCGAATACCACAACCCTCTCAAACAAGCATGTTAGTGATATGACGGGTTTATAGATAATGCTGAGTTGGGACCTAACAATCTTCAATTGGCTTGATTCTCCCAAATCCTTACTTCACTCACATTGGGATTCAAATGAAAATTTGATTAATCCTGTAAAAATTCAATATGAAGAGTCACTAATAGTCTATTGGAATGCACTAGAACTAAGTGAAATGCGGGATGTACATCACTTTCTATGGAACCAAAAAGTTTAGGAGTGGAAATTTTATTACACTAATTATCTAATTAGTGACCTTTTAGTAGCTAAACTTGATTTTTTATTAGCTAATGTGTTCATATAAACTTTTTAACAAAATTATGAATTCTAAGATTCTTATCCGCTAAGGGTCCATGCAATGCTTTTTATGTTTATTATGATCATAAAATGTAAAATAGTCACTCAACTAAAACAGGCAAATCACAATTCAAAAAGAAAAATAGTATAATATAATGGCAACCAATTCATCAAATATGGTAATGAGAGAATGAGTAAAGAGTAAAATGATGTAAAGTAATCCAATGCAAGTCAAGCAAAGAATATAATATGACCTCATTATTAAGCCTAGGACAGCAACCGTATGGGCTTAGTTCAAATCAAATTTAGTTACTTGTTTAAAAGATCACTCTACCAAAACTAAACAATAACAAAAGTACTCACAAAATCTCTAATGTATATGAATATCAACTAAATGGCACTATGTTAAATCTAATTCTAAGACCTAATATCTCATCAAGACCTATTTTTCTAACTATTTTTTGAAATTTTAATTTCGTTTATTTATTTATTTATTTTTAACTACTGGAAAGAGGGACTTGGGCTAGGCCCTTGTGCCCAATCCGAATATTGTCCACTATGGTTTCACGGGACTGGGCTAATGGGTGTAATTCATGTTTTGTTACACATTTTTGAAAACAAACCATCTGAGCCTAATTTGCTTAAAACCAAAGTAATCCCTATCTCAATTCTTACTAAGATTGAATTTAGCCCCATTTTTTCACCATGCCAACAATGAGCCCAAAATTCAACAAAAATAAGTGAGAAAATTCCAAATAAGAGTATAAAGTGCTATCAGTTTCTCAAAAAAGGACCAGAGTGAACTTTGTTTCGAATAAAGACCTAAAATGATCATGATAATTTCAAATAAAGGCCTAACATCACTGGTCAACTAAGTATTATACCAATCAAGGGCATTTTCATTCAAAAATATATATTTATTTCTTTCTTTCTCTTCTTCCCTATTCATCTTCTTCTTCATCCAACAAGATGAACAACGAAGAGTGGCCAATCACATTTGATCCAGGGCAAGAGGCTGTGCCCAACATGGATCCAAGGATGTGAAGTTTCCATCCGATGAGAAGGACTATTGGATATATATATATACTCTAATTTGGGTGGGTCCACACTTGGAACCGGAAACTCAATCGATATTTACATAGGGAACCTTCTAGAATTGGCCGGTTCAAATAATTTCCAAGCTGGTTTGATTTGTTTTTCCTCACCACTACCTTAAATCTCCTAATTAGTGGATCCATCAAAAAAATAAAAAGTGGAAAGGGGTAAAGCTTGAAAATGTTCAATTTCAAAACTTCTATTGACAAAGAAATTAATACCTATAATCCTTTTTTTGAAGCTCTTTGAGGTGATAAGGCAACCATTAGAGGTACCCATTTAGAGAGAGAAATTCATTTTCAACATGCTATGGTAATTAGTATGGCCATGTAATATCATATCACGGGGCCATTATCTTCGATGCATATAAATTAAGAGAAGAATCAAAATTATCACTCATTGCATAAAAAATCTTGATTAATGAAAGATATAAATTCATCAAAAAATTAAGACTAAGCACGTCGAATGAAATGATTGTTATTATTTATTTGCTCCAATAACTATTCTTTGACTTAAAATTAAATTGAATAACAAAGTAAAACATTTGTCTAATAAAACAAAACGAAGTAAAGAATCGATGCAATGTATATATCTATATATGGACAAAACATCGTACTAGAAAGCGACCTCGCCGAAATTTAATTTGTAGATGCCGGAACATCATCATGGGCTTTCCGGATGCAGCTACTGCAACTTCACACATGGCAGCACGAGCTTGAACATCTGCCATCCTGTCCCGGTGCCGATCTCTTCCTTCTCATCGGTGAATGTGTGTTGGATACGCATCAATAAATGAAGCAGGTCGGGACGTGATCTATGGCAACACCGAATCCACGAAACGATTGAAAAAAAAAAAAAAAAAATCCACGAAACGACAAAAACGGTCCTTTCGAATCCATGAAATCGACAAAAAGGGCCCAACTAGTTCACGTTATTCTCTCCGCCCTTTCCGGCCCGCGAGAGGTTTTCCTCGAGATTTTATCCGCCTATTCACCCTCCATCCTTCGACGTAAGATTGGAAGGTCTACATTCCGAGAAGTCTTTTCTGTGATGGTCCAAAGAGGTGCTTCGATCTTCTTGGTTGTCAAGGTTTCATTGGACTTGTGCCTTCGCTTCTCGCTCCATCCATTTTATGTGTCCTTCATTTCGTGAATAGATTCTAATGCGACAAGTGGAATTTGCTGCTTTGATTCATTTAGTTTTCGAATGCCCCTTTTGCTTTGACTCACGGACTAGACTCGAGAGTACAAGAAGCCATGAGTCTACCCAAATGCCTATTTATTGAGAAATCTAAATGTTTATTTTACTAGTGTGAAATGCAATGCTTTTGAAAGTAGCATCTTATGGTCTGATGGACAAGATCATTCAATCATATCTAATTTATTTAAATTCCAAACACAAAAGAAATAAAGCAATAATCATGTACAAATAGAGTACACGTTAGTTCTTATATTTTTGCTTTCAAAAACCAGGACCCTCTCAAACAAGCATGTTAGTGATATGACGGGTTTATAGATAATGCTGAGTTGGGACCTAACAATCTTCAATTGGCTTGATTCTCCCAAATCCTTACTTTGCATGCATTGGGATTAAAATGAAAATTCAATTAATCCTATAAAAATTCAATATGAAGAGTCACTAATAGTCTATTAGAATGGACTAGAACTAAGTGAAGTACGGGAATGTACATCACTTTCTATGGAACCAAAAAGTTTAGAAGTAGAAATTTTGTTACACTAATTATCCAATTAGTAACCTTTTAGTAGCTAAACTTGAATTTTTATTAGCTAATGTGTTCATATGAACTTTTTAACAAAATTATGAATTCTAAGATTATTATCCACTAAGGGTCCATGCAATGCTTTTTATGTTTATTATGATCATAAAATGTAAAATAGTCACTCAACTAAAACAGGCAAATCACAATTCAAAAAGAAGAATAATATAATATAATGGCAATCAATTCATCAAATATGGTAACAAGAGAATGAGTAAAGAGTAAAATGATGTAAAGTAATCCAATACAAGTCGAGCAAAGAATATAATATGACCTCATTATTAAGCCTAGGACAGCAACCCTATGAGCTTAGTTCAAATCAAATTTAATTACTTGTTTAAAAGATTAGCCTACCAAAACTAAACAATAACGATGTGCGGACCCCTGGAGTGCCATGAGTTGCCACAAATGGACACTTAAGTGCCAAAAGTTACGTAACGAGAGAATGAGTAAAGAGTAAAATGATGTAAAGTAATCCAATACAAGTTGAGCAAAGAATATAATATGACCTTATTATTAAGCCTAGGACAGCAACCCTATGAGCTTAGTTCAAATCAAATTAATTACTTGTTTAAAAGATTAGCCTACCAAAACTAAACAATAACGACGTGCGGACCCCTGGAGTGCCATAAGTTGGCACAAATGAACACTTAAGTGCCAAAAGTTACGTAATGAGAGAATGAGTAAATAGTAAAATGATGTAAAGTAATCCAATACAAGTCAAGCAAAGAATATAATATGACCTCATTATTAAGCCTAGGACAGCAACCCTATGAGCTTAGTTCAAATCAAATTTAATTACTTGTTTAAAACATCAGCCTACCAAAACTAAACAATAACGACGCGCAGACCCCTAGAGTGCCATAAGTTTGCACAAATAGATACTTAAGTGCCAAAATTTACGAAAGTAACACTTAAGTGCCAAAATCGGAGCAAAATAGATCACTTGAGTGCCACCGGTGAGAAAATCCGGCTAAATTGCATACGTGGCATTTTCCAGTGACTTCTTTTACTGAGGTGACAAACGTTTAAAAAAAAAAAAAGCCCACGTGGACGACAAAACGACGTCGTCCATCCACACTGAGTGAGCTGACCTAAATGACGTCGTTTTTCCTTGGTGTTAAACGATGTTGTTTAGATCATTTTGGTTTAAGCACACATGGCTGTTACCATTCCTCCCCATTTGCATTCACAGTAGATCTCAAGCCCTTCTCTCCGTCACCATTCATGCCCAAAGGTGGTCATCGATCGCCGTTGTTGGTTGTCGTCGCCGCTCACCATCGTTGGTTGTCATCACTACTCACCATCGTCACTCCTCCAGGTTCAACCCCTTCTCCCCCTCCCCTGTGATGAAATTAGGGCTCGATTATTTTATTAGGGCTCCAATAGAAATTCTGTTGAAATGCACGCGCTCTGTTTGGCTACTCCCTTGTGTGGAGATGCTCGCCTTAGTCGATGATTTCTACAATCGATACTCGAGTGAAACGAAATATTGACTAATGTGGAACTAGTAACTAGTGTGTTTGAGTGAAACAAAATATTGAATTAGGTGGCGTATGATAGATAGATTAAGGTGGAAGGTGTGAAATAATGGCCCTCAAGTGCTCTGCAAAGTGCATGCAACTTTGCTATCAATCTACTTTTGTTCCATTGATTATGATCCTTTGGTTCTTTTAGTCTTCTTTGTTGATTGTTGTTCCTAATCAAATAGTCAACATATATGCAGGGAACGTTGAGGAGTGCAAAATTTGTTTTGATACTTTATATAAGTTTTTTTACCTACAAGGGACAAATTTGAAATCATATGTAAGTACCTCATTTTAAAGTTTATAAACTATTAGCTCTTTTGACATGTAGTATCAGTCTACTGTGCAATGGATAAATTTAGGGCTTGGATTTTTCTATGAATTTCTCTCTGTTTTTGTGTAATGACCTCTTGACACAATATATTAATGGCTAGACATCATAAAGTAGGGTATGATTTCTCCTGGCTTGACGAGAAATAGAACTTTGACCCTATATTTTTACATCGAGCTTGCCTTAATTTTTTGTATGTGATTTCATAGGAAAAATAGATTTGATTAAGTTGATGTACATTCTCACATCGCAGGTTTAGTTCAGCAAAAGATAGTAGACAAAATTGTTTAGGTTGTGCTTGTTGTGCGGACCTCTATTTTTTATTAATATTTTAAGGGAATGGAAGGGAAGAGAAGGCAAATAATTAAAGTGGCAACCTCTTTTTTGGCTGTCATGTAGGGGTATATTATAAGTGTGGGGACCATTATTTTTGGTTAATATTTTAAGGGAATTGAAGGTAAATAATTAAAGTGGCGACTTCTTTTTTGGCTGTCATGTGGAGGCATATTGTCAGTGTGGGGACCTCTATTTAATAAAGTCCATGAGAGTAGGGGGACTCCCATGTGCAATTGTCTATTGTTCTTTGTGGATGTGTTCCCACAAACTAATTATTCTTTTTCTTATTCTTGGTGCAGAAATGGTTTATGACAAAGATTATGTTGCTATCATAGTTTGCTACAGTGGGGAATTTGTAATTGGGGAGGATGAGTGGGAGTATGAGGGTAGACATGAGGGCACTATCTTTGTCGAGATAAAGAATGCGTCTTATATAGGATTTGTTAAGAATATAGTAACTTATTTGCCTTGTAAAGCTTAGAAGTTGTTGTATTGTATTTCTGGGAAAGGCTTAAGAGATGGTTTGAGAAGCTTATAAAATGATAATGGTTTAAGGGTGTTCTATACCATTATCTTCATGGTGAAGAGGTAAAAATATATGTTGATTACAATGAAAGTAAGGACGAAGATGATGATGGAGAGAGCGCCCAAGTAGGACAAGAAGGATATGGTATTCAAGGTAGTACCGATGTTAGGGTCGAAGGAGGGCAAGATAGACATAATGGAGAGGAGAGGAGCGCAGATGTAGTTCACCAAAGTGATGATGACATAGGTGATGTCACAATCATTGAATTAGATTGGGAAGTAGCTAAATCAAGTGATGACGACGAAGAAGGGCTGCCTGTTGCAAATTTTATAAGTGATAACGATGATGAGGAGCTTGTACAATCAAGAAGAAAGCAAATGGATTTTTTGACAGATAAGCTTGCATCTTTGCAGGTAGCTGATGAAGTTCTAAATAGTGCCGAAGGCTTTATAGATGCCGGTGCTGCTGGTGAGAAGACTGATTATGAAGAAAGTCTTGAGAATGCTACTTTCCATGATGAGTTTGAAGAAGATGAAGGAGCTGTGCATAGAAGGAGAATGAATAGTAAGTTTCCTTCTTATGATCCATCCGTTACCTCTCGGTAGGTATGAAATTTCAAGATGCAAAACAATTTTTGGAAGCTATAATGAAGAACTCCATTGCTGCATAGAGGAATATTGACTTCATTGGAAACATTAAGACCTTTGTAAGAACTAGGTATTCGTAGCAAAATTGTCCATAGAAGATCTATGCCCCATTTGTTAGGAGAAGTGGATCCTTCCAGATTAGAGCCGACCAAGAGGAACATACTTATTCCATTTATTTTGAAAATAAAAGGGTAACAAGTGCATAGTTGTCCAAGCACTTCTTTGATTTGATTAAGCTGATGCCTCAGATGAATAGAATTGAGTTCAGGATGCTGGTGAAGGAGCAAGTTGGCATCGATATATCTAGGAATCAATGCAAAAGATCAAAGCAAAATGTGATGAAGATACTCATTGGTAAGTACAGTAACGAATATGGACAGTTGTGAGATTATGCTTGGAAGTGTAGACTACAAAATCCTTCAAGTAGAGTGTATGTAGAGGTCGTCGAGAGACCACTTCTTGATATTGTGACCAAATTCGATAAGTTCTATATTTGCTTCGATGCATGCAAACGAGGATTTTTATCTAGTTGTAGATGGATTATATGATTGGACATGTGTTTTTTGAAGAGTTTGTGCAAGGGAGAATTGCTGGCCGCAATTGGAAGAGATGCAAATAACCAAATGTTTCCACTAGCTTAGGCTGTTGTGAAGGTAGAGAACAAGGACAATTGATCCCGGTTCCTAAAAAATTTGATGGCTGATTTGGAGATAACAAATGAGGTAGGGTGGGCGTTCATGAGTGACAAACAAAAGGTAATGTTTGTTTTTTGAAAGATTTAGTCAATTGTTTGTTCTTTGATATCAACAAGTCATTTGCTTACATTTCTTATTTTAAATTATTGCAAGGACTAGTTCCAGTAATAGTTGAGTTGTTGCCTTATGTCGAATATCGAATGTGTGCGCGGAACATATACGCAAATTGGGCAAAGAATTATAAAAGGGACAAGCTGTAGTTGCAATTGGCAGCTAGCAAAGAGCACAAATATGGCTGATTTTAGGATAGCCAGGGAAGCACTGCTTCAATTGACAAAGGAAGGTTATGATGCACTATTCCAAATAGAACCAAAGTATTGGTATGGGGCGTTCTTCAGCGAGGAATTCAAGTGCGATAACATTGATAACAACATCTACGAAGCATTTAATGGGAGGATAATAGATGCCAAATGCAAACCAATTATCTCGATGCTTGAAGACATAAGGGTTATGGTCATGACTCCGATGCATAGACAAATGGATGAGGCTGCAAAGTGGACTAGGCAATGTGGTCCTATGATTGCTAAGAAATTGGATAAGAACTTGGCTGCAAGTAGGTATTGTCATCACATTTAGAATGGGGATGAAGGATATGAGATAATGAAGGGTTTTGATAAGTATGTTGTCCATTTATGTACGATGAAGTGTTCATGTAGAGCATGGCAAATAAGTGGAATTTCTTGTGCACATGCCATATATGCCATTCAATTGAAGGGCCATAACAAATAAGACTGCATTGATGATTGGTACAAAAAACCAAAATATCTTGCTTCGTACCAATTCATATTGCAACCAATCAAAAGTAATAAGTTCTGGGAGCCAACAGATCGCAAAGCACCTTAACCTTTGCCACTAAATAAGAGAATGGGAAAACCAAAGCGAAAACAAAGAATGATAGAGGGAGAGGTCTCATGTCAGCGTAGGATGAGTAGGATAGGTGTAAAGATGAAGTGCCCTTTTTGCCACATAGCAGGACACAATACTAAAGGTTGTCAATTAAGGAAGCAACAGGAAAAGTTGAGGCCAACCGAAGGGCCTAGTGAAGGGATAGTTAGAGAATGACAAACAGAAAGGCGAAGTGAGTTGACTATTCTTTAATCAACGACAATAAACCTAGTAAGTCATGACAATTGCGTTTATGTTGTTTTATGGTTTATAACAAATATGTATATAGATGTAATTGACGTGTATGTAATGTTTTTATCTTTGTCAAGTCATGAGAATAACATGTGAAGAATTGGTCGAAGCCCTTGTTGTACCTGAAATTGAAAGGCATGTTCAAACAAGATAAGGTAGAAGACAGTCAGCTCAAGGATTGGCCGAAGCAACTGAAGGGCTAGTTAAGTTGACTGTTTTTCAGCAACGGCAAAGAAAAAAAATATATGGTAAATTCAATAATTTATGTTTATTTTTCCTTTACGTTGTTATATAGCTTGATGTTATATTTATAATGTCCTTTGCCTTTTTTCTCATATTCGAAGAAGGCAAACTAGAGCTTAGCTGCTAATAGAGGGCCTAATGGAAAGGTCAACACAAGATTCATCGCCAAGGTCACCACAAAGGCCACTAGAAGGGTCAACACAAGAGCCACCACAAAAGTTAACAAAATGTGTCATTGAAGCTAAATGGCTAAATAGAAAAATAATCAAAAGAAATCCAAATCAAGAGCCACCTACAAGAATGCTATCTAGAAGAATTGGCTGAAGAAGCCCCTATTGTAGCTGAATAGCATCAACAAGAGCCCAAGAAATCACGTGCGAGAAGAATGGCTAACCAATCACAAGTTCCTAAAATTAATGTTCCCCTTTGAACAATAGGGGTTTTTGGAAAGAGGCTAAAACAGTATGATTATGGCATTTATACAGATGAGCGTTCTTGAACAGTTATTCTTAATGTAAGTTTTATAGGCTGTATTTAATTTAATTTATTGTGCAAACTTTTGTTGATAATTGAGTTTTCTTTTTTAAGCTTGGGAGAAGTTTAGAGGATCTTATCTCTTAGGGCCCAACTCAAGAATCAACGGCTACGCCAACAAAGAATAAGACATTGGCTATGCCAACAAGAAAGAAGAGTAAGAAAAACCTAGTTGTAGGTCCCTTTGAATTAGTCTAGCCTACAACAGTTGCAGCTCCTTCTAACTCAGTTCAGCCTAGGACAATTGCAGCTCCATGAGAATCAACACATCCCAAGACAGTTAAAGAAGAAGTCTCACGTCAAATTAGAAAAAGTACAAGGATTATGAATCAAGTGAAAGCTCCATCGAAAGGAGCATAAACAAAATGCATTGTGCATATTGATTGATGAAATGAGATGGGATATGGTTGGTGGGGCTGAGGAGTCAGTTGTTTTACTGTGGATGTTTTGTTTTTTTAAAAGTTTGTCATTGAGTTTGTGAGACTCCATTTCAATATCAATGTAATGATCTTGTTGCTTGTCATTTTTGCCTTTTCCATTTTTAATTTATTTTGTTTTTATTTTTACTTGTTGCTTCTGGTGGTGGATCTGTGGTGGTGACTAGGGTGCTCTTGTGGCTAGTGGTGGTGGGTCCATTATAGGGGTTGGGTTGGGGCCTTTTTCTGCAGCTAGTACTGATGTAAGAGTTCAGTGTGCATGGCCTAGCTTGCACAAACCCCTTTTGCAACAAACTCATGACCCACCACCAACAATGGTTGCTAATGGTGGGTTTATGGTGGTGGCTACGTGCTAGTGTGGTAGCTGGGATGCTAGTGTTGCTAGTGGTGGTGGCTAGTGTTGATTGCTAATGTGTACTGATGGTGGGTCTATTATAAGGGTTGGGTTGGGGGTTTGTACTGTACTTGGTGCAAGAAGATATAAATGTGCAATATACACATCTTGAACTAGGTAGTGTTGGTGCAAGCTGGTATAAGGCACTAACAACTTCTGTAGTAGCATACCACCAACATAGTGGTGGCTTAAGTGGAAGCTTGAGAAACTTGGTGTGGCTAGTGGTGATGGCTAGAGGTTGATGGTGGCCAGTGGTGGGTGGTGGTGGTGGTTGCTAATAGCTTATGGCAGGTGCAATTTAAACATACAAAAAAAAATTGACACTTAATTGATCACATTCTATAAAAACCTGGCACTTAAGTGTTCACTTTTAATCACAAATGAAACTTAAATGATCACTTTTAATAATAACTTGACATTTAAATGACTTTTTTTTTTTTTTATAACGACTGGCACTTAAGTGATCACTAGATACAACTTATAGCACTCGAGTAATCACTCGTGTCTGTCCTATATATATGGAGGTTTGCAGCAAACCAGAGAAACTGTTGGTTTATATATACGAAGGTTCCATTTATGGCAACTCCATTCAATTCATTGCTACTAGTTTACATTCAGTTTAAATAAAGAAGTCACCATAACACATCAACCCACTATACATTCCATCATCACCGATTTATATTCGAGAATAATCAAAAATAGAGTACAAACAATATCTCATTCATTCATTTATTCCCTTTCCTTGACCTTCCTACAAGCACAAAAAGTAACACATAATACATATGATAGCCCAAAAAAGAAAAGAAAAAAAAAGCCATAACGATCTTGTAGACAACACCAAACTTCTTCTCATCTTAAAGAAAAAAAAAGTTACATTTCATTCAAAACAAGTACAATTCTCTACTCATTTACGACTATGGCAGTCGGAGAAACTTCTTCTCATCTTCTAATACTTTACATTTCATCATAAAGTAAGATAGACAAAAAAACACCAACACAATAAACACTTGGTAATACTTTCGTTCAATATTCATTTTTGAAACCGCATTCTCCAAATGGTTAGCAGAAGATGCTTAAGCTTGTATTAAGTCAACATTATCCAAGTCGTTCACAGGGATAGATGGATGTTGATGACATTCATCAAGTAAGTTCAATATCACCTATGTAGCTCGGTGAGAGAATTTTGCATCGACCCATTCGAAATATTTGCACTTCGACCTTTCTCTGTATCAGGCACATTCATAGAATCTTCTCCCGGGATTCATTCGAGTCCACGATATTATTCTTGGACTTGGTAACCCACAAAAACAAAAATGCTCGCCTTCTCTTTCGCTTCGACGAGAGAAATTTGAGCTGCTGCTGAAAGTCTCTATTCCTAATATTCGACTGTAGAATTTAGGGCTAATCAAATTAGGGTTCGGGATTAGAGCTCCATCGCTTCAATGGCATTTTGCTCGATTAAGGGTTTTAGATTTAGGGCAATTAGGGAGACAATGTTGTTTTAGCTGATTTAAAGGCTTGCATGACAAAATTTTTGGAATGTAAATCAATTTCTATTTCACAGACAAGCTTTTGAGCAAATAAACACATTTGATAAATTTCTATTTCTGAAATAAAAATTCGTTTAATAACAGAATAAATTTTTTATTTCTAGGAGCGGCAACAACTAGCATTTGGTGGTTGGAGTCCGACATTTGGCGTTTGATGCTAGAGTCTAGTGACCGGCAATGGGTGGTTAGAATCTAGAGTTTGGCGACCGACAATCTGCGTCCAACGTCTGAATTTGACATCCAATGTTCGACATTAGGAGTTTGGCGACCAGAGGCCGGCGGCAAGTGGCCAGTGGCGGAGTCCGGCGGTGGGCAGTCGACATTCGTTGGTCGGTGGTGAGCGGTAGATGGTCGGTTGCAAACATCCGATAGTTGGTGATGAGCCTCTGGCATCCAATGATTGGGGATGAGCGGCCAACAACCTGTGGGCATTTGGCATTCGACAATTAGCAGTTGGCGACAAGCGGCTAGAGTTCAGTGGGCGACGGTTGACGTTCGGTGGCTAGCGGTTGGCGGCTAGTGGCCAGGGCTAGTGGCGGTGGCCAACAACTGGCAGCGAGCATCTAACATCTCACAGGTGACAAGTGGTGACGAGAATGAATGATGAGAAAAATTTTGATTTCTCATTTTTGTTCTAGAAATAGAAAAGCTAAAAAATTTTAATTTTTGATTTTTGCTCCAAATCTATTTTTAGAATAGAAATATGTTCTAAAAATAGAAAAATAAAATTGCGTTACCAAACATATTTATGTGCCAAACATATTCCGGGAAACAGAAAAACAGAGAAATAGAGAAACTGAAATATTGTTATGTGCGTCCTTAGTAACCATTCTATTTGTGAAAATAATTTATGCTTAGAAATATATTTTTTATTCTATTATATGGATGAGTTTCTGAGTATTCAGTGGTATTTAGTAATTGTACAAAATTTATATTTCTAGAATAGAAAAATAATGTAAATGTGTTTGGTACAACATTAAAAAATTTGTGCATACAATTTCTTTTAATTTTTTAATAAATTTATGAGATTTTTTTCTTTCTCTTTTCCATCTCTTATTCTTCCTCCTACACTCGAGCTAATGATCGACCAGACAAGAGCTGGCAACCTTGCTAGCCTTTGGGGAGCCATGCCAAATCTCGTTTGGTTGATCACTGACCATTGCCGAGGCTGACGACTAGCTGGAGGAGAAAGAAGAGAAAATAAAAAGAAAGAGAAGAAAAACAAAGAGAAAAAAAGAAATTGGCTTGATTCTAGAATTTCTCCATAAAAAAAGAACTTTTGTCTACTTATTGATTTTATTCCAAATCTATTATTTGAACAAATTTATTCTCGAGAGTAGAAAAATTAGCTAACGTTACTAATGGAATTTTGTTCTTTTTTTTTTTTTTTTTTTTTTTGCGGAACAAAAGAACAAAAATAGTCAAGAATTGATCAATGACCAAATAGGGCTTAAAAAAGAGAGTTTCTATTATGGATACAATTCTCTTGTATATATAAAGTGGGAACCGAGAGGAGCCTTTGCTCATGAATTGTGTTCTAAAGGTTTGAAGTCATTAATATTTTGGGTTACGATTTTGTACAATTCTTTTGTAAGATTGAGAGGTTATCTCATTAGAATATTTGGGGCTAAATACTGCATGAGTTGGGTGTAATAGGAGGCTAAGAAACACTGAGAACATTTGATTAACTCAAGTGTGGTTGTAATCTCCATTATATCGCTTAATTTATAATGAAATTTTATGCTACTCTCCTCATGAACATAAGTCATACTAACTAAACCAAGTAAATGGTATCCAATTTATTTTCTCATTCCATATATTTTATTATTCGAGCTTGTTTTCTATAATAATTGGTATTAGAATTAGGCTTAGTTGAGTTGAAGCGGATCAATGACGACAAACAAAAGAAAAAGTGAAAATCTACATATTTTATGAAAAAGATTTGTTTATCTAGAAGATACAAATTAAGAATTATCTATAACAAAAAAATTTCACTTAACCTTGACTAGGAAGAAGTTGGAGTCGATGAAAGAAACTTATTGAAATTTGTTGGATGGACATATGTTGGGTGTCATTTGGTTGACGTTGACTGGTAATATTGCATTTAACATCATCAAAGAAAAGACCATCATGGGTTTGAAAAAGCCCTATCAGACATGTAATGAGAAGCCATCTATGAACAATAATACCTATAATTAGAAAAGACTACTGTGTGTTTGGGATACTTTTATTTTATAACATCTACAATTTGACTTTTACTATATCAAGTTTGCGTAAGTTTAGATTTTTGAATTCATAATGCTTTGCAATATGTGAAATATCAAAAAAGAAATAAGCTAGAGAGAGATGTGGTAGCAACCGTCACGTACTTTTATAGATTTATCTATGTTCATAAGGAGAGCCAACTCGAATTTTCTTAGTCTCTAAATAGAAGTATCTACTAGAGAAAATAGGAGATTTTTTTTTGATTTGCCTTGCTTTTTTGCTCACCAAAAATAATTCTATGCTTGGGAGACTTTGGGAGAAGAAAAAAGAACGAAAATGCAAATAAACTTGAATTTTCATTTCCTTCGCTTTTCCACAAAAATTTTAAATTCATTTGCACTCAGATTGTCACTCTCCATACTTTCTCACTTGCCCAATAGAGCCTAATGTCCACCAAACTTTCCGTATTCACCCATGATTTTCCTCCCCATTCCCTCCTTCCCAAACAACACATTGCTACTAGGATGTGGTTAGCGAAATGGCACCATAGTAATAAAGTGTAGAATCTCTTAATTTTGTAAACCTAGCTTCTTCACCATGTGAAACACTGATTCTTATAATCCTTTCTAATTTAGGTTCAGGTTGAATTTCAAAAGGATTGATTACTTAAAACCAATTCCAAGATGCCTTTATTTCTTCCAATTATGCTCCTATTAATTGACAAGTCACAAATTATGGCCATCATCAATTTTGTGTCCATCACTAGCCCACTTAATTAAAAATGAAGGAAAACATTAGCCATTCCAAAATTGATTAAATAAGGGGTGATTTTTCACGAGCGGGTTTCTCGTGGATAGAGAAGCTCTTAGAAAGGGAAACTCTAGATTTCTATTACTTATAAGATAATACAAATGAGAGGGAGCAGGCCCATTTATATACAGGTGCTCCTCAAATTACAATAGTAAGTCTCTCTTCAATCTAATAGTGGATATTTTACCTCCCAATCTATCGACTTACCTGCATTAATTACAAGAATACTCCAAAATAGTATACATTTACAATTCATGATTTTTCACACATGAAAAATCTCGAGATTATTACATACGAATATTACTGATGTTGATATATTTAATCAGTGTAACTTATTAATAGATATCCTGCATTCAATGGTACATTGCATCGATGTTGTTTGGAGCAACCGAGCAAGAAAATATAGTTCAAATTCTCTAGATGGAAAATCATTACAACCGTTCCATCTATATAAGAAGTTGAATCATCAACTAGCTATATGCACTAACTATATTCAATGATTGTTATTTGCAATCATAGGCTCCAATCCTTCGTTGCAATTATTGAAGTCACAGGCTTCAATACTTTGTTGATTGCTTGCAGAAAAATGCACCTGTTAGCTGTCTCCTGTCCAAGACTTCTGCTTCGGAAAGGAAGCCTGCAAGATGATGGTTAGTGCAGAAAGGTTAATGTCGCCAAAAGGTTTCTCAAAAAAGGAACCTAGGTGACATGGTTTAGTGCGAAATAGAATAAAAGTCTTGGGATTTGTCATAGAAAGGAGTTTTTTGTTTTTTGTTTTGCTTTCGTGATGATAATGAGTTGAATCGTAGACAATAGGCTGGTGGTAGATCCTTCTCGGGCAGTCTAGAAACCTATTCTACTGTAATTCACATCATGGTTGGGCCAAAGAACAGAAAATCCCAAGATCAATCAAAGTCAACTTTTATACACGGGACAACTTTAATTTCGAAAATCATCAACAAATTACTCTGACAACGCTACGTCCTCACGGGGAAACCTAAATGAAAAGCAATCTAACTTATTAGCCGGACGCATTACCTAACCACAATAATATCAGCTAATTATCACTTTTCAAAAATAAAAAAAAATTGTCTCCAAGAGGCCGAGGCCAAAAATTGTTAAATTGTCCAAATAACAAAGCATCTAAAGGCAAACATAAATTCAATTAACAGAAGAATAAAATAAAGGGCATCAAGATATACTATCAATTCATCTTCAGGAAAGCAGTTCTAATTGTTTGCCCACCCGAACTTGGGGGATAAGGGCTATCGTCATCCAGAGGAGGAATGCTACTGCTGCCAAAATAACGTTGTTTTGTTGCTGACGTGGTAAATAATTAATATAAAATTTAATTAAATTAAATTTAAAACCAAATTTATAAATAAATAAAAAAAGTGAAGGGAGGAGGAAGATGAATAGTTGGCAGCGGCTGAGGGCTCAGCCCTCGTCGCTACCCCACCATCGTTGTGAATGCGGGGGAGGGTTGGTCAAGGTCACTAAGCCTTAGCCGAGGCTCGACGACCCCAGCTGACCGATGGTGAGGGCCTATGAGCCCTTGCCTAGATTTGGGGCAAGGGTTATGACCCTCCCTTAGATCTGGCGAGAGGGTCACTGGCCCTTGCTCGAGTGGTGGCCCCTTCCTAGCCAAGGCTCAATGACCTCAATCGACCCTCCCCTTGCCTTCCCGATAACAACCTTGCCATCGCCACTGCTTGTTCATCTTCCTCCTCCTTTTTCTTTAAAAAAAATGGTTTTAAATTTAATTTCATTAATTTTCATATTAAAATTTGAATTGTGCCAAAACGACATCATTTTTGTGTTTATTTGCTTTGAGTCGCTTTCCGGCGAGTCACATAAGTGAGCAAAATTAGTAGAATTTTCAATGAGGTTTGCTGGATGTAGTACTCAAGTGTCCCATTATTAAAAAAAATTGGCACTCAAATGTCATTTTCCTAACTTTTGGCACTTAAGTATCCCATTATCCCAAGTTTTGGCACTTGGGCTATTCTTTTGCCTTCTGCTACCTTAAAGTAATTGATTACCATATCAAGTCAAAACGTGGCCACTTCAAGGTCACTTAGGTGGCTATGGAAGAAAATAAATAATAGCACAAAAGGTGGAAAATATGAAAATGTCAATCACAAGTAGATTTAATTGAGAAACCAACATATAGAGATTGATATAAATATTTTTCATTTAACATTTTTTATTAGAAAAAGGTGTTATAGTGAGAATCAACTCAATGATACTACGTTTATACTTTTAATTTATCACTAATAATCCCTAATAAAAAAACTTGATGTCAACATTCAAGATATGTTTTCAATTGGGGATAATGGCACAAATGACCTATAAGTTTTGGTTCAATGTGCAATATGGTCCTTAATTTTAAAATTTTCAAATGCGGTCTCTGAACTTTAGTTCAATATGCAATGTTATTCCAAGACTTTTAATTTTTTTAATGTGGATTTTGAACTTTTAATACATATTTAATTCAATCCTTGCCTAAGTTCAGGGATCATTTATATTCTCTTTTAATTTTGTAAATTCTTCAATGTCATTAAAATTTTTAAATAATTTTTGGATAGAAACCGCATAAGTAACCTACCTTGGAAGTATATATACCATTTGGTTGTGAATTACATAAGTTGCACCTTCAAAAATAAAACCTATCTACATCCTAGTGCAATTCACATTACTCGGTATTATTGACACTTAAATTTTGGCATTCTATTTAGTAATTCATTGCATAGAAAATTAATGATCGATCCCAACCACTAGCAAAAATAATAATTAAATTGCATATAGTTATCAGAATCATATTTCAATTAAATGCATTTAATCGGATTGGCAGTGGATAGTTTTGAGCTTAATTGAATGAACTGAATCTACATAGAGGGGGAAAAATTTGGCCAAGAAGGCAGGGCCTTATTGAGCTTAATTTAATTCAGCCCATTGGGATTAATCAAGAATAATGCTTTAGATTTTAGAGTCCATCACTTGGTAAAAGGCCTAAATTAAGCCCTCGGATTAACTTGGGTACTTTTTCCTGTGTGTGTAGATATATCGCATTATGCCTCATAATTTAGAGGTCGGCAAATCAGAAATCTCAAAGCATATTGAGAGAAAACACGCTGAGAAGAGAGAGGAGCCTCATGGCCGAACACCCTCGGCTGTGCGACCGTTGCGTCCGAGACTCCCCCCCGTGTTGGTGCTGCCTCCCAGCCTTGACCAAGCCGCCTGATGCTCATCCGTGAGCCACCTACACCGACGATCGACGCTACTGCGTCCTCCCCCCGGCAACAACTTGCCGCGCCTCCAGCTACCGCACCTGCACTGCGAGGCAACAAAGCATCCAATTACCGCAACAACGACGAGTTGACGAAACAACTACGCTGCGACGAGGTCACGTGCACCGAGCCGCAATGCAACTCGACGACCCAGTTGTGTCGCCGATCCACCTGTTGCTCAGAGACTGCACCACGATGACAATCTATTACCGCCTTCGCCATTCTTCACCAAGCTGCAGAATTGTTCCTTTTTTTTTGCAGGTGAGTGACGCCGAGCACACCCACGGGCGAGAATCACCGAGCCAGCCTCAACAACCCGTGAGTCCTTCAAGCCGAGGAACCACCACCGCGGTTGAACACCATCACCACCGTTACCGAGGCTGTTATTGAACCGAGTCGACGCTCACGATCCGCGAAATCTTAACACGAGAGCCACCGCCCCCGAGCATGGCTGGCCACTACAAGCCCTGCCACTGTTGTCCTCGGCCGTGAGCTTGCCGATCATTGCCTATCGTGATTCAGTATCTATTGTTCGAATTTGGCAATATTATCTTCAAACTAGGTAAATATCTTATCCGAA
Source organism: Eucalyptus sideroxylon (assembly GCA_014182405.2). Classification (NCBI taxonomy): domain Eukaryota; kingdom Viridiplantae; phylum Streptophyta; class Magnoliopsida; order Myrtales; family Myrtaceae; genus Eucalyptus; species Eucalyptus sideroxylon. The sequence continues at coordinate 37,093,576 of CM024553.2, forward strand.
ATGGAATATTTAATTACTTTCCTATTTTGAATAAATTAATATCTAATTCGATTTTTTTGAGCGAAAGACAATATAAATTAGGGTTTATTTCCTAATCGATGATGCGAATATAATCTTTTAATTCTATCTCTAAGCCTTGAGATGGAATTATTAATTTTTGAATGTTTATAAAATACCAAAAATACTATATGCATGCCATTTTAGGTACATTTAATCAAAATTGCATATAATGTAGATAAATTTCAAGATAAAAGAAAACCCAAAAAAAAAATTAGATTGTTTTGGTGTGTTTATTTGTTTTCATATGTTGCAATTTGTTTGCTTTGATAATTGATTTTTTTAGTGGCTGTGCACCAGCATGATCATTCCTCTAAGCTGTCCGCTTAACTATTTTTAGAGTAATCTAGCGTAATTAACTCTCCAAACTCATTAATCTCTAGTTTGTAGATGTAAAGCACTTATCTTGCACTTTACTTGGATATCTAATCAATCCACAATAAACTGATTAGTAGCGATTTCAAGATAAAATTAACTTACATGTTAAAAACTTGAACCAATGTCACAAATTGGTACGAGATTGGCAGAGCCCGAGTTAAGTCAATATTTAGTAATCTATTAACCAAACTCTAGATGGTTCACTATTAGTTAAAGTCGCGACAGATATCACCAAGCATAGTAGTCTAGTGATAAAAGGTTATACTGTCTTTCCATGAGGTTTCAAGCTCAAGTGATGTTGAGAACGAGACTTTAACCAAATTATGCCTAAGACATTTGTTACATCGTGTGGAGAGAATTCTGATTTCCAGCTTGCCAGTAGAATTGCAGTGTGATGCGGATCTAATAACGTGAAGAGAGGTTTACTGTGTTGGTCACACCTTATTCCCTTTTAATTATGATTAGGTATACATGTGTTACTAAGGATCACATTATGATTTTTTTTTTTAAAGATAATGCTAGTATTTATAATAGTTACTAAGGAAATTTATGCTATTTTAATATTCTGTTATACCTTTAACTATCCTTCAAATTCGTGAGCTTTAGTATTACTAGATGAACTTTTGGGAAAAAGCAATTGATGGAGGAGCTCATATAGATTATTTAATACTGAACTAAAAAGGAATAAACAAACTCTAAGTCCTAAAATTATGAAAATATTATTAAGTCCAAAATTTTCAAAAATTGCATTCAAGTTCTAATATTTGTCAAATTCATGCAATCGAGTCATCTTGTTAACTTTGTCTAACTTGACTGACAAAAAATATTTATGTGCTTTTTTTCTCTTTTACGTGGCATTAATATTATTAATCCATTAGCTATAAAACTAAAATGATGTTATTTTTTTTTATCTAAATTTGAATTTAGGTTATAAATTTGAGTTTAATAAGATTAAAAATACCTCCTATCTATTGACTTACCTGCATTAATTAAAAGAATACTCCAAAATAGTATATATTTACAATTCACGATTTTTCACAAATGAAAAATCTTGATGACCGTTACATACGGATATTATTGATATTGATACATTTAATCAATGTAACTTATTAATAGATATCCTACATTCAATGGTACATCGCATCGATGTTGTTTGGAGCAACCGAGCAAGAAAATATAGTACAAATTCTCTTAGATGGAAAATCCTTACAACAGTTCCATCTATATAAGAAGTTGAATCATCAACTAGCTATATGCACTAACTATATTCAATGATAGTTATTTGCAATCATAGGCTCCAATCCTTCGTTGCAATTATTGAAGTCACAGGCTTCAATACTTTGTTGATTGCTTGCAGAAAAATGCACCTGTAAGCTGTCTCCTGTCCAAGACTTCTGCTTCGGAAAGGAAGCCTGCAAGATGATGATTAGTGCAGAAAGGTTATCGGCGGAGAAATTAATGTCGCCAAAAGTTTTCTCAAAATAGGAACCTAGGTGACATGGTTTAGTGCGAAATAGAATAAAAGTCTTGGGATTTGCCATAGAAAGGAGTTTTTTGTTTTTTGTTTTGCTTTCGTGATGATAAGGAGTTGAATCGTAGACAATAGGCTGGTGGTAGATCCTTCTCGGGCAGTCTAGACACCTATTCTACTGTAATTCACATCATGGTTGGGCCAAAGAACAGAAAATCCCAAGATCAATCAAAGTCAACTTTTATACACGGTACAACTTTAATTTCGAAAAATCATCAATAAATTACTCTGACAACACTACGTCCTCACGGGGAAACCTAAATGAAAAGCAATCCAACTTATTACCCGGACGCATTACCTAACCACAATAATATCAGCTAATTATCACTTTTCAAAAATAAAAAAATTGTCTCCAAGAGGCCGAGGCCAAAAATTGTTAAATTGTCCAAATAACAAAGCATCTAAAGGCAAACATAAATTCAATTAACAGAAGAATAAAATAAAGGGCATCATGATATACTATCAATTCATATTCAGGAAAGCAATTCTAATTGTTTGCCCACCCGAACTTGGGGGATAAGGGCTATCGTCATCCAGAGGAGGAATGCTACTGCTGCCGACGGAAACGTTGTTAACCAACTCTGAGTTCACGGTCACCAATTTCCCTCGATATAAAATCATCTTCATCTGCGATTTATTGAAATCAAATAACCACCTTTCGACATTTGCAATTCTTTTGAAAAAGAGAGTGCATGGACATATATTAGTGACGACTAATATCAATTATCAGGGAAGCAATCTTACTTCCTGTTTCAGTTGCTTGTTCTCTTTAATTAACTGTGCTTCCTGCAATTTCAGAAAGAAATAGTCTTGAAACCAACAGAATAGAGTCTTTGTATTCATTTTGACCTTCACCAAACCTTAAATCTTCTCGAGCGGCGCTACTTGGGTATGTACTTTACGTTGTGCAATGTTTGCAGCATATGAAATTATCTTTTGGACGGTCGACCTAATCAAGTGATGTTTATAATGAAAGATGCACACACAGGTCTAGTTAGTGTGCACGAACCTCTCTTTGCAGTTTGTTGATCTCGTTCCATGTTCGCTCTTCCTGGGAAAAGCGAATGACCAAGATGGGGAGAGACAAGAGTGAAACAAGAAAAACACACGCGAGGGACCATTTTTTTGGTTATGAAACCCAAATGAAAAAGAGAATTAAGCAGAGACCTTAGTCTTGATCACGAGGCTCAATCCCGCCTCGAGTTTCTTCTCTAATTGCTCCAATTCCTCCACGTTCAACCCCTCCAGATCCTCTCCCTTCATCTGCCTGTAGAAGAAATGGGAATAAATCTAATCGATTGGCGAAAAGGAGAGACAAGAAAAAGAAACATATTTTCAACTCAAACAAGCATGGAAAACATGGACCCGCACCTCAGTTCATGAGCCTGATCATACACTTCGTTGCACAACATTTTCCAATTGGTGTTCTCTATCTAAGACAACAAAAAACAAGCATGAGAATAGGTTAAATCCTCCGTATGAAAATCATTTTAATTCACTTATATCGGTGTTTCCTATATTAGTATTATACTTTATGGTAAAAGAATGCAAGGCTTGCACATTTGAAGAGGAATATGTCAGTATAACAGAATGCTTTCCTCAGGAGAATATGTTTCTTGTTTCACGAACATAAGGCACGAGTTTAAGAGAGCATGGAAGGCATATCTAAGCAAGTGATTCACCTCGAGTGCAACACATGGTCGGGCTGGTTTCTCAACTTTATTGGAGTGGTGACCACAATACCTCATTAGTGTATCCTCCATACTTCACAGAAAAAGGACAAAAAATAAAAAATAAAAGATAAAAAATAAAAACAAAGGAAGATTTAGAAAGTGAACATGCTACTCAAAAGTATATGCAGAACTCGACAATATACTTACGTATCTAGTGTTATAAGATGCAAGATTTTCGCCTATTTCAATCAAGCCACTGAACTTTTCGTTTTTGACCACTACGCCAGTAAGTTTTGATTTTGTTTTTAATGAAGTCACTCGGCTCGAGGGTCAACCAATAACTGACCCAAGATATCGAACATAGAAGATGATGTAGCCTATAGTTGGATGACCACTTGTGAAGCCTACAATAGGTTGAGTGACCTCAGGTGAATGTCAAGTAAAAAGTCTTCATAGGGCAATCGTCATTGCTTATGGACCCAAAGTTGGGTGAAATATCCAAAACCAGGATGAAAGCCTGGGTGAAACCAAGTGGAGGTTTGAATCGACTGATATTGAAGAATCAGTGGATGAGTTTGTGGCTAGGGGCAAAATGAACAAACCTGATAAAAAATGAACTTGGGAGCTAATTGACCTAATTGAGAAAAGAAAAGATCCAAAGTGCAGTGACCAATATCAAGGCGTGTGAGCGCAGTGCATCGTATTATAATTGATGAAACTTCAGCAAATTCATTTATGTACAAGTATAATTGTTGAAGAGTGACCAAAAAAAAAAAATGAAGATATATATTGATGGTCCTTGGGTTAGGTTTTGTATATGTGACATGTATTGCCTCAATAAACATAAGAGGGTTAGGCCAAGATTAACTAGCCTGCAGCAGCAGGCGTCAAAATATACTTCAGGAGGCGAGATACGAAAGTTTAGTATAGTGCATGTTTGATAAAGTCTATACCAAGTACCAAGCAGTATAGTATAGTTTATTTTGCTTGTAGTAGAGTATATGTTTGCAAAGGTACAGTACAGGTCTGTAAAAGTGCTGAATGAGGATTGTACAATCTTTGATCAAGTGCATTTTGCTTTTAGCATAGTACATATTCGTATAGTATGGAACATTTTGCTTTTAGTTTAGTACAAGTTTAGTATTGTAAGTGTTTGTAAACTTACCCTAAATAAAGCTCAGAGGAGAGAACACATAGATTCTGCTTCAAGTGTTCAGCACCAGAGAGAGACCGATGCATCAAACTGTTGTAGATATCTTTGCAGATTCATGAAGTTTCCATCCTAGTTCTGAAATTCGAGGTTTGTTCATCTCTCTCTCTTCCTCTGGGTGAGCCATCCGTTATTGCAGCCACTTCAAGACAAAATTCTCTGGACTCTCTCTCTCTCTCTCTCTCTCTCTCTCTCTCGTTGTAAGCCACTAGTTATTGCTGCCATTTCAAGAGTAAGACGGAACTCTCTCTCTCTCTCACTCTCTCTCTCTCTCTCTCCGCCTCTCCCCATCCTAAGTCCTTTTGGAAGCCCTGAATCTGATATATGGTTGTGCTTCTCCTTTGTTGTTCTTCCGAAGTGTTGATCACCGTCCTTGTGTTAACTATCAATCTACAGAATTTGTGATCCAATTTCTAACATGGAATTCTTTTGTCCAATCTAGACAACTCTAGTAGACGTGAGAAACAAACAATAAAAAGACAACCAACAAGCTGTCAACTTGTACGAAGACATCCATGCCATCTCTTATTTGTACTAGAACACTCCATCTTGTGTTACTATAAATAATAGTAGATATTTGTAGTAGAGAACTATGGAGACTTCCTCCACCGACTTTGGCAGCTTATACAAAGGAGCAAGTGCTCCATGTTTTGAGTGGGGGTGACCATAAAATCCACATCATCTACCACCTCCTTCAACTATTGTAAAACCATCTTTATAAATTAGTGAAACTATCTTTGTCCCATAAACTTTCTCAAAATATCCTACTCTTATCCATCCTCTATCAAATACAAACCATGTATATTAAAATTTCTAATATGGTATCAGAGCTAGATATGTTCGGATGGTTTGGGGCATTTTTCCTCACTATCCTCAACTAAAGTCAAGGCCTGAGCCTGAGGGAGAGCCAACAGAGCTGGAGCCAGAATCCAAGCCGGAGTTAGAGCCGAGTCGAAGCCAGAGAGTTAGAGCTAGAACCCGAGCTAACAACTATAACTAAGAGCATTTTGATAACTCAAGACATATGGAACATCATTAAAGAAAATACATGCACATTCAAAAGCAAGTGCGAATGTGCCAACAAAAGGATGCAAGGGATCGTGGAATGGAGATCTACGGCATGGGACATCATAAGAAGAATTCTAGTCAAGTTCGAGACTATACAAATCATGCTTGGAAATTGGATAAGGGGGAGTCTTGGAATTTGTGATCCAATTTCTCACATGGAATTCTCTAGTCTAATCTAGACAACTCCAGTAGACGTGAGAAACAAACAATGAAAAGACAACCAACAAGCTGCCAACTTGTACGAAGACATCCACACATTTCTTATTTGTTCTAGACCACTCCATCTTGTGTTACTATAAAATAATAGTATATATTTGTAGCAGAGAATTGTGGAGACTTCCTTCACCGACTTTTGCAGCTTATATAAAGAAGCCAGTGCTCCATGTTTTGAGTGGAGCTGACCATAAAATCCACGTCATGTGGCTCCCTCACCAGCACCTCTCTCAACTATTATAAAACCATCCTTATAAAGTAGTGAAATTACCTTTGTCCTGTAAACCTTTTCAAAATATCCTACCCTTATCCATCCTCTATCAAACATAACTTACACCCACATTCAAATTCTAACAAAGTTTCTATACATTGTACCTCCATCTATACCAAGTATCAAGGGGTATAGTACAGTATATTTTCCTTGTAGTAGAGTACATGTTTGCAAAGGTAAAGTAGATGTTTGTAAAAGTGCTGAATGAGAATTGTAGAATGTTTGATCAAGTGCATTTTGCTTTTAGTCTAGTACATATTCGTATAATATGGTAAATTTTCCTTTTTGTATAGTACATGTTTGTACATGTTTAGTACTGTAAGTGTTTGTAAACTCACCCTAAACAAATCTCAGAGGACAAAACACAGATTCTGCTTCAAGTGTTTCAGCACAAGAGAAAGAGACCACGTCATCAAATTGTTGTAGATATCTTTGCAGATTCCTGAAGTTCCATCCAAGTTCTGAAATTCGAGGTTTCTTCATCTCTCTCTCTCTCTCTCTCTCTGTAAGCCATTAGTTATTGCTGCCATTTCAAGACAAAACTCTGTGGACTCTCTCTCTCTCTCTCTCTCTCCCTCCCTCCCTCTCTGTAAGCCACTAGTTATTGCTACCATTTCAAGAGTAAGACGGAACTCTCTGAGACTCCCCCCTCCCTCCCCCCCCTTCCCCAGCTCCTTTTGGAAGCCCTGAATCTGATATATGCTGGTTCTTTTCTCTCTTGCTGTTCTTTTGAAGTTTTGATCACCGTCCCCATCGTAAGATTATAGATCTCAACTTTCGATCTACATATAATTTAAGTTTCTATACATTGTACCTTCTGTGGGAATTGCAGCAAAAAAAAAAAAAAAAAAAGCGTGCTTACAACGGATAATGAACAGACATATCGATCTCTCAAGAGACAATCGAAGTACCCAACTTTGCACTCTCTCTCGCCTCAGCCCCCACCCCACTTCTCTTCCTCTCTCTCTCTGTCCAACACCAAAGGGATGCATATAATACGATGACGAAAAACTAGAGACTCATGAAGAATTAATTTTTGAGTACCTGGAGCTGGAGAAATCATGGAGCTTGCCTGTGGCTGAGAAGATGATGAGGGACACGTCAGCGTCACACAGAACGGAGAGTTCCCGAGCCTTCTTGATCAGCCCCCTTCTCCTCTTTGAGAACGTAACCTGCCTTGCCGTCAACTTGTCTATCTTCTCTATTTTTATTTTCTCTCTCGCCATCTTCCTTAAATCTCTTGTCAAATTCTTTCTCTGTATTGAAAAAGGAAAGAAACAAGAAGAAGAAATCAGACACACCCAGGTCAAAAACTAGTAATAAATCATCTAGTGTAAGACGTGATGAGGCCTAGAAATTGACATAGCGAGAGCAACACAATGATATTGAGTCATATGGTGAAAGTTCTGTGAGATTAGATCACCAGAAAACCCTAGAACAACAGGAAACCAGTTCAAATCCACGAGCACAACACACACCCACAAAAATAAATAAATAAATAGTTAGTTGGGGGGGGAAGGGAGTGAAGATCTGTAGGTTTTGTGATTCTGCTTGAATTTTTCTTCTTTTTATATTTCGTGGGGATGTGGTTTACCTTGTTCAGACGCTGAATTAGATGTTTTTTGTTTGTCTGATCATAGCGAAAAGACAAAACAAAGCAACCAGTGAGAGAAGGGGAGAGAGAGGGAGACAGTGTGTATGGCTGCTTGTGTTGTGGGCTCGAGAAAGGAAACTCGGTCTTCCCTTTTATAGCCAAAGGGGAATATCTTTTATCATTTACATTTTGCCCAAAAAAGGTGAAGAACTATCTTTCAGAACGAATTGACCAGAATCAACGCAATCATAGGACATTATTTTATTCATCTAAATATATTGCTTTGCCACACAATAGCGTGCTTTGAGCTCTTTTAGCACCTATGAAGTATAAACTCTATATTTATTTATTCTTTTTTTAAAAAAAATGGTGAAGGGTAATGCTCCTTCAAGGACATGTGATCTCTCTATTTCTTTGTTTTTATTTTTTTCAATTAAAAAAGATAAAGCTGAATACAAAAATTTAACATCGCAAATCTGCTATCCCTATTTTTTCACCTAATAAAACATGAAACAACTCTTTAAGAGGTAATGAAAAGAAACTTGTATTAAAATACTTATCGATTTTGAGATTAGTGAGCTAGTTAGCAAAGGCAATTTCTTTTGATATTTTAAAGCAAAGTAGGGCCAACATTATCAATCATATGTTATGGACTAACAAGATAGTGATGGTTTTAGAGTCAATCTCATTGATGATCTTATAAAAATAAAGTATTTTGTGAAGCTGAGTCTTAACCATAAGCCCAAAATTCTAATTGTATCAATGAATATATTCCTACGAATGTGATAAAACCACTTAGCTAGTCATCCCCTTCAAATCTGAATAAACCCCTACACTGGCAAGTCATGTTTTGCCTTTATCTCACCCATAAGTGTTCAATTAATCCACCAAGAAAGTGGGAAATCCCATATGACCAAAATCATAGGTGAAGTTTTAATGATTTGTTTTATGTTTGACTGAATTACTTGGGCTAGAATTGAAGGGAAAATAAAGTTGTCCTAGAAAAACGACTTGTTTCTCGATTGCCAAAAGAACCACTCACCTACTCCAAAATTATGTCCTGGATAAAAACTCAATTGTCCTCTACCAACAAGATTTGAATCCAACCAGAGTGACAAATTCATTATGAAGAATTCTCCCAACTATTGTTATGGGAAAAATTCAAATCATATCCTAAGATAATTGTTTCCACGTTAGACTCACATCTCAAGAAATATGAATTTCCTTCCAAGTTGCAAGCGATGTTCAATACAATTAGTCAAAAGTCACTTATGAACAGCTTAACAGAGGAAAGTTTGAATATGTTGAGGTCCCTTTCACTTTCAAAAGGTAGATCACATACTACTAAATTTTTTATTGTCCGCCCTATTGACGCACGCCGACTTAACAGAGAAAGTAAGGTCAAACTGGTTTTTCTTTTCTTCATAAATAAAACGAGGAAAGAATATCAGAGCATGAGCATTTTGTTTCGAAAAGAGAATCCTAATTGGATTTTGGATTGCATCTAAATTGTCGTATTTGAGACGTCTTCGATCCCTTTTGTTTCTCAATTTATTTTTGATTTGCATCACTCCGCTTCAAATTCCCCCAACAAATTTGTATCGGCTCGTTTATTTTTACATTATTGTTTATACAATCACTCAACAAACTATTTTTTTTTTTGGTAAAGGTAAATATAATATTAGCTTTGGACAAAATACAAAAGACGGCGCCAAAGGCTTACACTCTAAGGAAGACCGAAGAGTGGAAGGGAGCCGTGACAAAAGCCAAAGGCAAGTAGGCCAAAAGGAGAAGAACCACAGTTACAACACAAAAGAAGCACAACCACTAGACCTCCGCCAACATTCGAAAACGAAGAAACGGAGTGCTGATGAAGCTTGAAGCAGAAGGAGAGAAGAAGCGAGGAGACTAACACCCAAGATGATCTGTAAAGATGGAGGGATCAAGATCCCAGCTTCTTTGGAGACGCCTATTTCTCGGAGTGTCCGGAACACTTGTGAAAGTAGTCGCTTTATCTTTGACTATCTTCATAAGGTGGTTCTTCAAAGCAGGGACAAACAGTGGTTCCCCTCGGAAAATAATATCATTCTTTTTCTTCCAAATCAAATAACAAAGGCTACCGAAAGAGAACCGCGCAATCCGATGGTAGAAATCCTTACCGGAGAGCACCCTGATTGCCCAAGCAAGGTTATCCATCCATGGCCTCGATTTCCAAGGTAGATTGCATCTCGTCGCCCAAAAATAAGCAAGCGTGGCCGAGATACGACAGTTGAAGAACAAGTGATCAATAGAGTCCGGAGTAGCACTACAGTATGCGCAAGTACCCGAGACGATTCTGCCAGAATGGATTAGGAATTCCTGGGTGGGTAATCTGTTCTTGGTAATCAACCACAAGTTAAATTGATTTCTAGGGACAATATCAGAGCTCCAAATAAAGGAGTCCCAAGAAACTCTTTCCTTCTTTGTTCTAATGAAATCCCATGCAGAGGCAACAGAAAAGCATTCGAATGAGTGATGATTCCAGGTGAAACAATCCGGTGTATCGATCGATCCGGAGAGAGAAACCACAGCTCTCAAGTGAACTCTTAAATGCATGACCAAGGGGGGAGAATAAATCTGCAACAGCAGCATGCTTATGGAGACCCAACAATTCAATGATGGATGTCGGAAATAAAAGATCAAGGGGGCCATCAGCGAGCCATTGATCATGCCATAAAGAAACCGAAAATCCATTACCAATCTTCCAAGCGAAGCAAGACCTAAATTCTGTTCTTAATTGCAATATTTTTTTTTCCAGCCCCAAGAACACATATAAGGTGTTGAATCAAACTAGAAATTGTCCTTTTTTAAGAAATTAGAGTGGATCCATCGACACCACAACGATTCTTTGTCGGTGAAAAGGATCCATATGTACTTAAGCATAGCCGCTTTATTGCAATCTTTCAAATTCCTTATGCCAAGGCCACCTTCATTTTTTGGGAGGCATATATCTTCCCACGCAACCTTAGCCCCACCTTTATCAAGTGCGGATCCTTTCCATAAGAATTGTCTCAAGATTGTTTCAATACTAATTAGAACCGACGCCGGTAAGCTAAAGACACTCGACCAATATGATTGAATGAAATGGAGGACTGAACTGATGAGCTGCAGTCTTCCAGCATATGATAGAAATCTTTGAGTCCAAGATTGAGCCCTAGCAGTGATCCGATCAATTAGAGCAATACAATGAACTTTCCGAAGTCTAGAAGATATGATGGGAACCCCGAGGTAACGCGCAGGCAAGGTACCTTCTTGGAATCCAAAGGCCATTTGAATATCATTGCGAAAAGCCAGAGATCCTCCCGACATAAAGATTTCGCTCTTGTTTCTATTCGGGATTAAGCCACTCCATGAAGAGAACATATCAAGGCCCTTTTTCATTAAGGTGATAAACGCCCAGTCAGCCCGGCAGAAAAGGAAAACGTCATCCGCGAAAAAAAGGTGGGTCAACCTAGTTGCCTTGCACCTCCAATAGGGATTAAATTCCTTAAGAGAAGTCTGGGAGACTAGAATTCCAGAGAATACCTCCATCACAAGCGTGAATAGATAATGGGACATAGGATCTCCTTGTCGTAATCCTCTCCCTCCGGCAAAGAATCCATGGAGCTCTCCATTGATTGAAATGGAATATTTGGGAGTCCGAACACAAGCCATAATCAACCGAACAAAGACATTAGGGAAGCCAAAAGCCGTGAGTGTTGATTGAAGAAAATCCCAGTTGATAGTATCATAAGCCTTTTGGAAATCCACTTTTATCGCAGATTTGGGGAGGTAAGGTTCCAAATGAAACCCGGCAAATAGTTCTTGAGCCAAAAGAATGTTTTCTCTAATCCTCCTCCCTTTGACAAAGGCATTTTGAGAGTAGTCAACTAAGTTCTCAAGGACAGCAGCTAGGCGATTGGCTAATATCTTTGTAATGATTTTATAAATGGTGTTGCAACATGCAATAGGGCGAAAATCTGAGACATCACAAGCATTAGGGACCTTTGGAACTAAGGTAAGGATGGTATTATTCACCTCTCTGAGCAGACAGCCTGATGTGAAGAATTCTTGCACTGCCTCATTACGAGCGGGCCAACAATATCCCAACATCTCTTGAAGAATTCGCCAGTGAATACATCCGGACCCGGCGCTTTCCCCTTCGCTAGGGAGAAGACTGTTTCTCGAATTTCAGGGACTTGCACTGGTCTGGTTAGGTCACTGGCCTGGTCCACCGACAGGGGATTGCGAATGAACTTCCTTATCTCTTGCAGGGAAGGCTTGGACAATCCAAAGTGAGGAGAAAGCAGATCAGAAAAAAAAAACGTAACAAAGACTTGGGGAACCGCCTCCGGGTCATCTATAAAAGCACCCGATGAGTCCTTTACCATAAGGATTCTATTTGTAAGTTGTCTTCTCTTGATAGAATGATAAAAAAAACTTTGTATTTTGGTCCACTTCCTTGAGCCAACGGATTCTCGATTTTTTCCTATAGAAGTATTCTTCATCTCTACGCAAGTTAACAAAGAGCTTGCGGCAAATCTGCTCTGTTTTGGCGAGGTCAGAATCATTAGGGTTGAGCTGTAGATCAAGCTGAGCAGAGCGAAGAGCTTCCCTTGCTTCCTCTGTTCTTACTGAAATGTTTGAATATGTATCTCTATTTAAGAGTTTAAGCCGGCTCTTCAGAGTTTTGAGTTTAGAAACAAGCTTAAACATAGCAAAACCTTGAACTGGAATGTCCCATACCTGCTGCACAATGAGGAAGAAGTCAGGGTGCTGAGCCCAGAAATCAAAATATTTGAAAGGCCTCCTCCTACGAATCGGGTCAACGACTCTAACTACCATTGGGGAGTGGTCGGAGATGCCCGGATTTAGGAATGAGGCCTCGGAGAAGGAGAATTCTATATTCCAAGTGGTATTAACCAAAACACGATCTATTTTCCGCATTTTCCTACTTGCACTCGCAGAGGTGGACCAGGTACATCTAAGACCAATGTACCTCAGGTCGTCCAACTCAGTTTGAGCTAGGCAGTTCGCAAACTCATCAAAGTATGGAATCCAAGTATCAGAACTACCAAAACGGTCAGATGGATCCTTGATAGCGTTAAAATCTCCTGCAACCAACCAGGCCGTGTCTTGCATGAGGGCATTTATCCGAATAAGATCTTCCCAGAGTGGGCGACGTCGAATAAACGAGTGTTCACCATATATAATTGAAACACAATACATCTTTGTAGACGAGATAATCCTCATACGGCCATGCACAGCTTGAGCACTAACCGAGATGGGTTCATATTTTATATAATCTGGGTTCCAACCAACCCATATTCTACCACGATGGGAGTGATCATAATTTGCGATCCATTTCCAACCATTCAACAAAGAGGAGGATAGGGAATGAAAAGAATCCTTAGGGACTTTGGTCTCAACGAGCCCAATCAAGCATAAATTATGAGAAATGACAAGCTTCCGCATTTCAGCCCGAGTAACGGAATTCATAAGGCCTCTAACGTTCTAGGCAGTTATATACATATTTACAGGAGAAGGGGGGAGGGTTACCTCTTTCTGGAACCCTTAATCCTACCCACTGTCGGAGGAGGATCCGCGATAGGAGGAGGGTCTGGGCATAACAGCAGCAGCTTGTCCTGCATTGTCATAGCTGGGGTGGTAGAGCGAGGGCCTACCTGAGGGAAGGAGTCTACCGAAAGCAGGTCTTCATCTTCTGTCTCTTCCTGGAAGCTGGGATTGACAATCTCATTTGAATAATGAGGTACTGACAAATGGGAAGCAGTTGCTTTCCCTTTAACCGATATAGAGGGGTCTTGACCAGCTTTAGAGGATGTCGCACTCGCACCAAAGAAACTTACGAGATGTTGGTGCAACTCTTACTCTCCTTAAAACAAAGTCTTTTAGCTTCGATCGACCTCCTTCACCAAGTGGAGCTGAATTGGAGGAGGCAGCCTTTTTTGTGAAAGGCTTTTTCTTCCTTTTGACTTGTTTCCACTCAGAATCATCCGGGGGAAGGATGCTAGATGGATTGTCCGTCATCCTCAGACCCAGTCTTTCTTCATCAGCAACGCCTTCAGTAGGCCTGACTGTGAACAAAGGATCAACTACATCTGTTCCTATAGTCTTGAGTATTCCGGCTGAGTTCCCCCCTCCCTGAGGGCTTCCAGGAACAGTCATTGTAGCAACCAGAGGCTTGATATGCGTCTCTGTAGTTCGACAGTTCATGTGTTGGGAGCTCGATTAGCCTTGAGGCCGAGAACCAGTATGATCAGACACATTCTGAACACCAGCAGTTGCTTCAGCAGTTGGAGAAGTAACAACAGCAACAGGTCTAGCCTTAGCCGCATTGCATTTATGACCAAATATTCCACACCCTGCACAGGCCGTTGGTTTCCATTCATATTCCACATCAACCATACAGGATTGGCCTTCGTACACCAGCTCATTACACTCACAATGAGGTTGGTTGGCTGTGATCTCTACACATACTCTAGCATAGGTAAGCATGTGCATCTGTTCTGCTCTTGAGTCGACATACAATGGTTTCCCAACACCACTAACAACTTTGCTTATTGATTGTGCAGACCAGAATGCAACAGGGAGATTTATGAGTCTAACCCATACAGGCACAGCGAGGTGAGCATCTTTCCTCAATTCTAAGTCTGGTCTCCATTATTGAAGAACTGAGTGAATCTTGGAGACGGTAATGGGCCCTCCTTCCAGCACCTTTATTCGAAATTCCCTGTCTATGTAGTATCCCACTAAACACTCCTGCAACTTTGGATCTGCAGCTAGGACGTCGTCCTTTGTCATTTCAACAACTGGGCGATTACCAACGCGGGTTGGAGGGAAATAATCAAGGTCATATCCCTTTGAGGCTACTTTAGCTACAGCCACATCCTCCCAAGAGCGAAGATTGGAGCTCCTTGATAAGGCTCACTAGGGGCGATTGGAGGCCGATCTTCCTCCACTCCTGCCCCTACGTCCATCAAAGCGGAGAGAGCGAGCACGACCCGAATGTTTCTCCAGCAAAACAGGGACTTGGTTTTCACCACCAATGTTCTCATTCGCAATATCAATTGACAGAGATCGATCGACACTTCCAATTCGCAACCCAGCAGGAGGAAGAGCCGAACACGACCTGTCAGTTGCAGTCGGGGAGCTTGTGTTCGAGAGCGTGCGCCCCTTCTCATTCAAACTAGGCCCATGAACCGAAGAACGACCCTGATGTTGGGGTCGTGGAGCAGAAGCACTAGGGCCTTCATCTACACCATGGGCCTTGGCCGAAGGCGAGGCCATCGCAACAACAGAATGGGCGAGCAGCAAGAGAAATAGGAGAAAACCCTAACCAATCTCCTCCATAGCTGGCCTAAAAGAGAAACGAACCTGGGGATCTCTTTGGAGGGCTTAGAGAGGGGCCAAGGCGTCTCTCGCTGCCAAAAACCTGTCTGAACACCTAGTACCAACCGAAGAAGTACAAGCAGAGAAGCTCGGTACCCAGCAGAGGGAACCCACGCGCTTGGGACGCCACCTGAGAGCGCGATTATCACGACGACGGCGACGACGGTCAGAATCGGAGCCGGATCGTTCGCCGCGGAAGCAAAGCAGGGCTTGCCGGCGCCGTTGGGAAGGGGGGCCGTTCGACACTCTGCTCTGGTGTCGAGAGCTCCTTGAGATCGCGATCAAACCTAGCGGTGGCGACGGTGGATAGATACGGAACCGGAGGCAGCGGGAGAGGTTCGTCGCCGGAGGAGACGCGGCGGGACGACGAACCTCGGTCGCGCAGGGCTCGCCGGCGTCGCTGGGCGAGGGTTTCTTCGGACGCTCAGCTTCTCGGGGTTTCGCTCCTTGCTCTCTCTCTCTCCCTTCTTCTATCACTCAACAAACTATTTGTTGTGAGACTTATAGTTATTAACACATAACGTAATACTTTTTAACAATTTAAATTTTTTGATATTCTATATAGGAATTATAATTACATGCGTATAATTAAGACGCTTTATCCTTCGACAAATTGCATGAACCTTCCCTCATTTCGAATTTTATCAAGAAGATTGGAGTCCATTCTTCCATACCCGCATGAAGGAGGATGTGCAAATGCTATGACTTTAGCCCAAGTTAGCAGGAAGAAGATGGGGCGCATTCATCAAAAGTTAGATTTGACAGATATTCATTTCCTTTCGGTACGACCATGGCTATCAGGCCATGCCATTGCTCATTTATTAGTGAGCCGTCATATCATTGTTTTGAATTTCTCTATTTTGCCGACCAAAATTAAAATTACTTTACTTTCTGTTGGTCACCATAACTCTGCTACCGAGAAAAGGATACTTGAAATGTCAAAACTTGACATGAAAAAATACTTAAGTACCAAAAGTTAGGAAATTAACACTTAGTTGTTAAAATCGAAGTAAAATGGATCAGTTAAGTGGTAACAGCGAAAAAATCCAATCAAAATGCTAAAGTGGTGATTTTCTAACAAGCCTAGTGCAAAACGACGTCATTTTGCCTCGCCGATGTGGCTAGACAAGTGCCAAAATAACGTTGTTTTGTTTCTGACGTGGTAAATAATTAATATAAAAATTAATTAAATTTAATTTAAAACCAAATTTATAAATTAAAAAAAGTGAAGGGAGGAGGAAGATGAATAGGCTGGCAGTGGGCGAGGGCTCAACCCTCGTCGCTACCCCACCATCGTTGGGAATGCGGGGGGAGGGTTGGTCAAGGTCGCTAAGCCTTAGCCGAAGCTCGGCGACCCTAGCTAACCGATGGTGAGGGCCTATGAGCCCTTGCCTAGATTTGGGGCAAGGGTTGCGACCCTCCCCTAAATTTGAAGAGAGGGTCACTGTCCCCGCTCGAGTGGTGGCCCCTTCCTAGCCAAGGCTCAGTGACCTCAATCGACCCTCCCCTCGCCTTCCCGATAACAGTCTCGCCATAACCACCGCTTGTTCATCTTCTTCCTTCTTTTTTTCTTTTAAAAAAAATGGTTTGAAATTTAATTTAATTAATTTTCATATTAAAATTTGAATTGTGCCAAAACGACGTCATTTTTGTGTTTATTTGCTAAGTCAGCTTTTCGCCGAGTCACATAAGCGAGCAAAATTAGTAGAATTTTCGACGAGGTTTGCTGGATGTAGTACTCAAGTGTCCTATTATTAAATAATTAAAAAATTGGCAATTAAATGTCATTTTTCTAACTTTTGGTACTTAAGTATCTCATTATGCCAAGTTTTGGCACTTAGGCTATTCTTTTGCCTTATGCTACTTTAAAGTAATTGATTACCATATCAAGTCAAAACATGACCACTTCAAGGTCACTGAGGTGGCTATGGAACAAAATAAATAATAGCACAAAAGGTGAAAAATATGAAAATGTCAATCACAAGTAGATTTAATTGAGAAACCAACATATAGAGATTGATATAAATATTTTTTCATTCATAACTTTTTATTAGAAAAAGGTGTTATAGTGAGAATCAACTCAATGATACTACGTTTATACTTTTAATTTATCACTAATAATCCCTATTAAAAAAACTTGATGTCGACATTCAAGATATGTTTTCAATTTGGGATAATGGCACAAATGACCTATAAATTTTGGTTCAATGTGCAATATGGTCCCTAAATTTTAAAATTTTCAAATGCAGTCTCTGAACTTTAGTTCAATATGCAATGTTATTCCAAGACTTTTAATTTGTTTAATGTGGATTTTGAACTTTGAATACATATTTAATTCAATCCTTGCCTAAGTTCAGGGATCATTTATATTCTCTTTTAATTTTGTAAATTCTTCAATGTCATTAAAATTTTTAAATAATTTTTGGGTAGAAACCGCATAAGTAACCTACCTTGGAAGTATATATACCATTTGGTTGTGAATTACATAGGTTGCACCTTCAAAATAAAACCTATCTACATACTAGTGCAATTCACATTACTCGGTATTATTGACACTTAAATTTTGGCATTCTATTTAGTAATTCACCGCATAGAAAATTAATGATCGATCCCAACCACTAGCAAAAATAATAATTATATTGCATATAGTTATCAGAATCATATTTCAATTAAATGCATTTAATCGGATTGGCAGTGGATAGTTTTGAGCTTAATTGAATGAACTGAATCTACATAGAGGGGGAAAATTTTGGCCAAGAAGGCGGGGCCTTATTGAGCTTAATTTAATTCAGCCCATTGGGATTAATCAAGAATAATGCTTTAGATTTTAGAGTCCATCACTTGGTAAAAGGCCTAAATTAAGCCCTCGGATTAACTTGGGTACTTTTTCCTGTGTGTAGATATATCGCATTATGCCTCATAATTTAGAGGTCTGCAAATCAGAAATCTCAAAGCATATTGAGAGAAAACACGCTGAGAAGAGAGAGGAGCCTCATGGCCGAACACCCTCGGCTGTGCGACCGTTGCGTCCGAGACTCCCCCCGTGTTGGTGCTGCCTCCCAGCCTTGACCAAGCCGCCTGATGCTCATCCGTGAGCCACCTACACCGACGATCAACGCTACTGCGTCCTCCCCCGGCAACAACTTGCCGCGCCTCCAGCTACCGCACCTGCACTGCGAGGCAACAAAGCATCCAATTACCGCAACAACGACGAGTTGACGAAACAACTACGCTGCGACGAGGTCACGTGCACCGAGCCGCAATGCAACTCGACGACCCGACCCGTTGTGTCACCGATCCACCTGTTGCTCGAGACTGCACCACGATGACAATCTATTACCGCCTTCGCCATTCTTCACCAAGCTGCAGAATTGTTCCTTTTTTTTTTGCAGGTGAGTGACGCCGAGCACACCCACGGGCGAGAATCACCGAGCCAGCCTCAACAACCCGTGAGTCCTTCGAGCCGAGTGTTGGGAATAACGGATCCCCGAAAACTGGATTCGACACCGAATCGAACCCCTAAATCAAGCGGAAGACGAAGCCCAAGAAAACGACACGTATCACCGATCCTAAAGCACACCACAGAGTCGAGCGTACCTTTTAATCCACAGATTAGACACCGACGCCAATGGAGGAAGAAAATCCGGTCGAATTTGATCCGATGAAGCCTTGAAGGGAAGAATTGAAGCCGTATGCCTCTTGTTCCTTTTGAGAGAGAAAACACGGGGAGAGAAAAGAAGTACGTGAATTATGATTTCAACGACGTCTTCTCTCTCTCTCTCTCTCCCTTTATACCCCATTCTTTCCACGGGCCCCTATTCCCATGGGCCGGGCTTTCTGGGCCCAGCTTGGGCGGACAGGGCCTTAAGCCCTTTAATTAAATAAAGCTTTCATCTCCCACTCGCACAAGATGGGCCGAACAGGATTCTCTTTACCTCTCTTCAACATTCATACCGGTGAATAATCCGTGCGACCAGCATACTTTGAGAGCTCGTTGCTATACATTTGTTAGGAATATATAGCAGCTCATAATGGGCGTCACACTCCGAGTAGATTTAGTATGCAGTACCCTAGATCGATCGATCACATTTATATCTCCCTTGATCTCTTTTAAACATGATATATATATTGTATTCACAATTATAATTATCACAAAGACAGTTATAATTGGTCGACCAGTGAATACAAAACTATAATGTGATTCTTCAAAATCGATCTTCCTCTTTCCTTCAAACTCTCAATTTCAGTCCAGCTTGCTTTTCTAGAAATGCCCCATTAGATCGAATCATCTCATGACCATTGGCAACATCCTAAGATAGCAAACACTAAATAGAAACCTTGAGAATAAGTAAGAGTCCCGAGGGGACTAAAAATTGAGGAACTCTTTTCCTCAAGAGTCTCACACGTCATAAAAGTTGAGATCAAACTTTTTGCCACTCTTATTGGTCGTTTCATGCATACGTAGTATGAAATACGTATTACGGTATTAACTCCTTTCCCATGGAGCGTATGTCTACACTATTCAATACCGTACAGATGATAGTTCAGACATACCCAATGTCTAACTTGAGTTCACGTATCTACTCAATCACAAAATTCATCGAACTCACATCGGCATCTTAGACGGATAAAGTAAAATATGTGGGGTATTTTACTTTCGGACATCTTCAGTATTATGTCCTCATCTTAACACCCAGATTAAGGCGACATACGTGTTTTAAGCTTGAGCTCTCGATTATCACCTAGATAATAAGCTTAAAAACAGTCTCATCTCTATTTATCACACAAAAATAGAGGCGATTACCCGTGTGAGTGGGCTAATCTTATATCTGTCCGACATACTTCTCAACTTAAAATAATGCACTGAGCATTAAGATGCATAAAGATCATACAAAGATTCATAGGCATTAATCAATGAAAAACAAAATCTCATAAATGTGAACAACTCGGGAAATTACAATTCAAGTACATCGGACTCTACGCAATCCTAGAGATTTTACATGACTACAAAACACATCTCTAGGTATTGGTTTTGTCATAGGATCTGCTACCATTCTATGCGTAGATATGTACTGCAAGTTCACATCCTTTCGTGCAACCATATCTTTTACAAAGTTATACTTGGTATCTATATGTTTGGTCTTGCCATGATACTTTGGATCTTTGGTGTACGCTATAGCTGCTTGGCTATCACGTTAACCAACAATGGATTTGCAGCTTTCTCAATAACACCTAAATGATCCAAAAATCTCTTAAGCCAAACTGCTTCTTGTACAGCTGCGATAACGCCACGAACTCAGCTTCCATCGTGGACAAGGCTATGCACGTTTGCTTCTTCTTGCTCCATGATATGGCGCCATTATTCAGTAAGAAAGCAAAACCTGAGGTAGATTTTCTTTCATCTAAATCTCCTCCCCAATCAGCATCTGAATAGCCTTCAAGTCGCAGATCCTTTCCTTGATAATTCAACTTGAAATCAGCAGTTCCCTTCAGATACCTTAGTATTCTCTTCACGGCTTTCCGGTGTCTTGGACCCGGGTTGGATTGGTATCTACTCACCATTCCAACCGCAAAACATATGTCGGGTCTTGTACACATCATAGCGTACATCAAGCTTCCAACAGCACTAGCATAAGGAACATGTTTCATCTGTTCCTTCTCTTGTGGAGTCCCCGGACACGATCTATGGCTCAATCCTTCACCTTTTGCAATAGGAGTGTCTATGGGTTTACGAGTCTTGCATACGAAATCGTTCAAGAACCTTATTTATATAGGTTTCTTGCGAAAGAGACAACGATCTCTTTGAACGATCCCTCGAAATCTTAACTCCAAGAATGTATGCAGCCTCACCCATATCCTTCATCTCAAAGTTAGAAGACAACCATCTCTTGACAGTATTAACCAACTCCATATTGCTTCCGGCAATCAGTATATCATCAACATATAATGATATGATCACAAATTGATCCTTGGATCTTTTGATATATACACAATGATCCTCATCAATCATTGTAAAATCATATGCCACTATGGCATTATGAAAACGTATATACCATTGTCTTGATGATCTGCTTAAGACCATATATCGACCTCAAAAGTCGACATACTTTTTCTTCTTGGCCTTTCACTATGAAACCAGTAGGTTGTTCCATATATATTTCTTCCTCTAATTCTCCATTGAGGAAAGCAGTCTTTACATCCATTTGATGTAACTCAAGATCCAGACTAGCTACTATTGCCGAATAATGCGAATCGAGGTAAATCTCACTACGGGAGAAAACGTATCTTCATAATCAATTCCTTCCCGTTGATTATACCCCTTCGCCACAAGGCGAGCCTTATGCCTTTCTATCGAGCCATCAGCCTTTCGCTTTATTTTGAGAACCCATTTGTTCCCAATAGCTCTGCGTCCTTTTGGAAGATCAACCGGTTCCCGAGACTTGGTTTGATTCCATTGACTCCATTTCCTCTTCCATTGCACTAATCCATTTTTCTTTACTAGGGCACTTGAGCCTCATTGATATTTCTTGGCTCATCCTCATCTTGTGGAGCAACCATAAAAGTTTCCCCTTCAATGTCAAAACGTCAACGGGGAATACTTTGGCGACTTGTTCGCCTTACGGAGATTGTACACTTTGCACATCATTCCCTATTACGCTCCCACTTGGATGAACTCCACCAATATCATTATCTTGATCCAAAGTCTCAAATAGGGAGTGATCTTCCCCTATTTCGCCCTTCTTAGGAAACTCATCCTCTAAGAATGTGACATCTCGTGATTCATATTCAGTTACACTCCCACTTTCCTGCTCACCAACGAACACATACCCTTTTGAGTGTTCTGAGTATCTTATGAAAATACTCTTCTTTCCTCTGGGACCTAATTTCCCAAATTTGTGAGAGGACTCATGTGTGTAGGCAGCACAACCCCATGGCTTAAGAAAACTTAAGTCCGGTTTTCTACCTGTCCATAACTCATATGGAGTGGAAGTAACTGATTTGGAAGGCACCCGGTTAAGTATATAGGCAGCGATTAACAATGCATTACTCCAAAAGGTGATAGGTAAGTTAGCATGCGCCATCATAGACCTAACCATTTCCAGTAGGGTTCTGTTTCTTCTCTCTGCAACACCATTTTGTTGAGGAGTATACGGAATAGACAACTGTCTTTCTATTCCTTTTTCATCACATAATTTTCTGAACTCATTAGATAAATATTCTCGACCTCGATCGGATCTCAATGTTTTTATTTTCTTGTCTAATTGATTTTCTACCAGGTTCATAAACCTTTTGAAACAACTTATTGCTTCAGACTTATGAGAAATCAAATAGACATATCCGAATCGAGTATAATCATCAATAAAGGTGATGAAATAAACAGCCCCATGCCTTCCTCTCACATTCATTGGACCACGGACATCGAATGGATTAAATGCAAAGGAAATTCAGCTCTTTTCCCTTTCCCAAATGGTTTCCGTGTTGTTTTTCCTTCTAGGCAATGCTTACATATGGGTAAATCGACTTTTTCAATGTTACCCAACAAGCCCTCTTTAGCTAGTCTATTCATACGTTGTTGGCCAATGTGACCAAGTCTAGCATGCCACACATTCACATCATTATCATAGGTATTAGAAGATGTGATAAGGGAATAACAAACATTTGCATTAATATACTCAATATCCAATACAATAAAACCATCAAGAAAATAGCCACAACCATAGTAATTTGTCTCCAAAAACAAATTCACACCTCTACTACAGAAGTTCATATTGAAACCTAATTTAACCAACATTAATACAGACACTAAATTCCGACGAATCTCCGGAGCATACAACACATCATGAAGGAACAAAGTGCGTCCACCACGCATATTTAGTTGGCATGTGCCAATTCCTTTCACTTCAGCTCTGGAGTTGTTTCCCACATAGATCCACTTAGTTCCGGTTGGTACTCGTCGAATTCCACGAAGGATCCTCTATCCTTCGCTACATGGTCTGTCGCTCCTGAATCCACAGTCCACAAAGGATTAGACTCGATTAGGAACACAGAACTCGACACATAAGTAAAGTTCTGTAAAGTACAAGGGGTGCATACCTTCTTTGGCTCACGACGATCGCGAGCATAGTGACCCTTCTTGTCACAGTTGTAGCATTTCACCCTTGCAAGCTTTTTCATGTGAGGACGCTTTCCTCTTGCATGTTGGTTGAATTTGGGTTTCTTCCCTGAAGGACCTGCTTCTTCCTTGCCTTTCCCCTTATCAAACCAGTTAGGGCGCTTGCGCTTGGAGCTCTCAGCTCCATTTGAGCTAGAACCAGCATAATAGAGTTCAGCATCCGGCTTAGCCGCCAACAAAGGTCCTCTTCCAGCTCAAGATGACGCATCGCATCCTCAAAGGTTTTGATGTTTTCATTATGAGTCGGGTGCACCTTCATATGCTCCCAACTCGAGGCAAGGAACGAATCACTGCTTGCACTTGCTGCTCATCTCGTGAGGACATGGCCAGCATCTTTCAGCTCAGTTATCATGTTTGACATCTTTCTAAGATGTTGCTTCATGGTCTGACCATGAGGCTTCTTATAAGAGTCAAACCTGATAGTGAGCTGCCTCAGTCTAGTCACCGAAGTATGACCATATCTAGCTGCCAATGCCTCCCACAATTCCTTGGCATTATCAAAACGCCGAAACTCTCGCATGACGTCATTTTCCATGCTGCTCAACAACGTGATGCGAGCTAGAGAGTTCATTCTTTTCCACGCTAAGAAAGCTTCTTTGTTTCTTTTGTCTTTGTGCGGGTTCCCTCTTCGGGTTCAACCATGGTCATGACAAGAGCCTCAAGTGCTTCTTGCTCTTCCAAAGACATACTGGATTTTCATTTGCCAAATCTCATAGTTGTCTCCATTGAGCTTTTCACCTTTGTTCAGCTCAGCAACTATGCTCTTTGTGGTCAAGCCATTGATCTGAACAAATCGGACAAAATATGCACGAATTATTAATGCCTATCATTTATGCATCCCTATTTGCATAGACCCATCATATTAATAAATAATTTCAAGTAAGACTTCAGAATCAAAAGGTCACTACGTTTCCAATCATCCTCCAAAAATCCTAACTTAAAACTATCATTAATATGATTGTCATATGCAAAATCAATTCTATGAAGCTACAAAAACTTCTATAACTACCCATAGCTAATTACCCACAAAGAACCGGCAATAATGAAAGCAAAAGAATGATAATTGAATTCCAATAAAACAATAATGCTTTCAATCAATACAACTAACATATCAGTTGTTACATCAATGACAATCGGGTAGTAAACAATACATTATATGTCCACAAAGCACACTTAACATACATCGGCCAATACAACTAACACATAGTCGGCACACGAACCGGAAAGATCCTCTTTTGTTCAATTTCTTGATCTTTTCCCTTGTAACAATACAGTAATATTCATTTACAAAATCTATCACAATTTTCTTATAGGAAGCGCTCCGTTGACATCCCATATGCGATTCAACACATCTTGCCATTCAGGTGGAAGAGTGCTTATGAAAAATCGCACCATCTCTGACTGTGACATAGGACGACCATTCCATATGACCTGTTGAATTTTCCTGTTGACTTCAAGGACGTGATCAATTAAGTCACCACTCTCCTATCGATGATCAGTCAGCTCAGCTATCAACTTAGACAAATTTTCCTTTTGTTCATCGGTCCTTTGCGCGAATAGGTGTGCGCAACCTCAGGGGAGGCATTGTTCCTGCAACAAATGCAGAACAAATAAGGGATTACATATAATCCACATAGACTTAATTGAAAAAGAAACACATTCTTTTCCTTTTTTTTTTTTTTTTTTTGGGTCAACGGTCAAAGTCAACGGTCAAAGTCAACGGTCAACGGTCGGTCACGGTCAACGGTCAAGTCAACGGTCGTCGCGGGTCAACGCTCGTCGGTCGTCGGACCGGTCGGACCGGACGGACCGTCGTACCGGTCGGACCGTTCGGGCGGACCGGCCGCACGTGCCGCACGCGTG
Source organism: Eucalyptus sideroxylon (assembly GCA_014182405.2). Lineage (NCBI taxonomy): Eukaryota > Viridiplantae > Streptophyta > Magnoliopsida > Myrtales > Myrtaceae > Eucalyptus > Eucalyptus sideroxylon. Next base: position 37,119,035 of record CM024553.2, read on the forward strand.
CGCGCTGGCCGCGTCACGCGAGCGTCATCGGCACGCGCCACGCGCGTGCCATCGTCGGCCGGGTCGGGTCGGGTCGGTTCGCGGGTCGGTCAACCGACGTCATCGCTGACGTCGGCGTCGGCACGCGCGGTCCGCGGACCGGCGCGTGCCGGCTCGCCGGCCGGCGGCGAGCACGCGCCGATCGCCCGACCGGCGCGTGTGCCACACGCGCTGCGATCGAGCGCTTCCGGCGCGTCGCGCCCACGCGCAGCGCCTTCCGGCCGCGCGTGTGGGCGCGTGCGGCGTCTCCCGGCGGCGCTCGAGGCATCTCCAGACTCGTCTCGACGTCCTCTTTCTCCCAGTGCTTTCAGAATTTGGTTTTGACATTCGAAAACTCATAAAAATGGCCGAAGAAGTCTCGGGTGTCGGGATTGCTCGCCCGATCCGTACGGCCGAAGTTCCTTTTGCAAAAATCAATCAAAACACAACAAATTGATCGGGAAAACGTGAAATAGGGCTCTGATACCAATGTTGGGAATAACGGATCCCCGAAAACTGGATTCGACACCGAATCGAACCCCTAAATTAAGCGGAAGACGAAGCCCAAGAAAACGACACGTATCACCGATCCTAAAGCACACCACGAGTCGAGCGTACCTTTTAATCCACAGATTAGACACCGACGCCAATGGAGGAAGAAAATCCGGTCGAATTTGATCCGATGAAGCCTTGAAGGGAAGAATTGAAGCCGTATGCCTACTGTTCCTTTTGAGAGAGAAAACACGCGGGAGAGAAAAGACGTACGTGAATTATGATTTCAACAGACGTCTTCTCTCTCTCTCTCTCTCCCTTTTATACCCCATTCTTTCCACGGGCCCCTATTCCCATGGGCCGGGCTTTCTGGGCCCAGCTTGGGCGGACAGGGCCTTAAGCCCTTTAATTAAATAAAGCTTTCACCGAGGAACCACCACCGCGGTTGAACACCATCACCACCGTTACCGAGGCTGTTATTGAACCGAGTCAACGCTCACGATCCGCGAAATCTTAACACGAGAGCCACCGCCCCGAGCATGGCTGGCCCCTACAAGCCCCGCCCACGTTGTCCTCGGCCGTGAGCGTGCCGATCATTGCCTATCGTGATTCAAGTATCTATTGTTCGAATTTGGCAATATTATCTTCAAACTAGGTAAATATCTTATCCGAAATGGAATATTTAATTACTTTCCTATTTTGAATAAATTAATATCTAATTCGATTTTTTTGAGCGAAAGACTATAAATTAGGGTTTATTTCCTAATCGATGATGCGAATATAATCTTTTAATTCTATCTCTAAGCCTTGAGATGGAACTATTAGATTACACGATTTTAAATTGATATCTCAATCTCTAACCCCTAAGATTAAGATATTAATTTTATTTGCGACTAAATTTAAAGTTAATTTGATGTTGTTTTCATATTTGAATTGATTGGTTGATATATTTGACGATTTTAGCTTATCTTGAGTGATTTGCTATTTATCCTCTTTTGATTGCTTTCCTAATTAAAAATACAAAAAAACAAAAAGAGATTGCAGATTAAATTAGGATAAGATTTTGGTTAACATGGCATTATTTAGATAGATTTTAGAGTAAATTAGAACAGACTCTAGATTAAATTTCCCTAATACACTAAGATAACTTAGATAGCATTGCATGTTTAAATAATATTGCATGTTCAAAATAGTTTTCGAAGATGGAATATGGTTTAGTTTAAATTAATCCCTAATCTAGACTATATAACTATTCATTTTAGATAGTTTAATTTGGTTATTTATTAATTTTTGAATTTTTATAAAATACCAAAAATACTATATGCATGCCATTTTAGGTACATTTAATCAAAATTGCATATCATGTAGATCAATTTCAAGATAAAAGAAAACCCAAAAATATTAGATTGTTTTGGTGTGTTTATTTGTTTTCCTTTGTTGCAATTTGTTTGCTTTGACAATTGATTTTTTTTTAGTGGCTATGCACCCGCATGATCATTCCCTACATGTTAGTGTTTAGGTTAAAATTATTCTAAGTTGACTGCTTAACTGTTTTTAGAGTAATCTAGCATAATTAACTCTCCAAACTCATTGAATCTCTGGTTTGTAGATGTAAAGCACTTATCTTGCAGTTTACTTGGATATCTAATCAATCCACAATAAACTGATTAGTAGCGATTTCAATATAAAATTAACTTATATGTTAAGAACTTGAACCAATGTCACAAATTGGTACAAGATTGGCATAGCCCGAGTTAAGTCAAGATTTAGTAATCTATTAGCCAAACTCTAGATGGTTCATTATTAGTTAAAGTCGCGACAGATATCACCAAGCATAGTAGTCTAGTGATAAAAGGTTATACTATCTTTCCATGAGGTTTCAAGCTCAAGTGATGTAGAGAACGAGACTTTAACCAGATTATGCCTAAGACATTTGTTACATGGTGTGGAGAGAATTATAATTTCCAGCTTGCCAGTAGAATTGCAGTGTGATATGCATATAATACCGTGAATAGAGGTTTACTGTGTTGGTCACCCCTTATTCCCTTTTAATTATGATTAGGTATACATGTATTACTAAGGATCACATTATGATTTTTTTTTTTTAAAAGATAATGCTAGTATTTATAATAGTTACTAAGGAATTTATGCTATTTTAATGTTCTATCATACCTTTAACTATCCTCCAAGTTCGTGAGCTTTAGTATTACTAGATGAACTTTTGGGAAAAAGCAATTGATGGAGGAGCTTATATAGATTATTTAATACTGAACTAAAAAAGGAATAAACAAACTCTAAGTCCTAAAATTATGAAAATATTATTAAGTCGAGTTTAATAAGATTAAAAAGATCAAAAAAAAAAAAAAAAGAGGATAAAAGCCCTCAAGCGAGAGTGTCCTGTGGGCAGCTGCCCTATCACCAAAAAGGGTCGGTAAGTCCTCGCTTGTGGTCAACGATGGTTGTTTACCATCATTGAGGCCCTGATGAAGCCTCAACGATGGTGGGGCAACGACGACAACCTAATCAGCCTCAACGATTGGCTAGCCATCCTAATTAGCCTTTTCTGGTGATGGTGGGGCAACGACTACACTAGGTCTATCCTGTGGTTTTTGTTTCCTTTTATTTGTTTTCTTTAACTTTTAGCCTTGTTTAATCTAATTTAACTAAAATTTGGGTTTTAAAAATTTGACTTTTGACTAAAACAACACCGTTTTAGTCTTGTGCTTCATGTTTAAGCAAGTTAATGCAATGCAAGAGAAAGAAAATAATAAAATAAGCCATGTTATTATTGTTTTTATTAGTCAAGTTGGATGGAATCAACTAAAGGACTTGATTGCATTAATTTAACGAGTTTCATGACTTAAATGGACTCTCTGAAAATTTTAGAATTTAATCGCACTTTCATGATAAGTTTTAGGATCTTTAGTGAATTTATCCAATTAAAAAAAAGAAAAAAGAAAAGGATAATAGAGCTGCCATTATTTTCGTATGACACTCAGTTTAGTGCTAAAGCTTTTCAAGGGATCACTTTAGTGCCACTTTGATAAAAGATGGATCACTTAAGTGTTGAACCGATTTAGAATGTCAGAAATTTGAGTGGCAATATTCTAACATTTCTTTTGACCAATGTGGCTCGCCAGCATAGTAAGTTGGCATTAATTGACATAAACGATGTTGTTTAACATATGATTGCCTCAGATTCAGCCTCCACTTCAAAGCGTAACCTTACAATAGATGATTTGGGGGAAAAAATCAACCTCTTCCTCCCTAAACTTAAAACTGTGGATGTGGGGCAATCAGAAATTGAAAGTTGCAATAGAGGCCTGCTAGTTCATTTGTGTGATTTTGTCTCGCTGGAATTGCAATTTTTATAGTGAGATTTTAATATAAATAGTAACAAAGAGCCGTGATGAGGGTTTAGATGCTGGGAAAAAGAAATATAGCAAGTATATATTTAGATATTGAAAACGAGGGATAACTAATTGGTGTAGTGATGATGACGCTGAGAGACATGGCGGCGAAATAGACGATGGGAAAGGAAATGGAGTTGGCGGAGAGGAGGAGGGAGTCGATGGAGTGCCAGCGCTCGCAAAAGGAGACTTGAAGGCTGAAGTAGGCATCAATGAAGCGATGGAGCTGCGATGGGAATAGGAGGAGATGAAAATGGTGATGTCGAGAGAGGGATGGGGGAGGGGAATGGGTTGCGCTTGCTATAGAAGGTGGGGTTGGAGCTATAGAAATTGTTTCTGGGGTCGATTTGGAGAGGATTGGCCGTCATTGAAGATGAATCATGACTTTCATAGAGCTTGAGCTTCAAGCCAAGCGATCTATTACAGGATTAGAGAGAGAAAGAACTGAGAACTTTATTACAGGTTTTCTCATAAAAAAGGAAGTCCACCGTGAACGATGTGTAAATAATTCTCTAAAACAAAAAACCACATGAAATGAATTGTTGGAATTATGTCGCTTGAGGCACTTAGGTGATTGTCCAATAAAGTAGCACTAAAGTGATCTAACAAAAAGTTTCAGCACTACAATAAATGTCGTATGAAAGTCATAATAGTTTTAGTGTCATTTTTTAAATGAAAAAACAACTAGCACGTCACCTTGTGAAGGATTTGTTTTTTCTATAAACACAAGAGTTAAAAGGAAAATTATACTCATGCACACAACAGTGGGAGAAGTATGCTAAAAGTGTCTTAACCTGTGTATGTGCTTATTTTAGTGCCACAACTTTTCATTGGTTCACTTAAGTGCCACTTTTTAAAAAAGAAAACAATCACTTAAGTGTCAACTCCGATCTGAGTCGTCGGAAAATTTGACGTGACAATATTTGATTAATTTCTCATTCCTACGTGGCTTCCAGTATGCCTTGTCAACATGTTATCTCTAAACGACGTCGTGTAGCAAGTTGAAAAATGATCACTTTAATGCTAGTCGTTGTAAAAAAAAAAAATCACTTCAATGCTAATTGTTGTTAAAAGTGATCACCTTAGTGTCAATCTTAATGAAAAGGTGATCACTTCAGTGCCGAAAAACCTCTAAATGACGTCGTATAACAAGTTAAGAAATGGTCACTTAAATACTAGTCATTGTAAAAAAAAAAAACAAACAAAGATCACTTTAGTGCCACTCAGTTGTTAAAAAGTGATCACTTCAGTGCCAATCTTAATAAATCATTTTAGTGTCAAAAATGCCACATCAAATAATATTTTTAATTATAAAAGTCATGTAATTTCTCTAGTTGGAATTTTTCACCAGAGGCACTTAAGTGATCGTTTTCTCCAATTTTGGCACTTAAGTAAGCCAGCAAAAGTTGTGCCTTATACAAGTTAAGACATACTTCTCCCAATATCTTATCTCATCTTATATAATATTATAAAGTGAAACCTTCAAGAAATATGAATAAAGCTTTCCATGTGGCGATTGCGTTAAGACTTCACGTGTTACACAGCCAATTATAGATCGACAGAAAAATGTGATGTGAAGATGGACAAAATGTTTAGAATATTAGTTTTCTCAAAAAAGACTATGCTGACTAATAAGCATTTCCATATGTCAATTTAAGTTGATTTCTAAAAGGCAATAACGCTTGGGTTAGGATTTAGACAAGCAACCAAACTTAAGAAGCCAACTTATCCTGATCTATAGAAAGTAGAAGCATTATGATTAAGATTTCGTCAAAATTACTTGGTAAAAATTTAGGCAAACGAAAGTTATATATCGCAGTATTATGAGATGAATCCCAAACTAAAATATAATCATCTCAACTGTCATAATATATGTAATGACATAAAGTAGCGAGCTAGTGTTGATTTAGTTACTATTTACATAAGTTTCTTGAGCCATTACTTTTTATTTTATAATTGAATAATAATGGCTGGAGTAAATAATTTTTAAATAGATTAATATGATGGTAAATGGAATTATCATCGTCTCAACTTAAGATATATACCTTCTTCTTTTTTAATTTATTGAAAATAACACTCAAGAGGTTTATAGAAGGCTTTCAAGCCTAACAAATCACAAATAGCTGTAGAACAAATCAAAAGCCAAAAGACAAATAACAAAGCACAGTTTGCAGCTATCTGCACATTCTCATCCCTCAAGAATGAATCTTACATTGTAAATGATCGATGGCCGATCACTAGATTAAGTGATAAGCTCATGTGGAGATCTCTTACTCCATTTGCAATTGCTTGCGGTACGTGTTTAGGTTTAATGTCCTCATCACTATTGTCATGCAGAGACACTAATATCAAAATGTTGAAAGAGTGTGGATCAAATATTTGTAAGAAGCTCCTAGATCTATATTTAGATCTAGTTCGAGAGAGTAAAACCCCTAAATTTGGACCTAAATCTAAAATCGGAAGAGGAGAGTAGCTTAATCTTGGAGAGGTTGTGGAGCTAGGTGGCTGTCGATTGGACGAATGGAAATTATTCACACACAAACTTCCTAAACAGAATGAGAGAGCAAAGAAAGATGGAATGCTTTAAAAGAAGGAAGAGGGAGACAAAGAGGGAGGGAGTGAGGGTCTCTCTCTCTCTCTCTCTCTCTCTCTCTCACTCTTTGGGACGGCACTACAGAGGCAACAGTTTCAAGAGAAAAGAGAGGAAACACTAACTTAGGGTTTAGAGAGAGAGAGAGTGAGCGAGTGGCATTATTTTATGTGCTTTGTTATTTCATTCTCAATGGATATCCATTTCGTATACAACCAAATTGACATACGGATGCTTAACAAATTGTGTACATCTATATTGTAACGTCCACGAGTTTGACCCATGAGAATTGGCCATAGAATTGGTGTGTCAATAGTGGGGATTAGTTGTGGAGTAATCTAAGGATCAATCATAGATTGATCAACCTAATTGGGAGGATGATCGAGGGATCAATCATGGTTAGATCAAGGAATCGACCATGGATCAATCATGGGATCGACAGTGAATTGATCCACCAATCACGCAAATCGATTCGAGCTATTCGGCCATGGATTGACTGTTTGACTATAAGGGTTGGTTGTGAGATGGTCACACACCACCACGGATCGGTTGATGACCATGGATCATTCCCGCACAATCATTCTTTGGTCGCGAGTGATTCCCCTCAGTCATGTATCGATTGCAGTTAACCATGAATCAAACACCACCACGGATTGATTGATGACCATGGATTGCTCCTGCACAGTCATGCTTTGGTCACGGGTGATTCCCATTGGTTATGTATCGATTGCAAGCAACCATGAATCAAGTCCGTACGATCATGTGTTGGTCGTGGAATGATCGATCCCACATTACTACATGACAACTGAAGGTCGACCATAGAGCAATAAAAAATGAAATACCATTCAATCATGAGCTTGGCATTGGCTAGGCCAAGAGCTGGTCACATGCTTGACCAAACCTAGCCATGTATTGGCCTGTATTGGCCATAAAGCCCATCAAACAGGCCATTAACCTAGTTACGCTTGTCAGACTAGGTCGCGACAAGCCTCACATGACCATGAATTTACCATAAATTTCAGCTCAAGTAAGGTAGTTATTCATGCATGAATATGAAAAACTCTCACCCAATGATGTTAGCGCTTCAATTGGCCTCATTCTCTTGTTTGCTTAACGTTCTTTGGAAGTTAGTCTATAAATAAAGATAATTTGGTAGAGGGTTTTTGAAGGTTGGCTTGGAGAGCAAGGAAAGACATGAAACATGTGACAAAATCCAAACTTCATGATGACCATAAATGAAGATGGCGATTCATTAGCTTAGGTGACCATGTGAAAATATAGTCATAATTTTCAAATATCAACCTTGGAGAGCAAGCTAGGCTAAGTCATGATTATAAGGCGACTCATTGCACAAGTGGACCAATAAAGAGATTGACAAGTGTTCTTAATCATTCCCTAGAATCTTATAATGCCACACCATCAAGCTAGCCATGTCATTCCAAAAGAGTCTATTGGGCCACTAGTTAGGACCATTAATGAAGGGCATAACTCATCCAACTTAGGTAGCAAGGTGGAGATTTGGTAATGATTGCAAGGAGATTTGGCTTGATGAACAAGTTGGTCAAGTCATGATTATGTGATGACTCATGAGCTTAAGTGGACCAATGAGGAGCCTAATAAGTGTTCTTCATTATTTCCATTAGAACTTAGGTTTGCCACCTCTTCAAGATAGCCTTGCCACTCATCTTATTAGGCATGCCACTCAAAAAGAGTTCATTAAGCCATGTGTGAAGGGCATTAAATGAGGCTTGGCCTATAAATGAAGCACCACCCCTTCATTTCCCAACCTTTGGTTCACTTTCCCGTTTCCTCTCCTCTTACATGCTTCCTCTCTTTCTCCCTTAGGCTAAGTTGCCACCACCCTCACTGCTCGGTCATTTCTTGACCAAATCCTCCTTACTTTGTCAATTGTAAGTGGAATCTCTAACCCTCGGCTAAGGCAATGTGCTACATTGTTTGATTTAGTTGTGTACTCACAGTGCACAATCGTGTGAATTACAAGGATTGATTTTGTATGGTTTGCTCATGTCTTGCATTCATTAGTAGAATCATGCTCCAGGTCATGGATGAACCTCACTTGATATTGAGATTAGTGTTGAGGTGTGATGGATCGAACCTCACTTGGCCTAGGATTGATATTGAGGCGTGTCAATCCGAGCTTTGCTTGGCTTTGAGTCGGCATTTAGGCTTGTTAGTTCAAGCCACAAGTCACATGTCACACCAAGCATATTCGGGCTTAGTTGTGTACAAGTCAATGAGCGTTTTGTATGGTTTGCATTCATAAGGATGATTATGCCTTGAGTCACGAACAAGCCTCGCTCAGCTTGGGATGGGCGTTAAGGCGTGATATACCAAACTTCGCTTAGCCTTGGATTGGCATTGAAGCATGTCCTTTTAAGCCATGCTTGGCTTTGGGTTGACACTTAGCTATGTCGGTTCAAACCATGAGTCACATTATGCGCCTAACATATTAGTATAGTTATGATGTTATAGATCATGACATACACACTTGCATGAGCATGCCTTTGGGCCTTGTTTGCATCGGCTAAAATGAAAGAGAATGAATCTGTTTGTGTGATACATAACATGTGATCATCTAATGAAAGATAAGATCCGTCGCCACTTGAGGTGGCAACGATGCCCCCACACCAACGGGATGTCATCACTCATGAGAACGGGATGCCCTGATACTAACGGGATGCCTCATTAATGAGAACGAGATGCCCTACACCAATGGGATGCCTCATTCATGAATCGGGAAGCCTTAGTTGAGCTAGGAAGCTCCTAAAAGTATGGAATACTCAACTTAATGGCCAGATGCCCAACTTGAGGCTGAAAGCACTTGAAAATATGGGAAGAACAATTTGAGAGGTTTGATGAACCTTTGTGCATGCTGCTGTGTATTGTTTGATGAGTTTGCTTAATAAATTCATTGACGATAAGCCAAAATTAAACATGCCTATACTCAAGGTAGAGCAAGGGAATTACTATAAATCTGACATCAATGCCATAGTGTGAGTAATATTCGCATGCTAGATTCGATAGCAAGTCGTCCTCCTATTGGAGGATTAGTGATTTTACTTGCTAAATCCTCGACTCACTCTTTCCTCTTTTAGACTCATAGGTGAGTTTGAAGTTGCAACCTCCATAGAGGAGATAGGGATACCTGGCCTATGTGGATAGATATAGCATGATGTAAAAAGAAAAGGCCCATAAAAAAGGATTTGTAAATGTGTTGATGTAATAGAAGAGTAGTGTACTATGTTGTGTTTTTCTAACTGCTTGTTTATTGTGTTATCTATGAGACCGTTGTTGTACACGCTTCCGCATGGTCATAATAACAAAATCGAAAAGAAATGGGTTGGTAACACTCTTGGGATATCACATCAATACCCCGCTGGTCGCAGTCTCGGGTCAGGTTGTGACATATACTAACATGACAATAGGAAAATTATTGAATTAATCATATATCTATTGTATGGATCTTAATTGAGTCTCAAATTATTGGTAATTTAGTCCAAAATCTTTTTGAGAAATTTCAATGTAGTTCTTCAAGTCAATTTTTGTTAGAAATCACTGAGGTAACAATCTAATTATCATCAGGCGTCCTATATGACACACTGTCATGTAATTTAGTTGAAATGACTTAAGTGTAATTTAGTGCAAAGGTTTTGACTAAATTGGTAAATGAGACAATTTAGGATTGAATTTGTTTCTCTACAATAAATTTAAGATTGATTGAACAATATCCCTCGATCTATTAAGGATACCAAATTAGAGAGAATCAAAAATTAATTTTCAACCATACGCAGCACAAGTTTTTATTCTAGTTGAGATTAATATTGCAAAAAACTCAAAACTAATACATTTGTGACAAATTTACCTAAAATTAATTTTTTGACTGTCAAAAATCTCAAATTGATACACTTGCAATAAATGTATATAGACTAATTTTTTTACTATAAAAAACCTCAAAATGGTATATTTGTGATAAATTTAATATCTCTCAGTTTCCCTTAAATTAAATTAATACCACGAAAAACCATAAATCGGTATGCCTGTGTGAAATGAAGGGTAAAACCTCAAATTGATATATTTGTCAACTTCCATATGTCTTCCAATTTAGTAATTTAATGATAAAGTATAACAGAAACTAATAGAGGGTAAATTTATTGCATACGTACCAGTTTGGGATTTTTAGGTAAATTTGTTAGAAGTAACTAGTTTTGCATTTTTTGTAGTATTTACCCTTCTAGTTATTAGCAACAACGTGTAATATCACATGGTGGGTCCTCTATTTTTAATGCAAAATGATGTGGAGAGAATATGAAGAACAAATTCTTTGCAAATGCTACAATGATGAATATCTTATTCACATTTTGTTGGGTGTTTCATAGACACTTATACATAAACACACATACAAAATAATTGTTCAAAAATTTTTGAACTTATATTATGGCGATTAATTCAATCATAAACATTTCAATCGTACTAATTTAGTCATGAATTTTTTGTTAATTTGCCAACATAGTCATTTCAACAAATTTTGATCGGAAATCAGTGACATGAATGTTAGTAGACCTATATGACACGGTCAAAATTGGCATAAATAATTTTTTATTTTGATAATTTTTTCTTTTATTTTTTTAAAGTTAAGGGGCCCTTAATGGCAAAAAGATAAAATAACAAATAATAAATAAATAATAAATAATAAATTTATCCATGTCAACATTGGTTGTATGACATTAGATAGCCAACAACCACATTAATGATTTCCGGTTAGTTTAAATTGAGAGCCATACAATAGGATTTAAGCTTGTTGGATAATTATCTCCACATGCACATAAGATGGTGATACAGTATTACACATCTTTTCAAATACACATATTGTAACTCAACACGTCATAGCATGAGCATGAACATCCCTTATCCTGCACGGAGCTGATCACATTAGCTTGTCAAACCCGCTTCTCAATCATTAATACATGTGAAATATGAAATGCATCAACGTCCCAAATAGGTCGACACAGTGATCTAAGAAAATGTCGTACGAAAGGATATCCATATCTTATTCTATGTCCCTTTACGAGTCTGCAATACATTTTATTCAAGATTCTATAAACCTTTCGACACTTCGTCCCTTCATGGTGCCCGAAACGACCGAAACATTCCACGTACCTCAGCCTGTGCAGCACCCTTTTGAGCCCCACGAAAGTTTTTATCCTCCATCGTGCTCGAAACGACTGAAACGTTCCACGTACCTCTCGGGCTATTCACCCCCCTTTTGAAAAGACTTGATGTGAAAACCTTACGATGATGCGGCTTCTTCGGTGCACCCTTTATTTTTTATTCATGAGATGTGGACGGGAGGATTACATTCTGAAAAGGTCTTTTGGTGATGATGTCCAAAAAGGAGCGTCGACCTCCTTGGTTGTCTACATTTCATTGGCTTGTTGCCTTGACTCGTCGCTCCTTCCCTTGGACGTGTCCTTTTCAAAGTCAATTTGAGGACAGGTTCTGATGCGACTACTCAAGCTGTTCCCTTGGTTTATTCCGTTTTCGAATTCCAGAAAAACAAGATTATTTGATTAAATCCATCATATTTAAGTACCAAGTACGAAGTGAATAAAGAAACAATGACTAGCGATAATCAAATTTACAATCGGCTGAAGTATTAATCCTAAAGAAGAATCCTCAATTCGAGCTTTCTCGATCATCACACAACTAGCTCTCACATGTCTGATGGGGATCAAACTTTGAATCCTCCTATCATGATCAAGCCCATCTTTGCGGATCATTGGTTCCAATTTTTTCCACTTTCTTCATAAGTCTTTTGTCATTGAAACCATTGTTTGTTGGGCATTAAGCCAGCGCAAAATATATCACCATAATTCATTATATTATCTGAATTTTTAAAATTTATGAAAAATATATGCCGTTCAATGTATCAATATTTATATATATTGAAAGTTTTAGATATCTCGAATTAGAAAAAAAAATTGAAATGTGAGAATTATTATACTTTTGTTAAGTAAAACGTAAAATGAAAAAATCAATTGAGAACTATATTTTTGGATTTGGAACTAGTTCAGTATTGTCACGTGACACGTGCCCACCCAATCGAGAATAGCTAGAGAATGCCTTGAGAAGCTCGTCAAGATTCAAGAAGCTCTCACACAAAGCTGCTAGAAATGATGCCTAAAAGATGGCCAACACACGGCTCGGCTTAAAGTAGGCCTAGAATATGCCTAGTCGCAAATCCAAACCCTGTTGTCAAATTAGAAATGATTTGAGTGAAAATATTCAAAAGATGCAAGATCTCTCTCTAAAGCTAGGGGTTGGTTTCCATTGATGATGAGATGTAATATTTACTTATCGAATTGGGGGATCTATCGTTCTCTGTTTACTCTTGATTTAACATTTAAATCAAAATGAAAATCTAACAAGAGTCTCTCTATCACAACTTACAGTTAATAACAAGGTTGTGCCAACAAGCATTTTAGGGCTTTTTTTTTTGGGTAATCGATGATCCACTGGGACTGCCTTTCGGTTACGTTAATCGGCAATCCATGGCCCGTATAGTGCATGATACACCTCAGACCAAGCGTCAATATATCTTGGGAGTCTAGCACAAGATCTCACTACTATGGTACCTCACTTAAGATGTGTTAATAGTTGCGGAGTTTCGACCCTGGGATTTCTGCGGTGAAGTATCCAAAGCCCAACCAACTCAGCTGTCCATCGGTGAGTGCATTTTAGGGCATTTGTTAAGCATAATAATGGAAAAAGACTCTTTTCTTTTGAAGTATTAACCGTTTGACGAAAATGTTGGAGAAAGTAAGAAATAAAAATCTTCAATTAGATTATGAATTCACTACCGAGAGGGATATTTTAGGGATAAATGGGTCATGAAATCCGTGTTGTGCATAATGGTGTAACTTCAAGCCATGTCATGTCAAGAAAGAATCCCTTGCCAACTTGTCTCTCGAGCATAGCTACATCATGTGGATAAACTTCCCAACTTGCAATATGCGGATAGAACTAAGGTGACGTGACCGCATCCTCTATTCCACACATACCGCCCGATATCGAATCTTGGGGAGGGTGGGATAGTGGTTGGCTCATCAAAATTCATTCAGGATGGGCCACTCTTCCTTTCTCCTCACGTAAAGGGACAAAGAGAAAAGTTAAGAGCATAGTTATTGTACGAGCAACTAGGCATCTCAATTTCCTACGAGTATTTTTTATTCCTTTCATTGAAATCATAGAATTGTTTCGGTTAGCAATCTTGGTGTAATCCTCCATAAACAAGAAGGCATCGCATGAAATTACAAACTACGGATCTTCAATCAATTACATGTTTAAATTGTCCCAAATTAGGTCTAACGGTGGATAAGCAGATAGAGTCAAGCCTCGGATAACAAGCATTGTGTAAAGGCAGTGGAGAAAAAGTCGTAACTGTAACAGGCCCAATCGTGTGTTATTGAAATGCTCATTCCAACACATCTGAGCCTCCCATAACAAGAACCTGATAGCTTCTACTATAAAAGAAAATCAAGACCTCCTCGAGAAATCTTCAGATTTCTCGAATTTCCTCGAGTTCTTGATTCGTATGGATAAAGGGTACTTATAGAGGGCCATAAGCGAGTCACACGGTGTCATCCCCATAAGATGAGCATTTGACAAAGTACCAAGAGGAGTTCAGCAAGAAGAATACCAAGAAAATCCATAGAACGATAAGGAGCTAAAACCAAACTGTACTACAGTAAATTCAAGATGAAACAAATTGGTCATCTAGTAGAATCCACACAATAAAATGCCTACACCACGACAATAGTGGTGGATACTTGTAGACAACTCTGCCGTCATGGAACATAACGTAATTTATGACAAACAATCTATTGCAGAAAATCCAAGAAACATTTGCACAAGTTATAAAGAGGGTACAGTATAAAACAAGTAAGATGCATCAGAGGAATTGGAAAGCCTCAGGCACTCACTCTAGCACCTCCTAAGACAAGTATCGTTCTAACTGGGCACTTGGTGTTGATTAACAAAAACAATTTTCGCACATCCAATTGGGACCTGGATGGATATGTGCAGCTTGTAAAGAAAATTTTCTCCTTTTCCATAGATACCCTCGTTAATTCTCAAATTTTAAAATCATAAGAAGACACTTATGTCCTTTTTGCATATAATTCCATTATTTTCTCTTATTAGCATCCAAACAACATCTTCACTCAATCTCCCAATTTCCTTCATTTTCTTTTTTCTTGTCTTTATCAGTATTTTCATCTCCCAGCCACTAAGTGTTAATAAAAAAGAGCATGAGTTTTTTTGAGGGAAAATTATCCAACAAGTCTTAAATCTACTGTACTTTTGTCAATTTAATCCTAAACTTCTTCGTGTTTTGTCAATCAAATTTATTCAGCCAATTGGTTTACCCAAAGAAAGGTCAAGTTGACTCAATTGAATTAAATTGAACACTAATGGGCAACACAGGACTTACAGCTACAAGGGGATTATTTAGAAACAAATGTGGGGATTAAATTGGTGGTTTATCACCTTCGTTGCATGCTTGTATAAAATTGACATATGGAACATTAAACAAAAAATCATTAGTAAAAATATTTAAAATTTTATATAATGAAAAGAAATTATTGATAGAAGTACACAATAAAAACAAATTGTATATGTAAAAAGAGAAAATACTTTAAGATCTGCACTTTGTTTAAGAAGGTTCTTGTGGGATTGAAAAGATTAAATCTTAACATTGAAACTTATGAGAGATAGAACTTCTAACAATTAGTTATTCATGGATACAACATATAGATAATTAGTAAATGAAGATGTTTAAGGATGAAAAAATGATTGAGATTTAATAAAAATTGGAGGTTTTGTTTACTTTACATAATTATCTGTATAGATGTGCACCATAGAATAACATATTTTAATGGGGGATAACGTCCAAAAAACTTAAATCCATTGTACAATAGCCAATTTGTCATAAATTTTTCAATTTAATCAATTCCTAAATCTTTTGAAGACTTATCAATGTAATCTTTCCAGCTAATTTTGATCAGAAATTGATGACATGGACATTGACCGTCTTACACGGATAACTCGATACTTGACATTGACTTTTTGCAAATTCTTTTATAAAAAGTTTCTAAATTTTTTTATTTTATTTTCTTTTCTTTCGCTATTCATCTTACCAAAGGGTCGTCGAGGCTTTGATGATGGCTAGTAACCCTTCGGATTCGTTTGGTAAGGCTTCTATTCTGGGGAACAATTTCTTTTTAGAAATAGTCTTTTTCTATTTCTATTCCCCACAACAATTTCTCAGTAAAAGAACGCGTTTGGTAGCTACATAAAATCACTATTCTCAAAATGGAAAAATAATAGAAATGTGTTTGATACGATTTATAACTTTTTTTGTAACGTATAATTTCTTTTATTTTTTAAAGATTTTTTTCTTTTCTTATTTGTCCCCACCGCCAACTGTTGCCACTCGTTGCTAATTGTCACTGCCAACCGTTACTATTGTTGACACTTTGTTGTTGACAGCTACCGCCAACGTTGCCGGCTGTTAGCAATAGCAGTGTTAGGCGACGGTAGTTGGCCAGCGATGGGGGGCAGTGACGGTGGCTAGCCTATGGTGGTCAGCAAGTGGCGATTGATGGCTAAAGGTGATCGGTAGTTAGAGGGGGTCGTTGGCTAGCGACTAGGCTTGTAGCGATCAGTTGACGGGGTGTTGGTCAACCGACGGCAAGTGGTTGTAGGGGCCAAGTAGGGAGAAAAGAAAAATAACTTATTTTTTTAAATATTATTACCTAGAACAATAAGTTATTTTTTTATACTTCCTATTTCTATTCCAAATTTATTTCTCGGCCACTTTTCTATTTTGGGGAATATAAAAATTAATTGACGTTACCAAACAAATTTATATTCTTTTTTATTCTGGGAAGCAAAAAAAAAAAAAAAAAAAAAAAGGAAACATTGTCTGACAAGTCCTTATTGGCCAAAAGTGAGGCCCATGGACCCCTTACTGACCGCACTAGATTTGTGTGAGGGCCATCACAGCCCTTGCTTGTGGTCAATGACCGGTCACCTATCAATCATATATATTCCCTCATCTTTTAGGAAAAAACAATAAAAAAATGATAAAGCTAAAATTTAGGTGATTGTAAAACATTATAAAAATCGTCTTTGTTAGTGTTGATTGTGCTACATAGACGGCTAGGGTTAGCTGGATTACCATGTCAGTGATTTTCAACCAAAATTAGCCGTGAGGACCAATATGCAAATTGTCAAAAATGTTTAAGTCTCAATTGGTCAAATTGAAATGTTTAAAAATGAATTAATGATTGTACAATAAGTTTATGATTATTTAGATTCTTGATTTTCATATATAGTAATCTATATTGGATGTCTAACCCACCAAGAAAATTTTCATATTAGCTTAATTAAACATTGAAGTCCCACAATACTGATGTAAACAAAATCAATCAAACTTAGTGTCGAAAAAATTACTAAATTCACAAGTGTATTCCGCAACAGAAATAAGACCATCTTAGAGTGTGTTCAAGAGAGTTTATCTTTTACCTTTTAACTTGGAAACATTTACAATTTTGATTTTTTTTTAATATCATATTTGTGATGGCTCGATGTTTTAAATTCATAAAGGTTGCAATAGGAGAAGTCTCCACAAAAAACAAAAGACACAGAAATAAGCGCGCAAAGAGAGACGTGGCATCAACTAGGCGAATTTTCTTTGGCTCTATTTAGTAGCATCTATCAAAGGAAAGAGAAGAAATAGTTTTAAATTTCCCTTTCTTTTCTCCTCGCCGAAAATAATTTTATGGCTTAGACATCAAGAGGGAAGGAAAAATCTAATAAATCTGAATTGTCATTGTTTTTTTAAGAATAATAAGTTTTTCCACTCAAATTTTCATACTTCACACTTTTCCCAAAGGATCGTAAAAAAAACCAAGCTTTTCATATTCACCTCTCATTTTCCTCCCCTACCCTCCTTCCCAAACAAAAACACAAGCAATATGATGTGGCTAACAAAGTGGCACCCTCGTAATCCCTTATCTTTGCAAGCCTAGCATCTTCAACCATCTAGAACCTCAGTTCTTAGAATCCTTTCTAATTTAGGTTCGGGCTGATTTTGGAAGGGACATTACTCAAAATAAATTCTAAATACTCTGATATTTTGCTCCAATCATGCCTTCCATTAATTGATAGTTTACAATATGGTATCATTCATATGATATTCATAACCCGTAACCTACTATTTAGGAATAAAGGAAAACATTACTCTTTTCAAAACCTGTTTTAAGGGCTGGTATTTTATGGGCATGGATATTATTAACATTGACATATCTCGTTAGCATAACTTGTAGATAAATGTCATGCAGTCAACAGTATGTTCTTCAACAAAGATAATTTTTTGCTCCAAGTAGACCTTAACAATTAATATAGATTGTATTGATGTTATAGTCTAGTGAAACCAAGTAAGAAACAAAGATTGACTTCAGATGGAGAATTGTTGTAACAGTTATATCTATATAAGAAGTCGAATCATCAACTAGCTATATGCACCAATAAACATTTTTGGGGGGACTAGTAAGTGATAATAATTTTTTTATCAAAAAAAAAAATTGTATTCATGGCTTAAAAGGATACATGAGAAAGATACATGAAAAGTACATAGATTTTCATGGTAACGCAAATCGAAGCAGAACAATGGCTAGAACTCTACAAAATAAAGCCAAATCCAAAAAACAAGGAGGATCAACAAAGTACCAGGGTTAAGCACACACTGATTCCAAAGGAATTGATTTGTCAAGCAAAATAATTGATGGTCAATCATTAGATCTCGTATCATTGTCAGTGATGAGCACACGTCGGAAATTCCTTCTCCAATAACTATAGCATTGCCATTTGGCGGTGTGCCTAAGTTCAGCTTTCTCCACGTCATTGCTATGTGAAGACAACCAAAATGGGTTAAACAAACACATATATAACATTTGGAAGAGCAAATATTCATATTTTAGCAATATGCCAAAGCTCCTATGATCATCATTGAAACTGGAGGCAAAGGGACCTATACACAAATGGAGCATAGTGGCATCAAGTCATCGAAAACATTATTAAACACCTAGATCTAAATTGAGAGAGAGTAACTCCTAGGTCTAGAAGTAGATTTGGAGATTTTAAACTCTCAAATCTAGAACTAGATCTGGAGAGCACAGCTCTTGGATTTAGATTGGGAGAGAAAAAGGGGGAAAAGTGCAAAAAGCTTGAAGAAAATCAAAACAGATGGACGGGAAGGTGAAATAAGCTCAAACCCTCTCCATGATTGAAGGTTGAAGAAGACAATGAAAAGAGAAGAGAGAGGATTAGACTTTTTGGCTTATAAGCACTAATTCAATCGTAACTATATGAATCACGGGCTTCAATCCTTTATTCTTATCATCGAAATAATGGGCTTCCATCCTTTATTGTTTGCTAGCAGAAGAGGCACCAGTTAGTTGTCTGATGCTTCAGCTTCGGAAAGGAAGCCTGCAGGAGGATGATATAAGCAGAGAAATTAATGTTGCAAAGAGCAAACTGCCTTGGCTAATGCCACAAAATAAAAATAAAAAGGTCTTGGAATTTATGAAGATAATGAGTTGAATCATAGATAAGAGGCCAGGGGTAAATCCTTCTGGGGCAGTCTAGCTACCTACTATTCTATCATTCACATGCTTTGATCCTTCGTGTGAAATGGGAAAAATTAAAAAGTTATCCATATCTTCTTCATAAAATTGGTGTACTTGGTGGACTGCTGTAGCTGGTTATGATCATTTAAATAAATGGGTCATTGCACTCAATATATCGATTTTGTAAAATATATTTCTGTACACCAGTTAATTATTCTTTTCAAGGATCATGCATGAATTCTCTGACAATACTATGTCCACGCTGGAAACCTAAACGAAAAGTTATCCAATGTCAATAGTCTGACGCATAAACTCACCTGCAATAATAGCAGTTGATAACAGGATCTAAAAAAACTCCAAAAGGCTGGGGCTAAAAATTGTTAAGTTTCCTAAATGTATCAATTTAATTATCAGAAGAAACACAAAAAAAAAAAAAAAAAAAAAGTTGCATCAAGATATTTTAATAATTCTTTTGTAGTAAATCAGTTCAACTTTTTGCTCACCCTAACTTGAGGAATGAGAGCTATCATCATCTAGAGAAGCAACGCTATTGCTGCCGACAGAAATGTTGTTGACCGTTGACCGATTCCAATAACATGCCTTCGGCCTCTAGGACCGCATTATCGCCCTCTGAGTTCGTGGTTACCAACTTTTCTTGATGCAAAATCATCATCGTTTTCATCTGCAATTTACCGAAATGAAATTACCACCTTTTGACACTTCTTTTGAAGAAAAGAAGAATGCATGGCAATTTATTAGCAACAAGTAAGATTGTTTATCAGGAAGTAATCTTACTTTCTGTCGCAGTTGCTTGTTCTCATAATCAAACGTTCTTCCTGCAATTTCAGAAAGAAACAGTCTTCAAATCAACAGATAGAATCTTTGCATCAAATAGTTACATTCAACAAATCTAAATCTGCCCAACCCATGCCACTTGAATATGCACTTTAACGTTATGTAATGTTCACAGCATGGGAAAATCTTTTGGGGGGTTGACCTAACCGCGTAATGTTTATAATGAAAGATGGACACAAGGGTCTAGTTAGTGGGCATGAACTTTTCTCTGCAGTTTGTTAATCTCGGTCGACACTCGCTCTTCCTGGAAAGAGTGGAACGACCAAAATATGGAAAAACAAACAAGCGAAACGAGAACAATGCACATGAGGTACCCTTTTCTTGGTTCTTATGAAAACCAAATGAATATAAGTTATGAAGAGACCTCAGTCTTGAGCCCAAGGCTCAGTCCCACCCCGAGTTTGTTCTCTAATTGTCCCAATTCCTCCACGCCCACCCCCTCCAGATCCTCTCCCTCTCATCTGCCTGTAATAAAAACTGGAAATAAATATAACTGATTTGCGAAAAGGAGGAACTAGAAAAGAAAAACATAGTTATGACTCAAACGAGCACGGAAAACATACGCACACACCTCAGTTGTGAGCCTTATCATTTACTTCCTTGTGCAACATTTCAAGATTGCTCCTCTTTCTAAGGTAAAGACTGACAAGAATGAAAAATATGTTAAATCCTCCATGCGAAATTCGTTTTAATTTATTGATATCAGTGTTTTATATGTCGCTATTGTACTTTAGGGAAAAGAATGTAAGGCTTGCCAATTCGAAGAGGAATCTTTTAATGTAATAGAATGATTTCCTCAAGAGAAAATGTGTCTCATTTCAAGAACATACGGCGCAAGTTCCAGAGAATATAGAAGGCATAATTAAGCAAGTGATTCACCTGGAGTGCAAGACATGGTTGGACCGGTTTCTCAGAGCCATTGGAGTGGAGAACATACCTCGTTAGTGTATCCTCCATACTTGCAGAAAGAGGACATAAAAAAAACCACAAAGGAAGATTTAGATAAGACAATGATACTGAAACTTGACGAAAAGTGTTTATAAGACGTAGGAATTTTGCCAATCTCTATCAAGCTTCTGAACTTTTCTGTTTTAAACATTAAGCCGGTAAATTTCGATTTCTTGGTCGATGAAGTCCCTCAGCTCAAGGGTTGACCGGATGATGTAGCCTAAAGTTAGCTGACCTCTAGTGGAGTCTTACATTAAGTTGAGGTGAGGTGAAGGTCGGACAAACAGTTCCTAGATTCTAGTTATCCGTGATAAGATCAAAGCGACCCAATAAAAAGTGAATTTAGAGTTCATTGACCTAATTGGAAAAAAAAGGAGGGTATTCAAAGTACGGTGATCCACCTCAAGATATGTGTTCATAGTTCTGAAACATTGTCACATTCAAATTTTTAGATATATTGAGCTACATTTCAACGAACGTCATTGCTATCTTTTTTTTTTTGGCCACCGGCCATGTATAGTACAGTACATGTTGAAACGTGATTGTAAATCTGGATGATGCCCATTTTGGTTTTAGCATTGTATATATTCGTATGCTTATGGTCCACTTTTGTAAAAGTACTGAACTAGGTTTGTAAAATCTTTACCAAGGCCGGCCAAGATTATTCGGGGCCGAATTCTTTTCTGATAGCTATTTGCTGGATCAACCTTTATTTTTTTTTTCTTTTCGTTTAGTATTGTATATATTCGTATTATGGCCATTTTTTGCATTTGAAACTCCTAAAACTTTCACAATATGTAAATGTTGGCATATAAAATTGTTGGTGTTTTGCGGAAGCGCGTGTGTGTGTGCAAGTGCGTATGTGTGAAATATGGGCTACAAAGGCAAGGGTGTATGGGTTAAAAAAAAAAACAGAACTTTTATTATGAAAATATGTATTACAAAGGAAGGATTTTGGAAGGAGTGTGTAGTTTTTCTACCACTTAAAGCACACACCCAGCCCCTATTCATAGACATGTCACCGCCATTCTCCACCGACACTGAGGACTTCTAGCTGCTTCACCATTTTTCTATATTTTTCTATTCTCTCAGCTGCCCACGTACTCTAGATCATTCTTTCTTCACGGTCAAGCAGCCATTGTTGACTTTTCTTTTGCTTTTTGCTGTCCACGTGGTTTGCTGCCCATGTACCAGAAAATTCTTCAGCCTTTGAGAGTCTTCTTAGTCTTGCTTTTTGCCATTTTGTTTCCGCCAACTTTTTGTCTTGTGTAGTCTAATATTTTCTAAAAATGGATCACTTTTTTAACACTCCTCCTTGATCCATTTTTGTGATACTCCAAGCATGCTTCTCAATGTCTCGAATTTTGCTGTTGGCAGTGCTTTAGTGAATATGTCCACAATTTGATCTTCAGTCTTACAATACTTTAGCTCGATCTCTCCTTTACTTTGCACTTCACGAATGAAGTGATATTTTATATCAATATGTTTCGTTCTTCCATGAAAGACTGGATTTTTTGATATTGCAATTGCGGACTTGTTGTCGCAAAATATTGGCGTTGATTCCATTTGTGCAGGTGGTGTATCTAGCAAGGTTATGTACTTCTTCACGATCTTCTCGTCTTCCCAATTCCAGGCAGCATTCTCATCGAACTCGACATCTCGACTAATCATTAGCTTTTTAGTTCTTAGGTTGTAAACCCGATAGCCTTTTGATTGGTCACTGTAGCCAAGGAATATTTCTTTTTCTGTCTTTTCATCTAGCTTACTCTTTTTTTGAGCAGGGATGTGGACGTAGCAAATGCATCCAAACACTTTGAGATGCTTTGCTGAAGGCTTCCGTCCACTCCATGCTTCGACTGGAGTTTTATTTTGAACTGCTTTAGTTGGACACCTATTTAATAGGTATACAGCAGTATAAACTACTTCTGCCCAGAAAGTGTTGGGAAGGCCTTTCTCTTTTAACATAGACCTTGCCATCTCCATGACGGTTCTATTTTTTCTTTCAGCTACTCCATTTTGTTCTGGGGCATAGCCAACCGTTAGTTGATGATGGACTCCTTCATCTTCACAAAATTTATTAAACTCCTTTGAATTGTATTATATGCCTCTGTCACTCCTTAGGACTTTGATTCTTTGGCCACTTTGATTCTCTACGTGGTTCTTGAATTTTCTAAAGATAGAGAAAACCTCAGATCTTTCTCGAAGAAAGTATACCCACGTCATTCTTGTATAATCGTCAATGAATAAGATAAAATATTTATTTTGACTAGGTGTAGTTGTCCTCATCGGACCACACACATCCGTGTGGACAAGTTCCAAAGGCTTCTTAGCTTTCCATGAAACTCCAGATGGGAATGACTGTCTCTGTTGTTTTCCAAGAAGACAGCCTTCACAAACATCTGAAATTTCTGTGATGGCTGGAAAATCTCTCATCATATTTTTCTGATGGAGAATTTTTAGTCCAGCAAAATTGAAGTGGCCAAATCTTCTATGCCATAGCCATGAATCATCAAGTTGAGCTTTCATGGCTATATCTTTGACCAATTTCCATTGAATAGGAAAATTGTTATTTTTCATCTTAACAGAGGCAATGATATTTTTATATTTATCATAGATAATGCAGGCATCTCTATTAAAATATAGAGAATACCCACTTTGTATCATTTGGCCCACACTTAAAAGATTTTGTGCAAGACGAGGGACTAGATATACATTACGTATATATTTTGGGCCTTTATTCGTTTCCACGGCGATGGTGCCTTTTCCTTTGACATCTACTAATGCACCATTGCCCAACTTTACTTGAGATTTCACCGACTTATCAATATGAGTGAATATAGTTTCGTCCCCTATCATGTGATTGCTACACCCACTATCGATGTACCATGTTTCATTTTTATTGTCATTTGCCGCTTGGCCTTCATAGAATGTATTCTCTTCACTTTCTTTTTTTTCTACATAGTTTGCTCGATTATTTGTTTTCGAGCGACAATCTTTTTCTACGTGGCCATATCTTTTACAAAAGCGGCATTGTTTTTTATTTTTAAACCAACAATCCTTCTCCAGATGATTTGTTTTCTTACAAATGCCACAAGGTGGATAATTTTCTTTTTGTATAATTTCTCCTCCTCTTTTGTTTTTCTATGAACTCCTTCCATCATTTTTAGTTTGATGAGACCGTATATTTACTTTAGACTGAAAGGCACTTTCGACAGAATCTTCATCTTGTGCCATTAGTCTTTTCTCATATGCTTCTAGAGAGCCAATTAATTCACTTATAGATAGGGTTGTCAAGTCTTTAGTTCCTTCTATAGTTGTAACTATGGAGTTGTATTTTTTGGTAAGTGACACCAATATTTTCTCAACAACCCTTTGATCAGTTATCCCATCTCCATAGGCTCTCATTTGATTAACGAGTTCCTTTAATTTTCCACAATATTCTTGTACGGTCTCATAATTTTTCATTTTAGAATTCTCAAAATCTCTTCTTAGCGTTTGAAGACAAATAGTGCGTACCTTTTCCGATCCTTGAAATTCTTCTCGTAGTATATCCCAAGCCTCTTTTGCAGTCCTCGCTCCAATAATTCTTGGAAATACGGTTTCCGAGAGTGCTTGCTGAATAAAATATAGCGCCCTTGCATCCTTTTGTAGTTGATCCTTCGAAACACTTGCACCTTCTGGCGGAGCCTCGCAACCTTTTTCCACGATGTCCCATAAGTCTTGGGCCATCAAGAATGTAGTCATTTTTATGCTCCAAAAATCATAGTTGTTCCCATCAAAAATGGGAATGGGAAATGATGATGAGGTAGGGTTGGCCATGGTTTAGTTAGTGGGTATTTGGAAAGGGTAATTTTAGAAATGGGTAGGTAGGACAAACGCCCGACACTAACCAAAGACGTGGCTCTGATACCACTGTTGGTGTTTTGCGGAAGCACGTGTGTGTGTGCAAGTGCGTATGTGTGAAATATGGGCTACAAAGGCAAGGGTGTATGGGTTAAAAAAACAGAACTTTTATTATGAAAATATGTATTACAAAGGAAGGATTCAGGAGGAGTATGAGTGAGCCGACACTCTACATCAAGAACCAAAGGTAAGCTCCTCCCCTTCCTTTGTACTTTGTACTTTGTACTACAACTAAATAAATAAATAAATAAAAGCTTTCTTTTGTTGTTCCCTTGTGTTCCTTTGCTGCAAATTATTTTCTTACCCATTTTGTTCTTTCCTTAACCCTCTTGAAAGTTCACACACAAAACACAGTTGCACACACATCAAATACACGCTTCCGCAAATCACCAACAAAAATCTTATCTAACGTACCCATAATTCTACAACTAGAACAATATTTTAGATTTTGATGGAAAAAACAACAATATTTTTCACTTTTGACTTAAGTGTAAACAAACATACCACAACAAGGCTCGTAGGAGGAGGGAAAGAAATGCAAGAGAGAAAACATGTGTTACTACCTTAAGTGTTCAGCACACCAGAAAGAGACGGGTGAAAGGTTGTGCCCTTTCGAGAAGCTAGCACCACCATATGATTTGATTTCCTTAAATAGTCATATGATAAAACCTTTAAAAAGGTTCATGTACTAGATATCAATATATACATAAATCCAGATACCTGTCTTCTGCATCTTATTCTTAACTCTAGTTTAGAATTTCAGGTTTATTCATCTCTCCTCCTTGCTCGTTTTGGGCGTTCTGAATCTGGAATATGCTGGTGCTTTTACATTCACTCTTGCTGTTCTTTTCAAGTTTTGATCACCGTCCCCATCATCAGACAATAGATCTCGACTTTTAATATACAAATTTTTTAACTTCATGTATAGTATACTCCGAGAACGAATTGCAACCAAATATTGCGTCCCCATGACGGATTTCAACGAAGACAGACTGAACTCTCAAGAGACGATCGAAATGCCCAAATATGCAATCCCCATCCCCCCCTTCTCTCTCTCTCTCTCTCTCTCTCTCTCTCTCTCTCACACACACTCACACACACACACACACACACACACACAAAACCCCGCCCTTGCGTTACACACGCCGAAGGTATGATCAAATTGCACATCCAAATTGCAAGTCCCAAGTTAGTTCAATATTTCTATGGGATGCATCATATGATGATGAAAACTAGAGACTGGAGACTTATGAAAATTAATATTTTGAGTACCTAAAGCTGGAGAATTCATGGAGCTTGCGAGTGGCTGAGAAGATGATGAGGGACACATCAGCGTCATTCAGAACGGAGAGCTTCTTGATCAGCCCTCCTCTTCTCTTCGAGAATGTCACCTGCCTCGGCATCAAGTTGTCTATCTTCTCTATCTTTATCTTTTCTCTCGCCATTTTCCTTGTATCTCTTCTCAGATTCTTAGTATGTCACGAAGAAAGAGGGGGTGTAAGAGATCAGACGAGACCTGAGTCAACAAACTAGTGGTATTTCACCTAGAAAGAGACATGATGAGCTTGGAATTTATATCGAAAGAGCAATACAGAGATCTTGAGTCATATGGTAAAATTTCTGTGAGACTAAATCCCCAGAAAACCCTAGTAAAACAGGAAAACAATTCAGATCCATGAGCACAACAAAAAAAAACACACCCACAAAAAGAAAAAAGAAGGAAATGCCCAGAAAATGCAGAACAATTGAGGGGAGTGACGATCTGTAGGATAGCAACAAAAAGAAAGCCATCAGTGAGAGAGAGAGAGAGAGAGAGAGAGAGAGAGCGCGTGCGCGAGAACCATGTGTTGGGGAAGATCCTCGAGAATTAAAAGGGGATCCTCCCTTTTATTCGCTAAAGACGTTATCTTTCCATGATTATCTTTTACGATTTGACATTTACATTTTGCCTAAATAGATGGGAAATATCCTCGAGAACGAGGAGACCAGAATCAACGAACCCTAGGACTCTAGTTTATTCATTTAAATATTGCTTTGAGCTCGAGCTCTTTCAGCATCTACAAAGCATCAACTCGCTATTTATTTATTTATGGGAAAAGTGCCAAAAAAGTCATAAATATTTTCTTTATGTCAATTTAGTTCTAAACGTTTTTTTTAGTGTCGATTCAGTCCTAAATCTTTTTACATGAAGTTGAGACACCTGGAGTGCCATAACTTAGCATGGAGCGACACTTAAGTGCCAATATCGGAGTAAAATGAGATACTTAAGTGTCATTCGGCGAAAATCCGATCAAATGGCTGACGTGGCAATTTTCTGGCGAGTTTGATTCAAAACGACGTCGTTTTGTACGCCGACGTGGTAGAGAAAATGCAAAAACAACACCGTTTCGTGTATGGTGTGTAAATAATAATATAAAAATTTATTAAATTAGATTTAAACTTAATTTTATTTAAAAATATTCAAAAAAACTTAAAAAATTAAGAAAAAAAAAATTTTAAAAGGGGGTTGAACGGGGCGGTTGAGGATCGAGCCCTCGTTGCCGCCGCCTCCCCGCCGTCGTTGGGAAGGGCCAGCAACGGAGGGGGAGGGTCGGCCGGGGTCACCGGCCCTCGCCCGACCGACGGCGAGGGCTACGAGCCCTTGCCGGATCGTAGCGAGGGCCGCGACCCTCGCCCAGCATCCGGGTGAGGGCTCGCGGGCCCTCGCCGACCCCCCGGCCGGGGGCCGCGACCCCGGCCGACCCTTCCTGGCAGCGACGGGGAGGTGGCGAGGGTCACGACCGTCGCCCCCGGATCTAGGCGCGGGCCGCGACCCTCGCCCCAAATCTGGGGAGAGCTCGCGTTGGGCAAGGGTTGTGGGCCCTCGCCGCCTCCCCGCCATCGTTGGGAAGGGCCAGCAACGAAGTGGGGAGGG
The DNA here is from genome assembly GCA_014182405.2 of Eucalyptus sideroxylon. Classification (NCBI taxonomy): domain Eukaryota; kingdom Viridiplantae; phylum Streptophyta; class Magnoliopsida; order Myrtales; family Myrtaceae; genus Eucalyptus; species Eucalyptus sideroxylon. The sequence continues at coordinate 37,146,875 of CM024553.2, forward strand.
TCGGCCGGGGTCGCCAAGCCCGGCCGGGGGTCGGTCGACCGGCGGTGAGGGCCCGCGAACCCTCGCCCGGATCCGGAGCGAGGGTCGCGGCCCTCGCCGCAATCCGACAATGGCTCGCAGCCCTCGTTGTTGGTCGGCCGAGGGCCGACGACCCCGCCGACCCTCCCCCTCCGTCGCCAGCCCTTCCCGGTGACGGCAGCGAGAGCTCGATCCTCAACCGCCCGTTCGACCTCCACCCTCATTTTTTAAAAAAATTAAAAAATTTCTTACTTTTTAAAATTTTTCTTTATTTAAATTTTTTTTAATTATTCTTAATTTTTTTAATTTTTTTGAATATTTTAAATAAAATTAATTTTAAATCTAATTTAATTCATTTTTATATTATTATTTACATGTCAAATACGAAACGGCGTCGTTTTTGCATTTTCTCCGCCACATCGCATGCAAAACGACGCCGTTTTGGACCAAACTTGTTGGAAAGTTGCCACGTAAGCCATTTGATCGGATTTTCGCATGAATGGACCTAGACTTAGAACCAGGGAAGGAGAGTAAATTTCCTGCAAATATGCATCCCACATTGGGCGAACAACTCCCGTGAACCTCAGGATTTAGTGTCATGGTTCTCATTTCTCTTTCCAAGTCTTGTTTCCAACATGTAGGATGATAGAACTAATTTAGAAAATCTAAAAGATTTCTATCACATTCTTTTTCGATGTTTCTTTCGAGCAAGAATATCCTGGTGAGATTAGCAATGAATCTTCTAGTGGGAATCTCAATAGCTATCAAGTACTTATTGGTTAAGTACCATAATAGAGTTTTGAGCTGATCAGGGAAATCATCTTCCTTCTAGATAAGAGGGTGAATGAAAGGATAATTCAAATTTAACCCGAAAGGATAAAGAATCGAACCTCCATTGAATCTGAATAGGTCTGTGTGGGATTGCCACATGAGGTTCTCCAGGTTTTCAGTAAGACTGTCGTTCTGGATTTGCTGAATAATCTCCTCAGGAAATTTCCAGCTTGGCAAGTCTTTGATCTTCTCAATCTTGTACTTCACACCATGATTGAGCATATGGAAAGCAGGTCTCTTAATGTACATGTTGATCTCAGCTGGTGCTTTGAGTCTTGACAAAAAATCAGCAAGCACATTCTTTTTTCCAGGAATATGCTTGGTTTCAAAAGAGTATTTTGAAAACCATTCAGCCCATCAAAGTAGTTGAGAGTTTGGAATCTACTTCTATTTAAACTTGTTCATCTGAGGAAAAGATGCCATGTCTAATTCTACCAGGAAGTGATGGCCGATGAGATGAAATTCAAACTTTTTGATTCCATTTTTTACTGCTAGGATTTCTTTGAAAGTGGAATGGTAATGCATTTCAGCTTGAGAAAACTTTCCACTTTTGTGAGCACAAAGGAGTCTCTTACCATCAATTTCTTCGAATAGGACAGCTACCCAATATTCATCACTGGCGTCAGTTTGAAGAATTCTTTTACCTGTTGATGGTATTTGCAGTGGTGGGAGATTCTGCATAATCTCCTTAAGCTCAGCGACTGCTTTGGTTTGAGTTTTTCCCCAAGGTGGGGAGTTCTTTTTCAGCATGGATTGCAAAGGGATCAGGAGCTTTGCAATATTGGGGACAAAGTCTCTGAGATAGTTAATTATCCCTAGAAATTGCTGAACTTGTTTTGTCGTGAAGTTATCTTCAGGAAACTTCAATAATTCTTGAGCAATATGTGGCCCTGGATAGTATGTACCTTTGTTGAGGTTCATACCAAGAAATTCAATTTCTGTCTGGGCAATATTCATTTTCCTCTGAGAAAGCATAATGCCATGATTTTTCACGATTTCTGCAAATTGCTTAAGGAGTTGGCAGTGTGACTATTCATTAGGGCTGTAGAGCAGAATGTCATCGATATACATTGCTGCACTTGACAAAATTGGTTGGAAGATACGACACATAGCCTTTTGGAAAAGGGATGGTGCTACCTTTAAACCAAAAGGGAGAACTTTCCACTGGAAGTGCTGATTCGGGATACAGAATCCTATTTTGGATCTGTCTTCAGGATGGATACCCAATTGCCAAAATTCGGCTTTGAGGTCGAATTTTGAGTAAATGTGGGCTTTGGTTAAGCCAGTAAAGAGAGAATCTCTGGATGGTAAAGGGAATTTTTCATCTTGGAGAACGAGGTTGCGAGGTTGATAATTGATTACCAATCTCATTTTTCCTCTGTTTTGCTCAGCGCGTTTATTGACATAGAAAGCTTCACAAGCCCATTGAGAATTAGAGATTTCAATAAAGCCTTGCTGTAATAATTTTGAGCATTCCCTTTGGGCTAAAGCCAAGTGTTCTGGCTTCATTCCCGTATAACTCGCCTTTGTTGGGTTGATGTCTTCATTCTTTTTGAAAGGGAGGCGGACAAAGAATTCAGGATTCTCCCATAAAGGATGAGAACATTTTTGTGCGAATTCTGAGTGGGATTCTAAACATGATTCGAGCAACTTTTGCATGATTGGATCTAATAAACTCATCTCAATGGAAAAGAGCCTCTGAATGTTAACGAACTCAGAGAATTGGTCTTTAAATCTAAGACATTTTCCAGGAATGATTCGAAGTTGAGAGATTTTAGTCATGATATCCCACCCAATTATCAAATCTTTATTAGGAAGGCTTTATCCAAAAATCCTTGTAGTTATGGAACACTGAGGAAAAAACTGGACAGTGACTGGTGTGGTTCTAACATTCGTGGAGAAAGTATCTCCTGAAGCAGAATTGAAGTATCGGATGTAAGGAGTCCAGAATTCTTCAGGTAGAACTTTTGTATCTAGAATGGAACAACTTGCTCCTGTGTCAATAAGAGCAATGACATTGATGGGTTTGGCAAACTTTGAGGTGAGGATCTTAACAGGGAAATGGGGACAGTGAGTATGACTTGAAAATATGTCAAGATTTGGTTCTGAAAATGTGGGAGATATGTGAAAAATGTCTTCAGATTCTGAGTCAGATTCAGTTTCACTGGAAGTTTGGTAAAAAGGAATGACACAAAGAGTTTGTTCAGTTGGTTCATCATCGCCAGAGAATAAGGATTCAATATCATCATTTTCAAGAAAAATACCTGTTTCATTCTCTATTAGATGATTTTGACCTTTTTTTGCCTGAGGACAATTTTTGGCAAAATGTCCTTTCTTGTTGCAAATGTAACAACGACTTGATTTCTTATGGCCTGTACGATCCTTCCTTTTGCGTAGGTATCGCCATTTCTTCTTTCTCCTGAAATGCTTGGTGCCATGTTTGGATTTCTTTATCGCATACTTCTTGTAGTGTTTTTTCTTCCGGGAATACTGGCCACATGTACCATCACGCCTCGCCCGGAGCATTTGATTTTTAACTTCCAAGGCGGGAACAAGCCGATTCAAGACGTTTGTCATCTGTGATGTATGTTCGAACCATCTGGCGCTTTAAGCATAGTTCTTCAAGACATAGATGGATTTCTTGCTGTATTTCTCCCAAGGGAATGTTTTGTACCCTTTTTTGCTTTCCAAAGAAAGATCTTTCAACCATCTGGGATAGTTCTTTTGGGATGGATGTGAGGAAGACATGTTTCAGATTTGGATTTGCGCCAATTTGATAAAAGAGCTGAAGCATTAATCGATAATGCTTATTAAGATGCTTTTTCTGATAGGAGCAGCATCTTCTCTCGAAAAATTCTCTTCTTTTTATCTCTATGAGATCTCTGGGTGTTCCCACAAAAACATGATATAAGTAAGTAAGGGCATGGCTGAAATTGGGTGACATCAGAAACAAAATCTGATCTTGTTCTGAGAGTGATTGCCACCAGAATTTAACACTCCCTGTGAACCTTGTAACAAAGTTGTAAAGGACATCATTCATATCATGGTTGGTGATAGCCTGTGTATTCAACCAAGTATGAAATTCTTCGAGTCTTTGTGGCCATTTTTGATAAGGAATGTCGTCAATGGAGAAGAATTGTTTTGATGCCATAGAGACATGTCTTGTGGAATTGTTTCTGGTGGGATTACTTGTCTGTCCAAATTCTGGATCAGAATAGTTTGATTCCATTTCGTAATCTGAAGGAGTGTCAGCCATGAATATTTGTGAAGTTGGTGGAACAATAGGGGGAGAATCGACTGTAGGATCTGAGAGGGATGAAAGAGAGGAAAGGGATGCTGAGTCTGATGTAGTAGAGGAAGTTTGTTCAGTAAACAGAATCTGTTTTTCTGAGATAAAAGGATCAGGCTCAGGTTGTTGGGTAATAGGCTCAAGTTCTTAAGTACCCAAATCCTTCAAAAAGGATTCTAATGGATTTGATAACATCATCTGGTTTGGCTTTTCTCTTATAATGATTGAACTTGATTCTGTAGGTGGTGTTTTCTCTTTCCCTTTTCCCTTCTTCAAGGCTTTGAGACGATTTTGTATTTCTGCCATATCTGGTTCTCTTCTGTAGGGATCTTCTGGGATATTGGCAAAAATAGATTCCTGTGGTGCTGGGGGTACATACCCAGTTCTAACAGGAGGTGCCAATGGGTCGAAAGATCTGAATCTTCATTCTTCAAGAAGTTGGATCTACTTCTTGAGCTTTTCTATCTCTGGCTTTGGGCTATCAAGATAATGATACCCAAGATGTTGTCCTGATTCAAGGCATGAAGCCTTTTCTGGAACTCAGAAAGTATCTTCTTGGTACCCTCATCATATCTTCGGAGATCTTGTTGCACAATTCCGATCTTAGAATCAATAGCCTTGAAGGCATTGTTCTATGCCAACAGAGTCTCTGATTACCAGTTTTGAATGGCTTCAGCAGCAGGGGTTTTCTTTTGTCTCCCATGTTCATCTACATCAATGGGGGTAGGGATTTTAGGAACATGGCGGTATCTACCATGTGGGTCAATAAACTCTTCTGTAACAGGGAACGAGAGTTTAGAACTTTCCTTGACAAGAGGAGGAAAGTCAGTATCTTGGAACATGGCAATAGAAGAAGTGGGTGGTGCTTCTGCTGGGACTTCAAGCGGGTAAGAATGTTTCTTGGCCCATTTGAGGATTGGCTTATAAAATGGGGAAAGAGCTTGCTTTTTCTGAGGAGGAGAATGTGGAGGTGATTTTGGTGGATCTGGTAGGGTTTGGGACATAGTACTGGACTCTGGTGGTGGAGGTGGTGCATAAGAGACCATGAACTGGTATTTGTTACATTCACCAAGAGTATCAACGGAGGAATCTTCGTCCAAGTACCTTTGGTACACCTTATCCTTTGGCTTTTTCCGTCGAGGTGGAGATCTTGCAAGAGGATCTACCTCGTCGGGAGAATTTATATAGTGGGAACATTGGCAAAAAAGATCCCAAAAACAATGACCATAGTTGTCTTTATAGTAATGAACAGGATGTCCATCACCATTGAAGTGTCGAACATGCTTTTTTGGATCTGGTTCGGAAATGGATTCAGGAATACATGGCTCAATCATGAGGATGGTCTGGAAGATAGAAGGACCTTCTTCTTTTTCCTTGCCAAATTTGATGAAAACAGTTCCATCTTTTTTTCGTACAAATTCTGAGTCCATTGACTGGAAAGGCTTGTTATGTTGGTGTAGCTTTTCATAGTTGGTGATCCAAGTCTCTGGAAGGAGCTTGGCCAACGTATCCTTCGGGATCTGCCTGGGAACATGAATGCAGGACACCTAGTCATTTTGCATGGAGATAAACAACGCATCTTCATTACCATTGTTGAAGTTGAGGTCGAGGGCATGATTCTGCACTTGATAAACCATCTGGTAATGTAGAGTTGCGGCTACAGATTCAGCAGTTTGAGGGGCTCCAGTGAGCTGGACTTGGACTTTCATAAAAGAAAGTAGCTAGGGGTCTGATAGAGCGATGTTAAAGTTTGGATATAAAGTCACAAAGACTGTTCCGGCATTCAGAGTGGTTTGAACAGTACCAATGCAAGCATGCTGGTATTGTAAAAACCTGGTATCTAACAAAGCAATTCTTGCCACTACTGGCAAACCTTTTCTACCATGAAAAGTGAGAGCAAGACGAACAACTCCATAGTGGACATGAGAATATCCTGTTGGACCCATTGTCCGGGAAATTCTAGAGGAATCAAGAGTGACAAAGTATTCTTTCTCGCTAAGGGAATAGGATGCTTGACCGAATTTGGAAGACTGGACGTACTCCTTTACTTGCTTTGGGGTTTGGTGAATAAGTTGACGAATGGAGCGGATAGGTGAGAATGATGAGGTGGGTTTAGCAAAAGCTGAATAGGGGTTCATAAGAGGAAGCTGAGTTTCAGAAATCTTGGTTTCATCGCTAAGAGAGACTTCGTAAAGATAATCAATCTTAGAAGCATTGGAAACACGAAATTCTGAGAGGGCTGAAAATGAAGAAGGAGCAAGAGAAATGGGTGCTTCGAGGATTTCTGGTTCTGTAGACATGATGACAAAAGATCTTCTCAGCACTGGATTCACTTATCAAGCGCATGGAATGGATAATATCAAAAACGAAACCATGGCTCTGATACCATGAATGGACCTAGACTTAGAACTAGGGAAGGAGAGTAAATTTCCTGCAAGTATGCATCCCACATTAGGTGAACAACTCCCGTTCAAGCCCTTCAGGGACAGCCTTTTAGTAGAAAACTACTCAGCCCTTTAGTTCAGAGCCTAGAGACACCCAAAAAATGCCAGGATGGAAACGTTTCTAACCTACCCAAGCTGCATTTCTCGAAGCATCATACCAGGCTAGAGAAGAGGAGAGATTTAGAAAGCCATGGAGAGTTTTTCACAAAGCACACACTTTACTTCAGGGGACACTTTAGTGTTCCATTTAATTTCAAAACTGACACTTATGTGCCATAACTTCAAAATGGTACTTGGGCTATTCTTCTGCCCTTTTTACGTTGTGTCAATTCAGTCATTTCCAGCCAAATTTGGCTAGATGCTAAATGGACATGAGTCGGCTAATGTGGCGTCATCGGTGCTGATATTGACAAATTTTAATAATATTTTAATAATATTTTATTATTTTTAAAAATTTTGTCTTTTTCCTCTAGCCGGTCGCCGAGGTCCGACGATCGCCTAGAGGTTGCTGGCCACCTTGCGGGTGAGGCTCGCCCTCACCGAATCTAGCAAGGCTCGACGTCGCTAGATTCGGTGAGGGCAAGCCTCGCTCACAAGGTGGCTGGCAAGGTCGGCCTTGCCCTCATCGGCCGTCGCCTTTGGCTGGTCGCTAGACCTCGACGACCGACTAGAGGAAAAAGACAAAAATAAAAAAATAAAAAATATTAAAATATTACTAAAAGTTGTCAACGTTAGCACCAATTAGGCCACGTCGGCAAAATCCAGCCAAAATTGGCTGGAAACGACCGAATTGACACAATGTAAAAATGTTTAGTATTGAATCGGCACCAAAAAAGATTTAGGACTAAATCGACACAAAAATAAAAGATTTAGGACTTTTTGGCACTTTTCCCATTTATTTATTGTTCCTTTAATTCTAGCGGAGGGCTTTGCTCCCTCAAGGGATGTGAACTACTGACCATTGATGTATGAGTATTGCATTTTGGAGAGATTGAGCAAATTCTTTTCTTCATCGACTATCAAATAAAATAAAACTGGACTTTACCAATATATATATCAAATAAAACTGGTTCATCTTTTCTTAGTCTTATCTTTTCTTAGTAAGCGGACTAAGAAAAGAACATTAGAGCATGAGTTTTATGTTTCGGAGACAAAATCTCTGAAGGAGCTGATTGGATTTTAGATTACGTGTTTATTTCCCAAATCACCGTATTTATGATAATGTCTTTCACCTGTTTTGCCCCATTTTCTTTCCCTACATTTTTTTTTTAATTTATTTTCATCATTTCTCTTACTACCCCGGAAGAGATTTATTGGCTCACTCATCTTTAGGTCATCGTATCTGTAAGTTCTCAAAAAACTGTTTTTTTTTTTTTTTTTTTTTTGGAAGGGTAAGACATGTATAGACTTTGCCAAAACATATATAGGGGGAGCCCCAGCAGCAACAAGAGACAAACACTCACAAGACAAAGGAGTCAAAAAGAGTATAAGGGTGCCGTGGATCCAACAAGTAAACCAAAAGGAGCAAATAAGAACAACGGATAAAAAACCAACAACAACAACAACGGGGCAAGCACAATCAATCAAAGATAGACAAAAGGAGCCCCCGGCTTCGTTGTAGTCTTCTATTTCTAGGAATGCCCGGAACATGCTGAAAGGTCAACGCCTTGTCCTTAATAGCCTTATGAAGGTGCATCTTCAAAGCCGGGATACAAAAAACTGTTTACGTCAAGATAATTACAAAAAAGTTATAAACTTATGATATGGATGTTAATTTCATCTTAAACATTTCGATTTGGCATATTTAGTCTCAAACATTTTGATAATTTGCCAACATAGTCCTTCCAACCAATATTGGTAGAAATTTGCTAACATGAATGGCGATCATTTTTTGTGGAACAACTTACACTAATTTAGATAATTTTCGCATTTTTTATTAGAAAATTTTGAATCTTTTATATAATTTTTGAATTATTTTCTTGCTTTTGTGAACCTTGCCCACAATGGTGACAGTTGCCAAAACGTTAGGAAAAGAAAAGAAAAGAAAAGAAAAGATTAGAAAATTGATAAAAAAGATTACATATTTTTAAAAATATTGCAAAAATTGTCCACATTAATGTCAGCAATGCCATGTAAGACAATAGTGTCGATGTCAGCCCTAAGAGTTACGTGGAAAAAGGGGGAAAGCTCTCCATTCTTGATTTTGCCGGGAAAAATTGGTTGATATTGACAAATCGTTGAAATATTTATGATTGAATTAATCAAATTGAAAAGTTTATAACTGAAATAGTATATTTACAATAGGTTTAGGACTTTTTTGGCCGTTTTCCCCATAAACTTTGTCACCATTGACACATAAAAAAATGTATCTCATTTAATGATTAAAAGATTTGAACAATTTAAATAATTTCTTGGGACACTTTTGCTTTTGTAAATATTGTATTATCCCATTAACTATCCTCCAAGTTGGATAATTTAATAGTAAAATGAAAAAAAAAAAAAAAACTAACGCATTGACTTATACAAAACTTACCTGAAGTGAAAGTTTCAAGAACATTGATTAATATTTGTCATGTGGCAACTCAGTTATACTATATATGTTCACTAACCCGTGCACGCAAAATCTATCTTATACAATGTGGTAAAGCGAAAGCTTCAAGAAATTTGACTAATATCTGTCATGTGGTAATCCAGTTGTAGCCCAAGCGTTCACCACCAATATGATGAGCAATAATTTTAAAGTTGATGTGAAGACAAAAAGGACAAGAAATTTAGATTATTAGTTTTCTGCACTATGATAAATAAGTATAGATCAAACTATCATAATAAACATGATAAGCAACCAAACTTAAGCAAATTTATGTTAATTTCTAAGAGGCAACGACACTAGTATTAGAATTCAGACAAGCAACCAAACTTAAATAAACTAACTTATCCTAATTTATAAAATGTGAACGCGTTGTGAGCAAGATTTAGAAAAAAAAAAAAAATTACTGCATTTAAAATTGAAGCAAATGAATGCATCAATAAATGATGAATCCCAAACTAAAAATAATTTTCTCAACAAATGTAACAAATGTAACAAATTAAAAGTAGCTCAGGGTGCATTCATTTCACAGAAAAATCAATGATTTAAGAAAATGTTTCTTGGTAAAACATTTTTCCAAGAATACAGGTAGTGTTATTTGGTGATATATCATTGAAAACATTTTCTATTGTTTGGATATTACAAGAATTTTTTCAATCCCATAGCTATATTTCATGCACAAATAAGTTCTAATTTCTAATTTTAATTTTTTTAAATAAAATTTATAATTATTTTATTTTCTCTTTTTAATTTTTATTTTATTTTTTAAAATGAAAGTTTAATTATATTAAATTTTCTTTTTTTCTCTTTTCTTTCCTTTCCTTTTCTCCTTTCCTCCACCACCACCAACCGACAACAGCCACAAGCAAGCCCCGCCTCACCAAGATCAAGCAAGCTGCCAGCTCGCCTAGATCTAGGAAGCTATGAGCTTGCTAACCTTGGCCAAGCTCAAGCTAGTGAGCTTGGGCTTGCTTGGATCGGCCAAGCCTTGATCTCATTAGCCCATAATCTTAGCCGGTTGCTGCCGATAGGGGAGGAGGAAAGAAAAAAGAGAAAAGTTGAAAAAGAAAAGAATAATAATAATAATAATAATAATAATAATAATAATAATAATAATTTTAAATTTTAAAATTTTTAAAAATAATTGAAAATTCAATTCTTTTTTAAATTATTTTCATAAGAATAAAATTTTCATTAACCAAGGACCCTATGATTAGGAAAATATTTTGGAAAATGTTTTCTGGTTGTTTCAAATGGGAAATCGTTTTTCTAAATATAAGCTTTGGTAGGAAAACATTTTCCCTTGACTCATTTTCCTATTTTCCTAATTGAATCAAAGTCGTAAAATGAAGAAAATGTTTTCCTAAAAAACAATTTCCGTGAAACAAATGCACCATCAATTACAATTTATATATACTTCTCAAACCGTTACTTGTTATTTTTGTTAAAGGGTGAGAGGGTTATTATGGTCATTAATACTGGGAGGGTTATTATGGTCATTAAGTATTATTTAATTGACAATAGAAATGTTAAGAGCAGCAAACCCTAATAATTTTTTACGCTTTCCTCTTTTGTTCCATACACTCTCCTCTCTTCTTTTATATCACTCTCTACATGATATCATAGTCAAAGTAAAAAAAAAACCATTTGTTGTGACTTTTGGTGAGCGTCCTCCAACCCAATTTTGTGCCTCCCAGCCTCATTGAGTCCAGATCTAACTCCATCTAGATCTGACGCCGAGCGTCATTGGCTCAAATCCAATGTCTAACGGCGTTACATGGTCTCGTTCATCATCCGAGATCCAACATCGATCAAGCTCGCGCTCCTTCATGCGAGCAGATTTGAGTTGTGTGGTCCTCAAAAGTTTGTTTGCGTGTTGTTCTCCTTGTTTTGCAAAAAAAAAAAAATTTTAAAAAAAATTGCAGCAATTTACTTGATGAGACTGCTGATCTTGTTTGCCTTGAAATTGATGTTAGATGAGGTGGTTTCTGTCTAGGTACAATCTATGATTTTGGCGTATGTTTAGATGAAATCAGCGAATTTGATTGAAGTGTTGTGGAGATTTAGATCGGTTGAAAAAAATCATAGTAGTTTGTTGAATTGAATTTTGGTTAGTGGGATTTGAATTTGATTATTGTGCTAAAAAAAAAAATCGTGTGTTATATTGGTACACATCGTATAATGGTGGAGAATAAAGGTATAGTAATTGAGGTTGTGTCTACATCCTCTAATAGTTTGATAGAGAAGAAGTTAGAAGGTATCTTTACTTTCCAACAATGGAGGAAAATCTTGTTGTTAGTGTTGACTGGGAGAGAACAATAAAATTATTTAACAAGTAACAAATCTACCTCCGATACAAATTGGGCTATTGTGGATGCCAAAATTCTTGGTCAAATGTTAAACTCCACGGAATCCCAAGTTGTGGATTTGGTTATACATATTAATACAGTGAAGGAGTTGTAGAACTACTTAAATGTCCTTTATTCAGGATAAAATAATCTTTTAAGGATTTATGAAGTATCTTAGGAATTTTATAAGGCTGATAGAAAAGGTTGGGCACTTACCCAATATTTTGTTGATTTTAAATGAATGTATGAGGAGCTTCATTCTCTACCACCCATTACCACTAATGTTAGGGAAATACAGGAGCAACAAGAGCAATTGATTGTTATGGGTTTTTTGGGAGGACTAGGACCAGAGTATGATGCAGTCCATTCCCTAATACTTGGAGGATATATAGTGACTTCACTCACTAAGACGTTTGCTCATGCCCTAAGGGTCTCATGTGAAGCACCTAAGGATATATTTTCTACAGGTGATAGTCAACCTTGGATGCGGAAGCAACAAGAGCAATTGGTTGTTATGGGTTTTTTGGGAGGACTAGGACAAGAGTATGATTCATTCCCTAATACTTGCAGGAGATAGAGTGACTTCACTCACTGAGATGTTTACTCATGTCCTTAAGGTCTTAGTGAAATGCCTAAGGATGTATTTTCTACAGGTGATAGCTTAGTCTTGGTAGCTCAAGGAAATTGCAGTGGTGGTCGAGGTCATAATGGTGGCCGAAATGGTGGCGATAGTCGTGATTTTAGTAGAGGCTAACCACCCTCATCTAGTAACACTTCTAGTGACACATGGGGTAGTACTGAGTTTGTTTGGATTTAACATTACTGTGGTTTACTTCAACACATTCAAAGATTCTATTATAAGCTTCATGGAAGGCCCCCTCAACAAGCTGCAACTAATGTAGCCAATGTAGTAGGGTTTAGTACATCTTCACAATCCTCTGAATGAGGAAAGTTGATTGGAATGATAGAAGAGGAATTTGCCAGGTACAATCAATTCCAAATTTCCCAACCAGTTTCACAATCCTCTTCCACAGCTACTTTTATCCAAATAGGTAATGTAATAGCGTGTCTTTCTTTTACCTCTCGTCCTTAGGTCATTGATTTAGGTGCTACCGATTATATGATTGGAGTTTCAGGTATCTTTTTTGACTTTCATGAGTCTATGTCCAATGTTACATTAGTTGATGGTTCTCTATTCATAGTAAAGGGGATAAATATAGTTCTCCTAACACCCTCCCTATCTTTATCCTTAGTCATGTATCTTCTAAGTTTTCCATTCAACCTTATGTTTGTTGATCATCTTACTAAAACATATAATTGTTCTGTAACTTTCTATTTCAATTCCTATGTTTTTTAGGACTTGAAGATGAGGAAGACGATTGGTAAAAGGACATGTGTTGGGGGGGCTATCCTTGTTTGATAATACTACTAGTGTTGCTTGTTCTGTGGCTTCCCCACATCAGATCCATTGTCACTTGGGCCACCCATCCTTGGAAAATTTGAAGAAGTTAGATCCCCAGTTTCATTCTTTATCTAGTCTTAAGTGTGAGTCGTGTCAATTTGCGAAATTGCACCGTAGTAGTTATCGTCCAAGAGTCAATAAACAAGCTTCCTAGCCATTTGTGTTAGTTCATTCTAATGTATGGGGTTTGTGTCCTAGTCTTTCTAAGTTGGATTTTAAGTACTTCATTACTTTTGTAGATGATTATTCAAGAGTTACTTGGTTATATTTCATGAAAAGTTGTTATTATTTTCTGTGCTTTGTGCATTTGTTAATGAAGTATGTACTCAATTTTCAGTTCCTATTCGTATTCTTTGAAGTGATGATACTAAAGAATATTTTTCTTATCCTTCTTTTGAATTCATGGCTCAATGGGGTTTATCGATCTTTTTTTTTCGGATACAACATAGCATAATGGTGTTGTCGAAAGGAAGAACCATCACTTGTTAAAAGTAGCTTGATCATTGATATTTGAAATGAAGGTAGATAAATCCTTTTGGGCTAATGCTGTAATTACTGCATGTCATCTTATCAATTGCATGCCGTCCTCTATCTTAAGGGTGTCACTCCATACTCTCTTCTTTTTCCTTCAGAATCCTTTTTTCATTTACCACTTTGTATATTTGGTTGTGTCTGCTATTTTTGTGACCATCATACAGGACTTTCCAAATGAGAACCTCGATCTCTTAAATGCATTTTTATGGGGTATTCTAGTACATAGAAGGGCTACCATTGTTATTATCCTTCTTTCCACAGGTATTTTACCACTGTAGAAATTTCCTTCTTTAAGTCTATTGTTTATTTTGATGAACCAATGGAGCCTCCTACAGTGGATGATGATTCCTTTTCATATTTTCTTATGAAATCCACTTTGAATTCTCTATCAGTTCCTCTACCAGTCTAGCATGTATACAGTAAACATCCTCATCAACATGTGGAGCCGCCTGTAGATGTACCTTTGCCCATTTTGTCTTCTTTGTCCTCTAAGTTTGAGGTAAGCATGTCACATATTGACCTTGATATCCCTATTGCACATTGTAAATGAGTTCGCAGTTGTATCCAACACCCTATTGCATAGTTTGTCGCATATTCTTGTTTATCTACCTCTTTTCGAGCTAATTTGGACACCATTGATACACATCCAACTCTTAAAACTGCTGCTGAAGCACTATCTAGTTTATGCTGGAGGACAATTATGGATGAGGATCTATTGGCACTGGACCAAAACCAAACTTGGGATCTTGTTCATCTACTTGTAGGGAAGACTACTATTGGATGTAATTGGGTGTTTACTGTCAAGGTTAATCTCGATGGTTCTCTTGCTCGCCTTGAGGCCAAACTGGTTGCAAAAGGTTATGCAAGGTTTATGGGGTTGATTATGTTGATACTTTCTCTTCAGTAGCTAAGATGGCCTCTGTTCATCTTTTACTTTCTTTGATTGCTTCTGTTGGTTGGTCTCATTTTCAACTCGATGTTAAAAATGTCTTTCTTCATGGTGATTTACATGAAGAGGCGTATATGAAGCAACCGCTTGGGTTTGTTGCTTAAGAGGAGCTTGGTTATGACTGTCGTTTGAAGAAATCTTTCTATGGATTGAAGCAATTTCCCAGAGCTGGGAGGCTTACTGAGGTGGTGCTTAGTTTGGAATGTTTAGATGTAGTGGAGATCGTTCTGGAGTTGGTCGGATATTTCTTGTAGTTTATGTGGACGATGTTGTTATAATTGGAGATCGTTCTACAATGATTGATGAATTGAAATTGTATTTGCAACAAAACTTTCAAACGAAAGTTTTGGGGCGACTAAGATATTTTTTGGGTATTGAAGTGGCATAGGCAAAGGAAGGTATTTATATCTACAACGCAAGTATGTTTTGGATTTGCTAAAAAGGACAGGTATGCTAAGAGCTAAACCACTAGATACACCAATGGAAGTTGGCTTGAAATTGATGGTAGAGGATGGTACATCATTGGATGATCTGGAAATGTATAGAAGACTTGTTGAAAAGTTAAATTATTTAACCGTCACTCGATCTGATATTTCTTTTCCTATGAGTGTTATGAGCCAGTTTATGTCTTCCCCCCATACTTTTCATTGGGATGCTGTAGTAAGAATTTTGAGATATTTGAAGAAAGCTCCAGGTTGTGGTCTCTTCTATTGTGATCATGGTCACAGAAGAGTGGAAGCATTTTTAAATGCTGATTGGGTTAGGTCTCCTACAGATAAGAGGTCTACATCGCGTTACTATACTTTTGTGGGAGGAAACTCAGTATTCGGGAAGAGTAAGAAGCAAAGTGTTATGGCTAGATCCAGTGTAGAATTATAATATAGAGCTATGGCTCAAGCTACTTATGAGTTATTCTGGATGCATCAACTATTAGTTGAACTCGGACTCAAAGATCTTTTGCCAATGGAGTTGTGGTGTGATAATCAAGCAGCAATCCATATTACTTCAAATCCAATATTCCATGAGCATACCAAGTATTTTGGAGATGATTATCACTTTGTTCGTGAGAAGCTTCAGGCTAGAGTTATTTCTACTAGTTATGTTAGTAGTAGTAAACAACTAGCTGATATTTTCACCAAATCTTTAGGGAACAATAGGGTTGAGTATTTTTGTAACAAGCTGTGCATGATTAATATCTATGCTCCAGCTTGAGGGGGGGTGAGTGTTAAAGGGTGAGAGGGTTATTATTGTCATTGACATTAAGAGGATTATTATGGTCATTATGTATTATTTGATTAATAATAAAAGTATGAGGAGCGACAAACCCTAATAAGTTTTTACGCTCTCCTCTTTTATTCTATACACTTTCCTCTTTTCTTCTATATCAATTTCTACAATTTTATTGTGGAATTATAATGACTAAAGTAATTATATAAATGCTTTGGTAGTAAATGTTATTTTTGTACCCTCTTGAATATTATACTTGGGATTATCATCATCTCAATTTAGGAGGTAGACCCCTATGATATACTGCCATATTACCATTAGAAGACCAAACAAATTGTATGCATCTACATTAATATAACAAAAAGTGGAACGGTCCCAATAGAAAAAAGACAATTGGGTTACTAGTGAAATAAATGTAACTTAATGGTGACTTCGACATGGGAAGAGCTACTTTTTTCTTGCTCTTAGTTTCATTGTTTAGTGTTAACGAGCAGAGTACATAAGCCCTTTCAAAGATAAGGGTTTTTTCCTGGAGTACCTTGTATTAGGGGTAATCGGTTTCAGAGTAGGCATGTTCTTATCCTGAAATTGGAAATCGGAACCATCCACTCATTCCTAGACCCACCCAGATGGATCCATGGACTAGTCATGTCTTGAGTTGTTTGTACATGCAAGTTCACAAGCTTTACTACCTACGAGTTTACCACAAAGTTTGACAATCGTAACATGACAATCACTACAAAAGTTTGCCACAAATGTCGCATATCTACTTAATTCTTCATATAGACCAGTCTAATCAGAGAGGAACTGAGGACTTACAAAGAGGGAGGGAGAAGTGTTGTTAGTGGTCGAGGTTGCAAGAGAAGCGACGAGTGTCATGAGCGACAAGCGAGGCTACGAGAGAGAGGCATGAGACGTAAGTGGAGAAACTAAAAAAAGAGCAAATGTTTTTTATGTGAGAGGAGCAATTCTCATCCCGAGCGGCAAGCAAGGCTACGAGCCTCAAGAGCGAGTTGCAAGAGAGAGTGTGACTACTTGAGTGCGTTGGAGGAGAATGAAGTGAGTTAGGGCTTAGGGAAAGCTTGAAAAAACTCTATAGTTAGGGTTTTGAAACCCAAATCTAATATATACTCCGATTTGGGTGGGTCCATACTTGGAACTGGAAACTCAATCATATTTACATAAGGAACCTTCCAAAATTGGCCGGTTCAAATAATTTCCAAGCTGGTTTGATTTTTTTTTCCTCACCATTGCCTTAAATCTCCTAATTAGTGGATCCATCAAAAAATAAAAAAGTGGAAAGGGGTAAAGCTTGAAAATGTTCAATTTAAAAACTTCTATTGACAAAGAAATTAATACCTATAATCCTTTCTTTGAAGCTCTTTGAGGTGATAAGGCAACCCATTAGAGGTACCCATTTAGAGAGAGATTCATTTTCAACATGCTATGTTAATTAGTATGGCCATGTAATATCATATCATGGGGCCATTATCTTCTATGCGAATAAATTAAGAGAAGAATCAAAATTATCACTCATTAAAAGATATAAATTCATTAAAAAATTAAGACTAAGCATGACGAATAAAATGATTGTTATTATTTATTTGCCCCAATAACTATTCTTTGACTTAAAATTAAACTGAATAACAAAGTAAAACATCCGTCTAATAAAACAAAACGAAATAAAGGAACAATGTAATGTATATATGCCAAAACATCGTATCAGAAAGCGGCCTCGCCAAATTTTAATTTGTAGTTGCCGGAACATCATCATGGGCTTCCAGGATGCAGCTACTGCAACTTCACACATGGCAGCACGAGCTTGAACATCCGCCATCCTGTCCCGGTGCCGATCTCTTCCTTCTCATCGGTGAATGTGTGTAGGATACGCATCAATAAATGAAGCAGGTCGGGACGTGATCTATGGCAACACCGAATCCACGAAACGACAAAAACGGTCCTTTCGAATCCATGAAAACGACAAAAAGGGCCCAACTAGTTCACTTTATTCTCTCCGCCCTTTCGGGCCCGCGAGAGTCTTTGCTCGAGATTCTATCTGCCTATTCACCCTCCATCCTTCGACGTAAGATTGAAGGTCTACATTCCGAGAAGTCTTTTCTGTGACGGTCCAAAAAGGAGCTTCGACCTTCTTGGTTGTCGAGGTTTCATTGGACTCGTGCCAGCACCCCTTTTTATGTGTCCATTTCGGGAATAGATTCTAATGCGACAAGTGAAATTAGCCGTTTTGATCCATTTAGTTTTCGAATGCCCCTTTTGCTTTAATGACTCCCGGACTGGACTCAAGAGTGCAAGAAGCCATGAGTCTATCCAAGGGCCTATTATTGAGAAATCTAAACGTTTATTTTACTATTGTGAAATGCAATGCTTTTGAAAGTAGCATATTATGGCGTGATGGACAAGATCATTCAATCATATCTAATTTATTTAAATTCCAAACACAAAAGAAATAAAAGCAATAATCATATACAAATAGAGTACACGTCAGTTATTATATTTTTGCTTTCGAATACCACGACCCTCTCAAACAAGCATGTTAGTGATATGACGGGTTTATAGATAATGCTGAGTTGGGACCTAACAATCTTCAATTGGCTTGATTCTCTCAAATCCTTACTTCGCACACATTGGGATTCAAATGAAAATTCGATTAATCCTGTAAAAATTCAATATGAAGAGTCACTAATAGTCTATTGGAATGGACTACAACTAAGTGAAGTGTGGGATGTACATCACTTTCTCATCACTTTCTATGGAACCAAAAAGTTTAGGAGTGGAAATTTTATTACACTAATTATCTAATTAGTGACCTTTTAGTAGCTAAACTTGATTTTTATTAGCTAATGTGTTCATATAAACTTTTTAACAAAATTATGAATTCTAAGATTCTTATCCGCTAAAAGGGTCCATGCAATGCTTTTTATGTTTATTATGATCATAAAATGTAAAATAGTCACTCAACTAAAATAGGCAAATCACAATTCAAAAGGAAAAATAGTATAATATAATGGCAATCAATTCATCAAATATGGTAATGAGAGAATGAGTAAAGAGTAAAATGATGTAAAGTAATCCAATGCAAGTCGAGCAAAGAATATAACATGACCTCATTATTAAGCCTAGGACAGCAACCGTATGAGCTTAGTTCAAATCAAATTTAATTACTTGTTTAAAAGATCGGCCTACCAAAACTAAACAATAACAAAAGTACTCACAAAATTTCTAATGTATATGAATATCAACTAAATGGCACTATGTTAAATCTAATTCTAAGACCTAATATCTCATCAAGACCTATTTTTCTAACTATTTTTTGAAATTTTAATTTCATTTTATTTATTTATTTATTTATAACTATTGGAAAGAGGGACTTGCGCTAGGCCCTTGTGCTCAATCCGAATATTGTCCAATATGGTTTCACGGGACTAAGCTAATGGGTGTAATTCATGTTTTGTTACACATTTTTGAAAACAAACCATCTGAGCCTAATTTGCTATTAGAACCAAAGTAATCCCTATCTCAATTCTTACTAAGATTGAATTTAGCCCCATTTTTCACCATGCCAACAATGAGCCCAAAATTCAACAAAAATAAGTGAGAAAATTCCAAATAAGAGTATAAAGTGTTATCAGTTTCGCAAAAAAGGACCAGAGTGAACTTTGTTTCGAATAAAGACCTAAAATGATCATGATAATTTCAAATAAAGGCCTAACATCACCGGTCGACTAAGTATTATACCGTTCAAGGGCATTTTCATTCAAAAATATATATTTATTTCTTTCTTTCTCTTCTTCCCTGTTCATCTTCTTCTTCATCCAACAAGATGAACAGCAAAGAGTGGCCAATCACATTTGATCCAGGGCAAGAGGCTGTGCCCAACATGGATCCGAGGATGTGAAGTTTCCATCCGATGAGGACTATCGGATAGAGGAGTGTCCTTCTAGTCTTCTAATTTCAACAAAGAAAAAAACCCGTGGAACACTGAATTCAAGTACCAGAAGTGTTGAATCTGGGATATAGAAAAGCAACAGTCTTAATGACGGCATACGCAAGAACAGCCAGCTCAAGTATTGCAGCGATACTGGTGGCGTGCATACAATTGCTCCTTGTTGCACGTATCAACATCAAATCTGACCACTTCACTGGGTGGGCGCATTTAAAAAGGAAAAAAGAAAAAAGAATTATCATGCCAATGAACAAACAAAACCCAAACCCAAATCCAAACTTAAAACCGCGACACTAACTTTCCCAGATCTACAAGCACTCCTCTCTTCCTCCTCCAGAATGCAACCACCACCGCGCCACCGCCCCAATTCTATTGCAAAACGCCCATTGCATCAGTAGAATCTCCCCCTCTGCCATGGAAAGCGAACTCAAAGACCTCTCCCCCATTGCCTTGTCCCAGCCCTCTGCCCTCGCAAACGAGGGCGACCGCCCCCTCCTCAAGCCAGAGGAGGTCGAGGCCTCTGTGATCACGTCGAAAGACACAAGGAGGGGCTTATTTGAATTAATGGACTAAGCTTTGATTTAAATGCCCCTAGAGCGGATGCTGATTACAGGGAAGAAAAAAAAACAAAGTTATCTTTGGATGAAAATACTCTTGATTAGCCGGAAGATTTGAAGGTTAGACACTTAACTAAGACTGACATAATCATTTTACGCCCTCATTTGAAATAAATTTCATTCTGGGCAATCTTTTGAAGAAATAAAAGGAATTCATATTTTTATTTGATTCTTTTTCAAAATGAGTCTATTATATATATATTCCTCCTTTTTATTTTCTTGTTACCACCGTTTTCCTTCGTCAGAATGCCCAGAACTTGCGCCTAAAATCCAGAGCAGCCTAAATCAATAATCGGCGCATTCAAGCGATATCTCCAACACTCAAGCGATAATGAAAACAATAATCCACCCAATTATACATCGCTGCCAGTTACATCCATCCACCACCACTGAACCACCGCCGAAAGCCAAATCCACCGCCAGAAACTACCAACCACCGACATCTCCAACACTCAAGCGATAATGAAAACACGGAGAAATAGACTAATGCGAACACTTCCTCAAATCAAAACTCAGTCCATCAATTCGAATCCATTTGTTCTCCATAAGCAACCATGGATGACTGCAAAGATATGCAAAACAGAGAACACAAGAAGGGGCTTAAATACGGCCATAAACACAATTCACAGGAAAACTGAATACAAGATGGATGAATCGAAGACGAATATTGCGATTTGAAATTGAAATGAACATCAACGTGTTTTGACTCGGAAGATTTTGCTCAAAAAAAAAAAAAAAACACAGCTTCGTTTAGACATTTTTACAAGCTTATGGTAACCCGTTCAAACATACTGCACAGAAGGATCAGTGACGCATCGCTTTCGATCATTTAATTGTGATGACATCTGAATATACATCATCTATTTTCAAGCTCTTCTTCATCATTTAACTCTCATTCGAGCATCAATTGTGGCTTCCACAGTTCGCAAACCAAAAGAGAGTGAAGAGATTCGTACCTTGATGAAGAGGCTGCAGTCATAATTGGAAATCGATTGGTGGAACGTGATCTCGGAAATGCCGTTGCTATCAGTCGACGAAGGTGACGAGGTTTCCATAGCTACTGGGACTTCTCGGATTACAAAACAGAGTTTAATAGAGTTATTCTTAGTGTGATCACATGAATCTTAACAAATCATACGAAATCTTAGCATGTTTATATACCTCACCCTAGTTGTTCTACGGAATCTTAGCAAATCATATACCTTATCTCTGGTTGTTTTATTCAATCTTTTGATTGTACTTATCATATATGTAGGAGTTGATTTAGAAATATTGTTGCGAATTGTGTATAAATATGTACAATTATACAAGAAGAATTGAATGGATTCACATTGGAATTCTCCATTTTGTCCTTTCTCATGGTATCAAAGCAAACATCAATCCCGATATAGTTTATTCTTCATGGTCGATCAAAACCCTTCCACTGTTTCTTCCAAGATCGATCTAAGTTCCTCATATTTTCTTCATTCAAGTGACCATCCGATTGCTCCTCTAGTCTCTCCTCCTTTAGATGGAGACAATTTTCCAACATGGCATCGTGCCATGTTCATGGCCCTTGAGGCAAAAAATAAATTGTGTTTTGTTGATGGGTCCTTGCGGCATCCTAATTCAACCTCTTCGGATTTTCCCTTATGAATATGTTGCAATAGCATGGTGAGATCCTGGTCGATTCATACTATTGCACGGATGATCTCACATAGCATTCTTTGGCATGACTCGACAAATGGTGTCTCAAATGATCTTCGAGAGCGCTTCTCCCCTCGTAATGCTCCTCGAATTTTCGAGATCCGTAGGGCTTTATTAACACATCAACAAGGTATAGCTTTGATATATGCCTATTACAATGTGATTAATCTTATTGGGATGAACTATTGTCATACCGAGTGTTGCCGACTTACATTTGTGGAGCAATGTCAACTCTTCTACAGTTTCTTGAAATAGATTCATTACTAGATTTTCTCCAAGCCTCAATGAATCATAGGCCGCAATTCAAAGTCACATCCTCCTTATGGATCCACTCCCTACTGTCAACTAAGCATATGCCTTACTATTACAAGAGAAACGACAGTGTAATATTCAGGACAATCACACTGTTATTCCCAATCCTGCTGCCATGGCAGCGCTTCGTCCTAATTATACTCGCACTTCTTTGCCTACAAGTTCTTCCAAAGCCATTTTACATTGTACTCATTGTAAAATGGATAGACATCATGAAAGTGTTTTAAGAAGCACGGATATTCGAAATGGTGGAATGATCATTATAAGCGCCCTACCATTGATTTTGGGCGCCAACGACTTTCACGCCTAACTAGTTCTCCGACTATTGCTGCAGTTGCCACCAATGATTCCTCCTCTCTACATACCCTTACTCCTGCCCAAATAGAACAACTTCTTCATTTACTTCCTACTGGTAATACCGCACCTTCTTCTCGCCCTTTGGTGAATTTAGCAGGTACTTCCATTTGTTTAAATTATACATCATCCTATATTCTAGACTCTGGTGCAACGGATCATATATCTTGTGATGCAGCCTTGTTTTCTGAATTTTATGATAACATAACTTCCAACCCCGTATCCCTTCCTAATAGGACTATGGTTCCTATTCAATGAATTGGGCGGATTTCTCTACTACTGACCAATCATGTTTTATTCATTTCCCTTTTTGATTTAATCTTATTTCAATCAGTAAACTTACTACTGCTACTTCTCTCAATATTGCATTTACCTCTGATACTTGCCTTTTTCAAGACCCAATCTCGATGAGGACTTTAACAATGTGTAAGAGACAATAGTTTATACTACCTTCCATCTCAATGCACTTCTTTGACATACACCACCACACCAGGTGGACACTTTAACCTCTGGCACTAGCAGTTGGGACATCCGGGTTCATCTTGCCTTCGTCATATGCAAACTTTAGACAATAACATTTCATTTTTTGATACTCTTCCTTGCACTATGTTTCCACTTGCGAAACAATCTCGCTTGCCATTTTCATCTAGTACAATTTCTACCATTTTATAGTTTGATTTAATTCATTTGGATGTTTGGGGCCCATTTTGGACCACCTCTTTATTTGGGGCACTTTTATTTTATTTTTTAACTGTAGTTAATGATTATTCCCGTAGCACGTGGTTTTATATAATGTCTTCTAAATCTAATGTAAATCATTTTATCATTAATTTGTTTTCTATGGTAAAAACCAAATTCGGTAAACAAATTCGTTGCATTTGTTTTGACGCCAGAAAATAATTTTTCAATCAACTTACCAATTCTTTTTTAGATTCCATGGGTGTTGTTCATTAAGGTGTTGTTTGATAACCATCCCAACAATGACCGATTCTGATTTTTTGTTCTCGGGAGTAGTTTGGAAATAGAATCGCCTTTGAAATTTTTGTTCTCGGGAAGAAGATTTGGAGTAAAATCAATAATAATAAAAAAAAAGTTGATTTTGTTCCAGGAACAAATTTGAAAATCAAGTCTTCTTCCATTTCTCTTCTTCTTCTCCTTCTCTTTTCTTCTTTTTCATCTATTGCCATCTCACGATTGCCGTTCGCCACTATCGTCCACTATCCACCATTTGCCACCGTCGTTCGGCGCCGGCCACCAGCTGCCATTGCCAGCAACTAGTCCAATGAAATTGCCGGAGGCTCGCCAAGCTAGGGTGAGGTCTGGCGAGCTCGCCGGAGGCAAGCCTAGACACCGGCGAGGCTCGGCCTCACTAGATCGGGCGAGGTCGAGCCTCGCTGATGACCAGGCGGGCCTCGCCGAGGCTGGCGAGGCTTGGTGAGGCTAGGCGAGCCTTGCCAATGTCCAAGTGAGCCTCGCCTAGCTCGTCGAGGCTCGCCTAGTCCTACCGGTGGCTAGGTAGGCCTTGCCCAGCCTCGGTGAGGCCGGCCTGGCCACCGGTGAGGCTAGGCGAGGGCTGGGCGAGCCTCGCCCAGCTACCGGTGAGGCTTGGCTGACGAGGGCCGGCCTCGCTAAGGGTTGACGACGCTCCAATGAGGTTGCCAGCCCTCGTTTGGCCGGTCACCGATTCGGCGACTAGCTCGAAGAAGAAGAAGAATAGGAGAAAAAAAAAAAAAAAAGTACAAAAGTACAAAAATTATTTAAAAATTAAAAGACATTGATTTGTAACAGAATCAATGAGTACAAGTACCAAACGCAATTCTATTCCAGAATTAAAAAAAAAAAAAAAATTGGATAGTTACCAAACAGCTTAGGGCGCATTTGGTAACGATTATGTTCCTGGGAGTAGATTCTGATTAGAAATTATTTGTTTTGATTCTATTCCCAGAAACAGATTCTAAGCATTTTAAACTGTATGATAACTTTCCAAAAAAAATTATTCTAAAATATAATTACGTTTGGTACTGTGCTCATTGATTTTGCTCCAAATCAATTTCTTTTAATTTTTACTTTTTTTCATTTTTTCTTTCCTTTTCTTTTCTTTTTTTCTTTTTTTTTCCTATTCTTCTTCTTCTTCGGGCCGGTCGTCGGACGGCAACCAGCCGATGAGGGCCGACACCAGCCTTCGGTGAGGCCGGCCCTCTTCTGCGAGCCTTGTTGAGGCTTGCCTAGCCATCGACGGGGTTGGGCAAGCCTCACCGGCCGGACGAGGCCCATGACAAGGCTTGCCCAGCCCCGTCGAGCCTCGCAATGGCCAGGCAAGCCCAGTCAGGCTGGGCGAGGCTTGCCCAACCTCACTAGGGTTAGGCGAGGCCCACCTGGCCACCGATGGGGCTGGATGTCACGAGGCTTGCCCAACCCTAGTGAGGCTTGGCCTCGCCGGATCTAGTGAGGCCAAGCCTCACCAATGGCCGGGCCAGCCTCGCTGGGGCTGGGGGAGGCTCGGCCTTACTAGATCTACCGAGGCCGAGCCTCGTCGGTGGCTAGGCTTGCCTCCGGTGAGCTTGCCAGAGGCTCGCCCAATCAGGGCGAGGTCCGGCAACCTCGCCGAAGTCTCGCCCGGTGACCAGCGGCAGCGGTGGCGGATGGTGGACGGCGGCAACGACGGCGGCAAATGGGCGGTTGAAGAAGAAGAAGAAGAAGAAGAAGAAGAAGAAGAAGAAGAAGAAGAAGAGTTTTTTTTTTATTCTTAGATTTGTTTCCGGAACAAGAATCAACTTTTCTTTATTCTTGATTCTGTTC
Organism: Eucalyptus sideroxylon; assembly: GCA_014182405.2. NCBI lineage: Eukaryota > Viridiplantae > Streptophyta > Magnoliopsida > Myrtales > Myrtaceae > Eucalyptus > Eucalyptus sideroxylon. The sequence continues at coordinate 37,172,296 of CM024553.2, forward strand.
CAAATCTACTTCCAAGAACAAAAAATAGAAATTTGTTCCTTGGAACAAAAATTTTACCAAATGCGATTATGTTTCCAAACTATTCCCGGGAACAAAGAATCAGAATCTGGCCCTATTTGGATGGTTACTAAACATAGCTTTAAAATGCTTAGAATATATTCCCAGGAACAAAATAAAAAAGAATCATTTCTTATTAGAATCTACTCTCAGAGACAGAATCATTACCAAATTCAGCTTAATCGAGTTGCGTGTTCATCCTTTAACAAAATAAAATGGTGGAGCGCAAGCACTAGCACCTTCTAAATATTGCTCGTGCCTTACGTTTCCAGTTTAACCTTCCCATTAAGTCTCGGGGTGAATGCGTTCTCATTACCACCTACATCATACACAGACGACCCACTACTATCTTGAAAGGGAAAGCTCTATATGAGGTTTTACATGGTCAATCACTGAATCTCACTCGCCTTTTGTTTGTGTTTCGGGCACAACACCTCCATTCAAAACAAATTTGATGCCGTGCTGCTCCGGTGGTTTTCTTTGGGATATTCCAATGGTTAAAAAGGGTATCACATTTATGATCTTCTCACCAAAAAAAAAAAAAAAAAAAGATAAATGTGAGTCGAGCTATTGTGTTTCATTAAACAAGTTTTCCATACTCAATGCTCCCCAACTCCATCTTGTTAGGGTCACTTGTATTACCATTACCTATCACACAATGTAATGAGATAAATCAACCCTCACCTACAAAACCCTCACAACCACACCCCATTTCCACACCACCACAAACACCCTTACTTCCAATGCTTGAACAATCCACCAAACCCCAATGGATACGTCAACCTCCCCGTTATCTCTAGGACTACTGTTGTTTGCTTACTCAAACGCTAAGTTCCGCCAAAGATAATGGTATAGGTATCTTTTACCTTATGTTTAATTTTCTCCATTGTACTCATTTTAAGCAAACCCATTTAGCATTTCTTATTTCTTTATCTACTACCACCGAGCTATCCACTTTCATTGAGGCAATGCGGCATTAGGAATGGAGAGACACCATGCGGGCTGAAATCAAAGCTCTTTCTCATAATCGTACATGGTCCCTTGTACCACTTCCACCTGGCAAGAAGGCCATAAGCTCCACATGGTCTATAAAATTAAATGAAAATCTGATAGTGGTATTGAATGATATAAGGCCTGCCTAGTCACCAAAGGGTATTTTTAGGTTGAAGGTAAGGAATATCATGATACATTTGCACCTGTTGCCAAATTGGTTATAGTTCATGTACTCGTGGCCATTGCCATAGCTAAGGGATGGCCTCTTGAACAAATAGACATTCATAACGCCTTTTTACATGGCAAATTGGATGAGAAAGTCTATATGAAACCTCCCCTTGGTTTTAAAACAAGCATCTCGTCAATGATTTAAAACATTGGTTTAAAACAAGCATCTCGTCAATGATATTTCAATTTTTCTACTGCCTTATGTGACTTCGGTTTCACACCCTTTTAAGCTGATCATTCTCTTTTTGTCTTGCACAATGGTAGTGACTATGTTTTTGTGGCACTATATGTAAACGATCTAGTCATTACTGGTATTAATGCTTCTTTGATCAATTCAGTGAAGACTATGTTACATAATCAGTTCCACATTAAGGACCTCGAGCCTTTAAAATATTTTTTGGCCATTGAGGTTCCCTAATCCCATCCTAGTTTTTATTTATGCTAGCGAAAATATATCCTAAATATTCTAGAAGATCGTGGGTTTGGTGGAGCCCAACTAGTTGATACTCCTATGGAGCAAAATATAAAATTGAGCATTGATACATGCAATCCATTGGAGGATCTGTCTATCCGTTGACGCTTGATTGGCCGGTTCATTTATTTGACCGTTACTAGGCCTGACATTACTTATAGTGTCAACATTCTGAGCTAATTTATGCATGCACCGCACCAACCACATTTGGATGCAATACATCGTCTCCTATGGTATCATAGGCTAAGGGCTCTTCTATCTAACTAAAAATGAACTTCAACTCACGGCTTATTGTGACTCAAATTGGGCTAGTTGTCCCATGACTTGCCATTCAACAACTGGGTATTGCATTTTATTGGGCAATAGCCCTATTTCATGGAAAACCGAGAAAAAGAAGCACGGTTTCACACTCTTCAGCTAAAGCAGAATATCATGCAATGGCAGTAACCACATGCTTACCTAGTTATCATATCTCATTTGAGACATTGGCATTGCTCTTCAAGCCTTAGTTTCCTTACACTATAATAACTAAGCCGCCCTCCACACTACTGCCAACTCAGTTTTTCATGAGTGAACGAAACACATTGAAATTGATTGCCATCTTGTTCATGAAAGATTACAAGCCGGCCTCATTGCTCCATTGAAGATTGGTACAGAGTCACAACTAGCTTACATGTTTATCAAACCTCTAGGCCGAGATCAATACATGCGATTACTTTCCAAATAGGGCGTCTGTAACCTACATGGGCCAACTTGAGGGGGAGTCTTAGCATGATCACATGAAATCTTAGCAAATCATACAAAATCTTAGTGTGATCATATACATTATCCTTAGTTGTATTATTCTACGAAATCTTAGCAAATCACATACCTTATCCCTAGTTGTTTTATTAAATCTTTCAGTGGTATTTATCATATCTATAGGAGTTAATTTGGAAATATAGTTGCGAATTGTGTATCAATACATACATTTAAAATACAAGAATAATTGAATTGGTTCACATTGAGATCTTCCATTTTGTCCTTTCTCAATTAGGTCTTGAAACCTACAAGTCGGGTCACACGACCCGGTTTCAACCTAAGCCTCAAAAAACCACATATAATGAGTGATTTTTTATGAAATTTATCTATGGGTCTTGCTTCTGACATCATTATAAATTTTCTAGAGTGAATTAAATGAGAACAAATGAAAAAGCATTCATATTCAAGTTTCAAGAAATTTCGAATCTAACACCCACGGCCAAAATCCAGTTCTCTCTTGTTTAAGCCCATAAAAACTTACCTTAATGCAACCAAAAGATTATAAAACATATATAAAACAATACCCATGCAATAATTTTTAACGAACATCATCCAATTGTAAGTAATTTAAAAATTCTAGAACTTTTTCAAAGTATAAACCCTAGAATTTCAAATTCAAGATTCTCACTCGATTCTCAACGAGACTATATAAATTATACATGGTTGGAAAGATCTCAACATGTAGAATAAAAACCTTGAGGTTTCAAAATCAATCAATCAAAAAATCCACACGAAAAAATAACGACACTATTCGGTTCAAAGGAACAAAATTTCAAATTTGTTCATAAAAAGAAAATAATTTTAGATTCTATAATCATATATGACTTGCTCTAATACCACATGTAGAAAATTATCCACATAAACAACTAATTAATCGAGAACAATCAGATCTATATATGATTGTGAAACACCAAAATTGATATGCTCAACAGAATTAAAACGTACATGTTTGAGCTATTGCTTCACTTGAAGAAAAATAGATTAATATGTTTAATTAGAGATCTATTGGAATATTAGACCTTCTTCTCTATGACATATTTCAGTATAGCGATTTTTAATGGGATTAAATGACTGATAGGCATAGCCTACCATTTTATAAGCTAAATAGAGAATCTAGTAAACCATAATCAATAGTGTGTCAATTGGGCCCCTCCCATTACGAGCTTCAGTTAAACACTTAAGATGTCATTATTAATAGATGTCAAATCCAATTCAATAATATCACTTAAGGGATTCAACAAATATTTGAATATACATTAACTCGATTATTTAAAATAAAAAAAAATCAATTAATTAGTGTAAGTCTAGATTATAAGAAATTTCCAATATAATATTGATGTACTGAAGATGTAATTGAGTGCTAAGTTTGGGATGAAAGATTTGGGTAATGCAAAGAAAATATTAAGTATGGAGATTTTGCGTGATAGGATTACAAGAGTTTAACGTTTGTCTCAAAAGAAATATATGAAGAAGATTATAGCACGTTTTAATATACAGTTAGCGAAATCTGTGAATACATTATTACCAAAGCACTATAATCAAATAAGTTATCACCACAAACTAAGGATGAGGAGGACCATATGTCTTGTATTCCTTATTCTAGTTTAGTGGATAATATTATGTATGCTAGGGTATGTACTAGGCCTAAAATTTCACAAGTTGTGAGTATAGTTAGTTGTTATATGAAGCGTCTTAGTAAAATTCATTAGCTAGCTATAAAGTGGATCATCAAATATTTGAAAGGGAAAACAGATGTGGGTATAATGTACCAACAGGACAACAATGGCAATAAGAATACTAGTTTTGCAAATTATGATCATGCCGGTGACTTGGATAAGTGTAGGTCTTTAGCAAGGTACATATTTACGTTAGTAGGTGATGCACTAAGTTAGAAGGTGTCCTTACAAGACCATGTTATCTTGTCTTCAATTAAGGCAGAGTGCATGACATTAACCTTTATAACAAACGAGGCAATATGGTTAGGAAGTTTTCTCTCGGACTTTGGGTTAGATCATAAAAGTGTTAATATACACAATGATAACCAATGTGCAATATATCTAGCATATATCATGAGTGAACAAATTATATTAACATCAGGTAACATTTCATTCGATATGTCTTAGCGAAAGCTAAGGTTGTCATGAAGAAGATAGCAACAGGAGAGAATTTGGTTGATATGATGACTAAACATGTTACTTTGGCAAAGCTCAAATTTTGCTTGAGCTCAATTGCCACCTATAGAGAGTGAGCATTCATTGGGGCGTTAGGAGAGCAACATGAATGATAAACACTATGACTTGACTTCAAATGTCGAGCCAAGATGGACAATTATCAAAATATGTCTTGAGTTTGAGTTTGAATATTGATTAGTTAAATCAAATTTGTTGAGAAAAAAATTTCAAAATGGATTAGAATTTCTCCATTGAAGGAATTTCCTAAACTGCATAAAGGAAGGGGCACACAAATATATTATTTGTGGATATTCGTATTTTCAAGAATATGGATCAGACATGCAGTCTAGCCATCGAGAGTTTTTTTTTTTGTTTTGTTTTTTTTTTTTTTTTTTTTGGTCTTATCGAGGATTTAACCAACGTCAAAGGACTTTCTAACTTTGACCGCGTTGTGGACTCCCATATAAATTGCCGAACAATGTTTTCTTTCCTGGTAGCCACACACAAGGTGACATCGTTGGAGCCATACAGTCAAATCGAAAGACAAAGCCGCGACAGAACGCACAATGTTCTTAAGGCTCGGCCGCACAAAGAAATCAGACACAGGCTCTGATTTTGTTGTGTGATTTTACATCTGAATTGAGTTGTTTATTTATAAACACATTGGGTTTAAGCTTAAATCTAAGTATAGAAAATATTTGAATGTGTGAGGACGATTGGAATTCTAATTCTCCAATTATTAGTGGAGCTGTTGATTCTTCCTATGGATGTAGATATCGGCATTCGAACCTCACGACATAAATTTTTTATATTCTTATTATTTCTTATTTATTTCTCTAGATCTTTCGTATTAACTTATGTGCAAAATCCTATTTTTTCCACATATTAAATTTCAATAGTCAAGATGACCTCAGGCCCTTGCCCAAGGCCTTCATGGCCATGCCAATCATGAGTGAGGATGCTCTCACCCAGATCTAGCGGGGGCCTAGATGAGGGCTGCAACCCTAGGCAAGGGCTGATGAGAGCTTGTTGGTCCTCACCGATCAAAATGAAAGGAAAAGGAAGAAAGGAAAAACTAAAAAATTGTAAAAATTATCTAAGTTAGCATCGTCAACGCTGATCATGACATGTATGACATGTGAGACAGTCGGCATCCACATCAGTAATTTCTGACCGTAATTGACCAAAATGACTTAAATTGTAAATTATAAAAATGTTTATAACTAAATTAGTCAATTTAAAAAATTATGACTAAATTGTCACAAGTGCAATAGGTTTAATTTTTTTTTCCCAGCAAAAGGGTGTAAACAGTGGAAGATATATGGATTGATTCAACATGTTCCCGCATCGATATGAAATCACATCATTAACCCATGGCCATTTAGAAATTGAGCTATAGATGTAATCGGTAAAATATATTCCCATGGACCAAAAGGCATAATTTCATTATAGTTGCATCCGGGATTAAAGCAGTTTCTTATAATAAACATTACTCAGAAAGCAGTGGAGTTCATACAGTCCATTAGTATAGGATCCTTGAAAAAATAACTAGTTTTGAGTAAATTCGATGTTTTGAATTCATGATGGTTGCTATAGGTGAAATCTCATACATACATACATACATACATACATACATACATACATACATACATGCATGCATGCATACGCATACATACATACATATGTGTGTGTATACTATATAGAGAGGGGGAGGGAGAGAGAGACATGATAGCAACCATTATTTACATTTGTACATTGACCTATACCCATAAGGAGAGATGACTCGAATTGTTTAAGGCTCTATTTAGTAACATCTACTGAAGAAAAAAAATTCCCGTTTCACTCTTTTGGTTTTTTTCACCATGTTGGTCGTTCCCTGTCTTCTAGGAGGAGCGAGCATTGAACGAGATCAACAAACTGCAGAGAAAGGTTCATGTACACTTGCTAGACCCATGCGTGCAGAATAATTTCATACGCTATGAACATTGTTATAATTATAGTTATAATTATGGTTAATGGATCAACGAATATCAATAAATTAAGATACATCTTTTTTATTCACGTATCTCTTTTGGATTCATGAATTTCTTAAACTTTTCTGTTCACGTATCTATTGAATTCATGTATCTCTTGATTTATGAATTTTGTGGATACATGCATCTATTTAATTCATGTATCTCTTCTATACATGAACTAAAAATCTCTATAAATAGATGGGAGCATAGAGCTTCATTACGGTCTTTCGGTTTTGGTTTTTCCGACTCGATTCCAAAAGGCTTTGAAATACTTCTACTCTTCTGATTTTTCTGAGTGTGCTGATTCAATTGAATGGTTCGACTGAGTCTTGTTTGCATAGCGCTATTCCAAACAGGTTCGAGGTGTTGTATCTTAAGAGGCATAATTTGTGAATTTGCGGAGCACCTTTGGTAGAAACTAATCGCCTTAAGGAGATTTGGATATCCGTACCTCACCTCCAATTTTATGTTATATCTTATTTTCTTCTTCTCCAAGAGTTGTAAGTTTACATAAAAAGAAGAATATTATATAGATGTTATCGTCTTCTCTACATTGATATTCTGATTACAACAAACAGTGTGCTTTCTCTGGATATAATTTCCAACAATCTTAAGGCAATTAACTCACTCACTGTTTGTTGTTCTTGTCAAATTATTGAGATGGCTGAAAACAATCAAGTGCCATTCAATGTCCCGAATGTTTCGGGAGATGTTCCTATGGTCAATTCGACCGTTGCTATGGAAGATGTTCAACCCTCGGGATTTGAATTTGTAGTAGCCAATGCTACGGGCCCTTGGGCTAACACTAATTTTGGTGGTGCGGGTACAAGTCATACGACTGGTATGCTCGGGACTATTTTTCATAACAGTATAGGCCAAATGACTTTTGGCTATGTTTTTAGAGGGATGGTTCAATGAACCTTGCCTACTGTGATGGCAACACCTTCAGTTACAACAAATGAGAAATTGGAGAAATTCATCGGAGTGAGCTTTAAACAGTGGCAGCAGAAGATGTTCTTCTATCTGACTATGCTCAATCTGACGAAATATTTATCGAAGGGCGTGCCCGATAATTAGTCCAAATGAGCAAGATGTCACAACGCTCGGTGCGTTGGAGGCTTGGAAGCATGGAGACTTCTTATGCCGAAATTATATTCTTAACTGTTTAGCGAATTTTCTATATAACGTTTATTGTAATATTAAATCTGCTAAACAGTTACGGGAGTCCTTAGAGAAGAAATACAAGATTGAGGACGTTGGCACCAAGAAATTTGTGGTTGCCAAATTTTTGGACTACAAGATGGTGGATTCTAAATCTGTCATGAGTCAGGTTCAAGAATTACAATTAATTCTAAGTGGCATCTCTGCTGAGGGAATGATACTTAGTGAATTATTCCAAGTGGCGGCTATGATTGAGAAACTACCTCCGGGCTGGTCAGACTTCAAAAATTATTTGAAGCACAAACGAAAGGAGATAAACCTTGAAGATCTCATTATGCGCCTCAAAATCGAGGAGGACAATAGAAGGAGTGTGAATCCTTCTTCTGAGCTAAAGGCCAACATTGTGGGATCTTCCAAATCCAAGCAAAATAGAAAAAGGAAGATGTCTTTTCAAGGAAAAGGCAAGCAGAAGGGGCAGTCCCAAAAATTCCAAGGGACATGTTTTATATGCAACAAGCATGGCCATCGTGCTAAAGATTGCAAGAAGTGCTCGAAAAAAGGCAAGAACGATGGTACAGCCCAACAACTGAATTTGACAGAACATGACAATATTGAGAGACTATCTGCTGTGGTGATGTCTGAAGCATCTCTAGTGTCGAACACTAATGGCTAGTGGCTAGACACAAGTGCCACAAATCACATATGTGCAGATAAACATATGTTCTCATCTTATGAGAAGGCTGAAGAAGACGAGAAGCTTTATATAACTAACTCTACATCAACAAAGATTGCCGAAAGAGGAAAGGTGATCCTGAAGTTTACATCTGGCAAATAGGTCACCTTGTTGAATGTGCTGCATGTACCAGAGATTTGGAAAAACCTAATTTCTGGCCCCATACTTGTCAAGAAGGGTTTCAAAGTTGTATTTGAATCCGACAAATTTGTACTTTCGAAATGAGGGATGTATGTGGGGAAAGGGTACTTGTGTAATGACCTGTTTAAGGCTAATGTGGTTGTCATTGATGTAAACTCAAAGTATGTGTACCCAAAGACTATTAATAAAGAAAAGTCTTCAGTTTACATTGTTGTGTCTCATTATCTATGGCATGGTAGATTAAGACATGTAAACTATGGTAAAATGAAGAGAATAGCAAACTTGGGGTTAATTCCAAGATTTGAGTTGGATGCTTGTTACAAGTGTGAGATTTGTGTTGAGGCCAAGTTTGCCAATAAACCTTTCAAATCCATTGAAAGAACAAGTGAACCTCTACAATTAATCCATAGTGATCTATGCGATTTAAAGTTTGTAGAAAATAGAGGTGGAAGAAATACTTCATCACATTTGTGGATGACTATACTAGATTTTGCTATGTTTATTTGCTATGTTTGTCAAGTATAAATATGAAGTTGAAAACCAACTTGACAAATGGATCAAAGTGCTTAGGTCTGATAGAGGAGAGAATATAGTTCAATCAATTTCAAAGAGTTTTGTGCTAATTTTGGAATAATTCTCCAAACGACTGCATCTTATACTCCACAACAAAATGGACTTGTTGAACGATTGAACAGGACACTAAAGGAGATGGCTAACGCCATGCTTTTGAGTTCAGGTTTACCTCAGAACTTGTGGGGGGAGGCAGTTTTAACTGCAAATTATATTCTTAATAAAATACCCCACAAAAAGGCAGGTAAAACTCTATACTAATTATGGAATGGAAAGTTGCCATCCTACAATTTTTTTAAAAGTGTGGGGGTGCTTGACCAAGGTGGCAATTCCTCCTCCTAAACAAACTCGGTTGGGACATAAAACGGTAGATTGCATATTCATCGGTTACGCTCAAAATAGTAGCGCATATAGATTTTTGGTTCACAAATCTGAAAATACGGAAATCCATGTCAATACAATCCTAGAATTAAGGGATGCTGAATTTTTTTAGGATATATATCCTGCAAAAAGAAATCAATGAGAACTTTCTCAAAAAAGGCTTAGAGAATCAGAATCTGAGAATGATGAAGTTGTGACCAAAGAAACCGAACTTCAAAGGAGTAAAAGGTCTCAAATCGAAAAATCTTTCGAACCTAATTTTCTAACATACATGTTAAAAGGTGAGCCCCAACTATATAAAGAGGCAATGTCATCTCCAGATGCTCCTTTCTGGAAAGAAGCTATTGACAATGAAATTCATTCTATCCTAAGTAACCATACTTGGGAATTGGTTGATCTTCCACCTAGAAATAAACCAATTGGGTGTAAATGGATTTTTAAGAAAAAATTAAAAGCTGATGGTTCCATTGATAAGTACAAAGCTCGGCTTGTAGGCAAAGGGTTTAAACAAAAAGAGGGTTTTGACTACTTTAATACTTATTCACCTGTCACAAGAATAACATCAATGAGGATGTTGATTGCTATAGCTTCGCTATACAATTTGTAGATACATCAAATGGATGTGAAAACTGCATTCTTAAATGGTGATCTCGACGATGAGATTTATATGGAACAACCTGAAGGGTTCAAGGTCAAAGGACAATAACACAAAGTGTGTAGACTTGTCAAATCATTGTATGGACTTAAACAAGCTCCTAAGCAATGGTATGAGAAATTTGACTGGGTAATGATTCAAAATGGGTATAGAATCAATGAGTGTAACAAATGTGTGTACACTAAATCCACAACAGTTGGATATGTACTTATTTTTCTATATGTTGATGACTTATTAATTCTTGGAGATAACACTAAGGTCATCAAAATCACCAAGAACATTCTCAAGAAGAACTTTGAGATGAAAGACATAAATGTAGCAAATGTTATGCTCGGCCTCACAATTCTAAGGAATTCTGATGGCTTAGGTTTAACACAATCTCATTACATTGAAAAGGTATTTGAGAGATTTAAAGGATTCGGCATTAAAGATGCAAACAATCATTTTCTTCCACACCTAACTTTAAGAAAGAATATTGGAAATAGTATTAGACAGTTGGAATACTCTCATGTAATCGGCAGCATCATGTATATCATGAATTGCACTAGACCTAATATTGCATACTCAATAAGCAAACTGAGTAGATATACCAGTAACCCAAGTCACGAGCACTGGAATGCTTTGATGAGAGTATTAGGATATTTGAAAAGAACAAAAGACTACGTTCTATAATATGGCAAATATCCAACTGTTTTGGAAGGTTATTGTGATGCCAACTGGATTTCAGATTCTAATGAATCGAAATTGACTAGCGGATATGTGTTCACGCTAGGAGGTGCTGCGGTGTCATGAAAATCCTCTAAACAAACTCTAATAACGCGCTCTACAATGGAATCAAAGTTTGTTGCTTTGGATAAAGCTACTGAAGAAGCAGAATGGCTTTGACATTTTTTAGAAGATGTTCCAATATGGCCAAAACCTATACCTGTAATTTGCATACACTGTGACAATCAAGCGGCAATTGCAAGGGCACATAATGTGATTTATAATGGTAAGTCTAGACATATTCGTCATAGACATAATACCATAAGGCAATTGCTCTCAAATGGAATAATTTCTTTAGACTTTGTAAAGTCAAATGATAATATTGCGAATCCAATGACAAAAGGTTTGTCAAAAGAGCAGATAAACTACGCATCGAGGGGAATGAGTTTAAGAGCCTTAACCTAATAAAGAAATTCCAAGGTGGAAACCTAACCTATGCAATTGGAGATCCCATGGTCTAGGTTCAATAGGACAACGCTAATTTTGGAAACTCTAGTGTAAGCATCGTCTCCCATTCCTATGATGCAACAATGCTTTCCTACAGCGTTATTAAGGGTATGCTATGCATTTAGTGATTCCTATAACTTGGAATGTAACATACAAGTAAGATATGGTAGGATATCTTTAATAGGAATGCACATATATGCGTGGAGCTGGCCGACTCTATGAAAAACTTTAAATGCTAGATTTTCTAAAACACGCATGAATCCTGAGAGGTTCAGGGCCGAAAGAACGAACACAACCGAGAACCAATCTTGAATTGGAAATACTTTGTGTGAGGTTTATTGTCTAGGTTTACACAAATAACTAGCGATTCAAGGCTTAGTCCATCAACTAGTTAAGTAAATCCAATAGGCTTTCACTAAAGAAGGTTCAAGGCAAAAGCTACCTATCTTGATGCAATGTATTTCAACAGGTATGCTCAGATTCCTTCAAGTCTAATGTTTTGTTGATCCATTAATGTGGGGGATTGTTATAATTATGGTTATAATTATGGTTATAATTATGGTTAATGGATCAACGTATACGAATAAATTAAGATACGTCTTTTCTATTCATGTATCTCTTTTGGATTCATGAGTTTCTTAAACTTTTCCGTTCATGTATCTATTGAATTCATGAATTTCCTAGATTCTTATATCTTTTAGTTTATGTATTTATTGAGTTTACAAATCTCTTGAATTCATGTATCTCTGGATTCATGAATCTCTTGAATTCATGTATCTCTTGATTCATGAATTTCGTGGATACATGCGTCTATTTAATTCATGTATCTCTATACATGAACTAAAAATCTCTATAAATAGATGGGAGTATAGAGCTTCATTATGGTCTTTCGGTTTTGGTTTTTCTAACTCAATTCCAAAAGGCTTTGAAATACTTTCTACTCTTCTGATTTTTCTAAGTGTGCTGATTCAATTGAACAGTTTGACTGAGTCCTGTTTACATAGTGCTAATCCAAACAGGTTCGAAGTATTGTATCTTGGGAGGCATAGTTCGTAAGTCTGCAGAACACCTTTGGCAGGAACTAATCACCTTAAGGAGATTCAGATATCCGTACCTCACCTCCAATTTTATGTTATATCTTATTTTTTTTCTTCTCCAAGAATTGTAATTTACATAAAAAGAAGAATATTATATAGCCGTTATCGTCTTCTCTACATTAATGTTTTGATTACAACAAACAGTGTGATTTCTCTAGATATAATTTCCAACAAACATTGCATAACGTCAAAGTATATCTTCAAGTTGCGCGGGTCAAGAAGACACTATCTGTCAATTTGAAGACTTTTTCTTGTTGATATTGCTGGAAGCACGGTCAATTAAAAAGAACAAGCAACTGAAACAGGAAGTATATCGTCCATAGGAGGAACACTTTTGCTGCTGATGGAAACGTTGTTAACAAATTCCAACAACATGCCTTTGGCTCTAGAACTTTGTTATCGCCCTCCGAGTTCACCATCATCAATTTCTCTCGACATAAAATCATCATCTTCATCTGTGATTTACCAAAACAAAATGACCACCTTTTGACACTGTTGATACTTTTAACCAAAAGGAGCATGCATGGCAATATGTCAGCTGACGAACAAGTAATACTATTCATTGGGAAGTATTCAGCTGACGAATCTGTTAACAACATTTCCATCAGCAGCAATAGTGTTCCTTCCGTGGATGATATACTTCCCGTTTCAGTTGCTTCTTCTTTTTAATCGACCGTGCTTCCTGCAATTTCAGCAAGAGAGTCTTCAAATCAACAGATAGAGTCTTCTTGACCCACGCAACTTGAAGATATACTTAGATGTTATGCAATGTTCACGGGATATGAAATTATTCTGCACGCATCAGTCTAGCAAGTGTGCGCGATTTCTCTGCAGTTTGTAGATCTCGTTCAGTGCTCGCTCCTCCTGCAAAGACAGGAAACGACCAACATGGTGAAAAAAACAAAAGAGTGAAACAATAAATTTTTTTTGTTCTTTTAAATCTTCATCTTGTCCCGTCAAGATTGTTCTGGATTGAATTTTTTTTTTTTTCTGTTTGCTAATTAAATGGATTAACTTTTACTTTTATCATGTACTTAACTAAAATCTTATGAATCATGTATTCGAAACTCCTCATACTTTCATAATATGTAAATATGGACATGTAAATTCATATGTAATTTACTCACAATTTTCTAAAACTTGAATAGCACTTCAGATTTTGATGGAAAAAAAAAGAATTTTTTTACTTTTTACACAAATGTAGTAAACAAACAAACCTAAACAAAGCTTGGAGGAGGAAAATGAATACAAAGAGAGAACACATGCAATCTGCATCAAATGTTCAGCACACCAGAAAGAGACCGCAGCATCAAGCCGTTGTATATACTTATGAACATTACTAAATTTGCCCATCCTAGTTCTGAAATTCGTGGTTGATTCATCTCTTTCTCTCTGTCCCTCGCTCCCCCCCTCCTTGCTCCTTTTGGAAGTTCTGAATCTAGGTGCTTTCGTGTCCTCTCTAGCTGTTCTTTTCAAGTTTTGATCACTATCCCCATCATAAGAAAATAGATCTCAACTTTCGATCTAATTTTAAATTTCTATATATTGCATACTTTGAGCAGGAATTACAACAAAATAGGCATGCCTATAACGGATCATGACCAAGACATAGTGATCTCTCAAGAGACGATCAAAACCTAAATGTGCACTCCATCAAACCCCCCCCACCCACCGAACACAAACACCACATGTAGGATCAAATTGCACATCCAAAAAAAATGTCCTAAGTTTTTGAGTATATCTATGCGATGCATCATCTGATGTTGAATTATAAACTTAAGAAATTAAATTTGAGTAACTGGAGCTGGAGAAATCACAGAGCATGCCAGTGGAAGAGAAGGTGATGAGGGACACATCAGCGTCACACAGAATGGAGAGTTCCTGAGCCTTCTTGATCAGCCCTCTTCTCCTCTTCGAGAATGTCACCTGCCTCACCGTCGAGTTGTCTATCTTCTTTATCTTCATCTTCTCTCTAGCCATTTTCCTTGTATCTCTTGTCAAATTCTTTCTATGTCAGATAAAGGGGGAAAATCAGAAGAGACCCAGTTCAACAAACTAGTGGGTAATTCACCAAGAGTTAGACATGATAAGCCCGGAGATGATATCAAAAGAGCAACACAAAGATCTTCAGTCAAATGGTAAAAATTCTGTGAACACCAGAAAACTCCAGGAAAATAGTAAACCAGTTCAGATCCATGAGCACAGGAAACAAATCGCACCCGCAAAAAAAAAAAAAAAAAAAAAAAAAAAAAGCCCGAATATGCAAAAGAATTGAGGGAAGTAGTGAAGATCTGTAGGTTTTGTGATTTCTCTTGATGTTTTATTTTTTCTTGGAGCTGGGTGCGGGAGGGGGCAGGGTTTACCTTGGTCAGATACAGAACCAGATGGGGTTTGTTTGTCGGATCCCAGCAACTAAAAGAAAGCCACCAGCCAGAGGAGAGATGGAGAGTGTTAAGGATTCGAGAATTGAAACGGGGTCTTCCCTTTTATTCGCCAAAGAGGGTATCTTTCCATGATCATCTTTTAGTATTTGACATTTACATTTAGCTTTAAAAAGATGGGAAATATTCTTGAGAACGTGGAGGAGACCAGAATCAACGAAACCTAGGATTTTTGTTTTATTCATTTAAATATTGCTTTCCCACATTTGAATGTTACGATCTCTTCCAGGACCTAAAAGGTATGAACTCGTTTTTTATTATATATTTTATTTTAGGAAATAATTATCTAAGAATTCATAAACTTATTATACGTTAACCAATTCAATCTTGAACATTTTTAATTTACTAACTTAGTCTTAAATCTCTTAAAAAATTTCCAATATAGTCATCTCAGCCATTTGGCCGGGAAATGCTTATGTGGACACAACTAGCAATGATAGACAAGTTTTGCTCTTTTTTAAAATAAAATAAAAAATTGATTTTTCTTTTTTTCCTTTTATTTTATTCCCTTTTGTTTTCTTATTCTTTTGTTGGATTTCCAAGCAAGGGGTTGTTAGGGCCCTATTGACGGCTAGCGACCCTTGTTGGCCTTTGTGCCCTTGCCTAGATCTTGGTGAGGGTCGTTAGGAACATAGCAACCCGTTAACTAATAAAGGAAAAAGGAGAAAGAGAAAAAAAAAAGTGTCCATATCAATGTTGGCCTTGTTACATTGAATGACCAGCGTCTGCATCAATAATTTTCGGTCAAAATTGGCCATAAAACTATATTGACAAATTATCAAAAGATTTAAGATAAATTGACCAATTGAAATTAGGACTAAATTTATGACTTTATAGATGATAAATTGACCATTGTATAATAAATTTATGACTTTATAGATGATTTTTCTTTTATTCTAGTGAAGGATTATGCTCCTTTGAGGGATGTGATCTCCTGACCATATTTACATATGATTATTGTATTCTAGAGAGATCGAGTGAACTCTCTTCTTCATTATTTTATATTCTATGGCTATTAAATAAGTTCATACTGTCGCTTCTTTTCTTAGTAAGAAGACTAAGAAAAGAATATTAAAACATGATCATTTTGTTTTGGAGACAGATTCTCTTAAGTAACTTATTGGATTTTGGATTACGTATTTATTTGCGAAAATCACTATTTTTAAGACAGTGACTTTGATAGGCTTTGCCCTACTTTCTTTCCCTACATTTTTCTGATTTTCATCACTTCTTTGAATGCCCAGGAGGTATGAATTGGCTCACTCATTTCTAGGTCAATGTTTATGTAAGTTCTCAAGAAACTGTTTTTCGTAAGGTTTATATGATGGGAGAATGGTAATAATTCGAACAATATCGAATCAACGCAGCGGAATAAAATAATCTCCCCTCTTGTATAAACCTAATAGGAATCGATATAGCAGAGTAAAATAAATAACAAGCACGCAAAAACAAGACGATTTTTTTACGTGGAAAACATCCTCGATGTGAGGAGATAAAAAACCACGGGACCGGAGTCCATCTGAAAATCTTCACTATCAATAAAATTGTTCTTCTCTAACAAATACTAGAGGTACATAGCAGCAAACACCTCAAGAACATACTTCTTGGCAATACACATGAACTTCACAAGAGATCAAGGATAAATCTGACAAAAAACGCAGGTTTTGATTAATCCACGAAAAACCTAATATATGGAGCTTCAAACGAAAATCAAACCGTTCAGATTTGATAAAATTGCGCCACGAACATGCTGACAAAATTTCAGCTCAATCGGACCACGAATCGACCTCCAACGCCAGCTTGATGTAAATTAGATATTGCCCCAAACCCCAGATTTTCTGCTTTCTCTTTTTCTCTTGTTACTATTTCCTTTTCTACTGCTACATCTTTATATAGATAGTGAGAAACCCTATTTCCTCATATAACTTATTATATGGGCTCAAGCCCTTTTTGGGCTTGCAACTCATCGGGCTTCCTCCACATAGGAGTGAACCCAGCTGACAAATCTCCCCCTCACGACAATGTGGAGGGATTCACCATCCCTGCTATCAAACGGCAATGTTCAAGCTTCTCTCTTGATAGAGTATTCGTCATCATTTCGAAGCCATTATGATCCGTATGAATTTTCTCAAGTTCCAACAACTTTTCATTTAGAACATCCCTTATCCAATGATATCTAACATCAATATATTTCGATCTAGAATGAAAAGATGAATGCTTACCAAGATGAATTGCGCTTTGATTATCACAAAATAGCACATACCTCTTTTGCTTGAACCTAAGTTCTTCTAAGAACTTCTTCATCCATAGCATATCTTTACTAGCTTCAATCACTACAATAAATTCAGCTTCGGTTGTAGAAAGTGCAACACACTTATGCAATCTTGACTTCCATGACACAGCTCCACCTGCAAAAAAAATCAAATAACCAGAAGTAGATTTACGAGTGCTCTCTACCTGGATTTGACAAATAGCGACTAACAACGCCAACTGCATGCGCCAAGTCTGGGCGTGTACATACCATCGCATACATTAAGCTTCCTACAACTGAAGCATATGGAACACTTTCCATATCTTTTTTTTTTCTTTATCAGTCGTAGGACTTTGCATCATATTTAACTTAAAGTGGGCAACAAGAGGAGTACTAACCACTTTAGCCTTGTCCATGTAAAATTTCTGAAGGATCTTTTCGATATATTTCTCTTGCGACAAAAGCAACTTCTTAGCATCTCTGTCTCAGGTAATTCTAATGTCAAGAATTTGCTTCACCGAGCCCAAGTCTTTCATGGCAAAAGACTTGCTCAACTGTTTCTTCAATAACTCAATTCTTGAAGCATTCCTGCCAACAATCAGCATATCATCAACATAAAGCAAGAGAATAATAAAGTCACCATCAGAAAATTTTTGGACAAACACACAGTTATCCGAGGAAGTCTTCTTATAGCCCTGTTCTATTATAACTGACGCAAATTTCTTATACCATTGTCTCGGTGCTTGTTTTAGGCCATAGAGATTTTTCTTCAATTTGCACACATAATCCTCTTTCCCTTTCACTTTGAAACCCTCAGGTTGTTCCATGTATATCTCTTCCTCCAAGTCACCATGTAGGAAGGCTGTTTTAACATTCATTTGCTCAATTTCTAAATCTAGGCTAGCTGTCAAGCCTAGTACCACTCGAATAGAAGACATTTTTACTACCGGAGAAAATATATCATCAAAATCAATACCTTTTCTCTGACTGAATCCCTTAACAACCAATCTAGCTTTGTACCGTGGTTGTAAAGTATGTTCATCTTGCTTCAACCTATATACCCACTTGTTCTTCAAAGCTCTTTTACCTTCAGGTAACTTCACCAATTCAAAACTATGATTATCATAAAGTGACTGCATCTCATCTCGCATAGCATCGAACCAATTGCTTTTGTACTCATCTTCTATTGCTTTTGCATAACACTCTGGTTCACCTGCATTAGTCAATAATACATACTCATCTTCAGAATACCTGGTGAAAGGTTGTCGGTCTCTAACGGATCTCCGGACTGGAACATCCAGTGGAACATCTAATTGAACCTCTAGTTCAGGAATAGTATTATCTATTTCAACATGTTCAGGAATATGTGCGTTATTTGGAACATTGACTTCCTGCTGCTCTTCATCAACCTGTGTAGGAATATTTGTAAGAGGAACTGGATCTAAATCAACCAGATTATCACTAACCTGTGGTGCTGAAATCATCTTCAATTTCTCAATATCCTCTATTGTTTGATCTTCCATAAACACAACATCTCTGCTTCTTACAATTTTCTTTTCAAGTGGATCATAAAATTTGTAGCCAAGCATATCCTGTCCATAACCAATAAATATGCACTGTCGTGTTTTCACATCAAGTTTAGACCTCTCATCTTTGGGAACATGCACAAATGCTTTGCACCCAAATACACGCAAATAATCATAAGAAACTTCTTTGCCTGTCCAAACTCTATTAGGAACATCAAACTCTAAAGGAACGCATGGAGTAAGATTTAATATATGCACAACTGTACTTAAAGCCTCACCCCAAAAGGATCCATGTAGCTTTGACTATGAAAGTAAGTATCTTACCCTTTCAACCAATGTTCTGTTCATTCTCTCAGCTAAGCCATTTAACTGAGGTGTCTTGAGAGGTGTCTTTTGATGTCGAATACCTTGTTCTCTGCAGTATTCATCAAAAGGTCCAATATACTCTCCCCCGTTATCAGTTCTGATGCATTTCAATTTCTTTCCAGTCTGTCTCTCAACTGAAGCCTGAAATTGCTTAAAAGCATCTAACACTTGATTTTTAGTTTTCAAGGTATAAATCCAAATTTTCCTTGAAAAATTATCTATGAAGGTAACAAAATAAAGAGAGCCACTAAGTGATTTTGTTTTCATAGGACCACAAACATCATAATGCACTAAATCCAATATACTTGACTTTCTTGAAGGATGTGAGATTTTAAATGCAACTATGTTCTATTTTCCTGCTAAATAGTGAGCACACTTCTTTAGCGCTGAACTTTTCAATCCTGAAAGAAGCTTCTTCTTGGTCAATATTGACAAACCCTTCTCACTGATGTGACTAAACCTCTTATGCCATAACTCAGCTGCATCTTCGCTATCTACTGCATTAATTTTGTATGTTGACAATTTTGCCTGCATAATGTATAACGAAGAATATTTTTCACCTCTAGCCACAACAAGAGAACCTTTGGTGAGCTTCCATTGACCATTACTGAAGGTGCTGCAATACCCCTCATCATCCAACTTGCATGTAGAAATCAAATTCAAGCGGATATCAGGTATATGTTTAACATTATTCAATACTAACCTTGTGTCATTACTGGTTTCTAGGCACATATCACCGATGCCTACAGCTTGAGCTAGTCCATTGTTTCCCATCTTCACAGATCCGAAGTCACCTAACCTATATGATGTAAAGAAATCCCTCCGAGATGTAGCATGAACGGATGCACCACTATCAATTACCCAACTGGTCTCATGAGAAACAAAATTCACCACATCACCATAAAAAAATAGTGAGAAAGTCTTCTTTAAGTGCAGCGACACGATTGTCATCACTGTCATTATCACTTATCTTCTCTTTACATTTCTCCTTTTGTTTCTCCATTTTTAACTGACGACAAAACCTCTGAATATGTCCCTTCTGATGACAATAATGGCACTCAACATTAGCAAATTTATTATACTTACCTCTGCTTTTGTCTCGACTTTTATCTCTATTTCTCGAACCTCGAGACTCACTTCTTCCCCTTTTCTCAACAACCAAGGCATCAGAATGTGAAGAGGACGATCCTTATGTCTTCCTTCTCATCTCTTCATTCAAAGTACTACTCTTGGCCAAATCCATGGTAATTGTACCATCCGAGGCAGAATTAGACAAATATGTTTGGAACGTCTCCCATGAGTCTAGCAAAGTACCAAGCAACCATAGTGCTTGTATCTCATCATCAAACTTGATTCCCATCGCAGCCAACTGATTTATAATTCATTGAAAAGAATTTAAATGATCATTCAAACAAGTACCATCATGATATCTCAGAGCCATCATCTGTTTTATCAAAAATAACTTATTATTTCCGGTCTTTCAAGCATATAACTGTTCAAGCTTATCCTATAAACTGCGTGCATGTGTTTCCTCAATAATATGGTTTAAAACATTATCATCTACCCACTGCCTGATATAACCACACACTTGACGATGAAATATAGACCATTCAACATCAATTTTATTCTCTGGTTTCTTCTCAACAAATACAGGCAAATAAAATCTTTCACATATAAAAGATCTTCCATCTTCCCTTTCCAAATATGATAATTCGAACCATTCAGTGTAACTATTCTACTCATATTCATTTCCACTGTTTAACACAAGGTAGAAAAATCAAGCAATAACCTAGCTCTGATACCACTCTGATGGGAGAACGGTAATAATTCGAACAATATGGAATCAACGCAGCGGAATAAAATAATCTCCCATCTTATGTAAACCTAATAGAAATCGATATAGTAGAGTAAAATAAATACTAAGCATGCGAACACAAGACGATTTTTTTACGTGGAAAACCTCCTCGATGTGAGGAGATAAAAAAACCACGGGATCGGAGTCCACCTAAAAATCTTCACTATCAATAAAATTGTTCTTCTCTAGCAAATACTAGAGGTACATAGTAGCAAACATCTCAAGAACATACTTCTTGGCAATACACATGAACTTCACAAGAGATCAAGGATAAATCTGACCAAAAACGCAGGTTTTAATCAATCCACAAAAAACCTAATGTATTGAGCTTCAAATGAAAATCAAACCGTTCAGATTCGATAAAATTGTGCCACGAACATGCTAACAAAATTTCAGCTCAATCGGACCACGAATCAACCTCCAACGCCAATTTGATGTAAATCAGATATTGCCCCAAACCCCAGATTTTCTACTCTCTTTTTCTCTTGTTACTATTTTCTTTTCTGCTGCTACATCTTTATATAGATAGTGAGAAACCCTATTTCCTCATATAACTTATTATATGGGCTCAAGCCCTTTTTGGGCTTGCAATTCATTGGGCTTCCTCCACATAGGAGTGAACCCAGCTAACATTATAGCCATTGACACGTAATGTAATATATCTCAATTATAGATTAAAACATTATAACGATTTCAATAATTACTGGGGACACGTGCTATTATAATAATTGTATTATACCATTAACTATCCTCCACTTGGTGGCTTTTAATAATACTAGAGGAGCTTTTGGGAAAAATGAATTGATGCAGGAGCTCCCATGGACAATTTAATAGTGAAAAAGATAGAAAGAAACTAGCACATTGACTTATAAGGTATTTTCTTTCTATATACACAAAAGTTATTTGAAGTGAAAACTTCCAGAAATTTTATTAATATTTTCCATGTGGCAACTCAGTTAGACTATGTACTCACCAACCTACTCATGCAAAATCTTGTCTTATCTTATCTTATCTTATCTTATATTATATGGTATAGTGGAAGTTTCAAGAAATTTTACTAATATCTACCACTTAGTGGGAGAAGGATATTAGAAATGCAAAAAATTGTGTACGGCACTTATTTTAGTGTCAAATTTTTTTTTCGAATCACTTAAATGTCACTTTTAAAATAAAAAATGATCACTTAAGTGTCAACTCTGACCTGGATTGTCAAAAATCTAGCATAACCATATTTTATCAATATCTCAATCCTACATGGCTCACTAGTATGCCCAATCAGCATATAACCCTTAAATGATATTGTATAGCAGATTAAAAAATGATTATTTCAATGCTAGTTGTCATTAAAAAAATGATCATTTCAATGCTAATCATTGTTAAAAATCAATTGCTTCAATGCCAGTCTCATTGAAAAAGTGATCGTTTTAGTGCCAAAAAATATCACCTCATATAAAATTTTTAATTATAAAAGCCATCTTCAAAGGCACTCTAGTAGTTGTTTTTTCTTCAATTTGGTACTTAAGCATTTGGCAAAAACTTTTGGTACTAAAGTAAGCATCATATACAATTTTTGGCATTTCCAATGTCCTTCTCCCACAATTAGCATTAGAGGGATAGTCCATGTGTTCACCGCCAATCATAGGTGGACAAAATAAGTACAAAAATGACGTGAAGACAAAGTTTAGAGTATTTGTTTTCTGAAATTATCATAAGTAACATGATAGGCAACTAAACTTAAGCAAATCAATTTATGTTGATTTTTAAGGTTTTGTTTGTTTTATGAAAAAATAAATAATTCAAAAATATTTTTTTGAATTATTAGCTAAGGAAAAGTTCTCATTTATCAACAGCAATTTGTATTTAAACATTTCCATGAATTACGAGTATATTTTTCGCCCATTCATTCTTGTAAAACACAAACAATTATTTTGAGGAAAATATTTTTTGAGTAATTCATTTTCATTAAATAAATGCACCTAAGAGGCAATAACTTTAATATTAGGCTTCAGACAAGCGACCAAACTCAAGTAAACTATCTTATCTTGATTTATAAAATGTGAAAGCATTTTAAGCAAATTAAAAAAAAAATTACTTCATTGAAAATTCAAGCAAATGAAAGGTAACTACTACCTCAACAAATGAAGAATTCCAAGCTAAAAATAAGTACTTCAACTTAGTAACATATGTAACATATTAACAGTAACTATAATAAATTCAGTTCCAATCTATATATATTTCTGAAATTTATTATATTGTTATTTAAATATAATGACTGGAGTAATTTTATAAATACTTTTTAGTAATCGTTGTTCTTATTCCCCCTTGAATAATATAGTGAATGGGATTATGATCATCTGAATTTAGGAAGTATACCCTTCGCAACTTTAGAATCCATGACAGACTGTATGCACCCACATTAACAAGACAAAAAGTGGAATGGTCCCGATAGAAAAAAGATGGAAAAAGTACCCAAAAAATCCAAAATCTATTGCACTTGAACTAATTTAGTTCTAAACCTTTTAATTATACCTATTGAGTCATAAACATTTTCACAATTTGCCAATGTAGTTCATTTGGCCAATTTTAGCTAGAAATTGCCAACGTGAACCGTTCTATATGGCACAACCTGCACAAATTTCAATCTTTCTTTTTTCATTGGGGCTGGCTAAGCTTGTGGTCCTCACCCACTTGCAAGGGTCAAGCCCTCACCAAATCCGGCGAGGGTGACCCTCACCTAGGCCATAGGGTGGAGCCCTTGCGACTTCTAGCAAGGGCTCAAGCATCATAGCTTGGGCGAGGGCTCAACCTCTGTGGCCGAACAAGGGTTGCCCTCGCTAGATTTGGCAAGAGACCTGCCTGTATGAGGGCTTGGCAACCTTGCTAGTGACCAGCAATTGCCTAGGCAACAATTGCAACAATCGCAACCATCACCACTACTAGCAGGTGGCGATGGCTTACAAGACCTCTCCGACAACTAGCAATGGTCGCTATGAAAATAAAAAGAAGATAAAAAGGAAATAGAAAAGAAAAATATTTTTAAAATTATGAAATTTGTCTACATCAATGTCATTGTACCACATAGACAACAGGTTTCATTATATTAGCAATTTTCGTTCAAAATTGATCGTATGGACAATATAGACAAATTGCAAAAAGGTTTAGGACCAATCGGTACAATTGGAGAGTTTGAGATTGAATTAACACAAATGTAATAAATTTAGGACGTTATGGCACTTTTCTTCAAAAAAGACAGTTGGGCTACTAGTCAAACAGTTGCAACTCAATGGTGACTCCACCATGGAAAGAGCTACTTCTTTCTTGCTCCTAGCTTCATCGTTTAGTAGTAACGAGTGGCGTGCATAAGCATTTTTAGTTATAGGGGTTTTGCTCTAGAGTACCTTGTATAGGATTTCAAACCTATCCCCCAATAAGTAGAAAGGGGCAAGCCCGAAAATATTTTGAAACTTCTACTGATCAAGAAATTAATTCTTTCAATCCTTTCATTGAAGCTCTCTAAAGTGATAAGGTAGCCTATTAGATATAACGAGTTAGAGAGAAACATAATTCATTTTCAACATGCTATAGTAATTAGTAAGTTCATATGATATCATGTGGCGGGTCCACTATCTTCAATACAAATAAATTTATAGAATAATCAGGAGTTACCATTACTTGCATAAAAAATTTGTATAAATTCATTTAAAAATCAAAACTACATACGTCAGATGAAATTATTGTTGCTATATGCTCATTCATTGATTTAAGTTTAACCAAATAATTAAATAAGATAATAAACTTTGCTCTTCGTCGTAGGAAGGAAATTCTGCGGGCGTTTGAAGAACCAATTCCCCCGCAAAAGTTAGAGCTGTGAAAACAAACGATTCAATGGACATACCCCAATTTATGGATGAAGAACCAATTCCCCGCAAAAGTTATAGCTGTGAAAACAAACGATTCAATGGATGTACCCTCATATATGGACAGAGCATCTTGTCTAAAAGTTGCCTCGCTAAATTTCAATTTCAAGATGCTGGAAGATTACGATGGGTCTATCCGATTGTAGATACTGCAACTTCACAAATGGCGGCACGAGCATGAACATCCGCCACCCTGTCCTGGAGCTGATCTCATCGGTGCACTTGTCTATGATGGTACGTCGAGACCTGACCCGTGGCACTGCCCGTACGAGAGGCGGAGGATCCCTGTCCACTCATTCAGCGTCCTTTCGAGTCCTTGAAACGGCATGAAGGGTCTAGTAACTCCCAGGTCCTTCAAAGCTTAATTCTCTCCATCCTTGGATTGACCGTGGTCCCGATTGAGTCAATTCAGGGATTGTGCCATTAGGCATGCCTCTACAGCAGTGAGCATTTCATTTATTTTCACTCATTTCAAACACAGGAAGCTATTATATATACTTATTTGGTAATAATCAAAATCGAAATCTTGTCATGATGTATATTTCTACCATTGTAAAGTTCTCAAATTTCTTATTAATATTTTTTTTTCCAACAAAGAGACAATTCAAGAGTGATATTGCGGAATCTCTTGAATATATGGACAGATCCACCCAATATATGGACAGAGCATCTTGTCAGAAAGTTGCCTCGCTAAATTTCAATTTCAAGAGGCTGGAAGATTACGATGGGTCTATCCGATTGCAGATACTGCAACTTCACAAATGGCGGCACGAGCATGAACATCCGCCACCCTGTCCCGGAGCTGATCTCATCGATGCACTTGTCTATGATGGTACGTCGAGACCTGACCCGTGGCACTGCCCGTATGATAGGCGGACGATCCCCGTCCACTTATTCAGCGTCCTTTCAAGTCCTCGAAACAGCATGAAGGGTCTAGTAACTCCCAGGTCCTTCAAAACTCAATTCTCTCCATCCTTGGGTCGATTAGAGGTGAGCATAATCCGGGTTAGTCCGGACCACCTCCTAACCCTAGGATCAATTCGTACAATGTCGGTTCTCAATTTTTAGAATCGATGACTGACCCTATTGAGCGTGAGACCAAAGATCAGACTGACCCTATGGGTTCGGTCCGGTTCTAGGGTCAATCCGAGACCGATCGATAATTTTTTTCGTCTTATTTTTTATACTCTCTAAAAAAGCAAACCTACAAATTCAAATTACACATCTATCGACAATGCGGCATTGTGCAACTAAATTATAAATACCAATACATATTTAGCAAATTTAAGATGACACAATAATAGAAATTTCATACCTGCTAACCGCTCATCAAGATATAGAACAAAATAGAAAGTTATTGTAATCATCTATCTTTAATATTCATAACACCATATGCAAAAGCGTTTTCCTATATTTGATCATGTAGAGTCCACTCAACCAAAAAATAAGCTTCACACCACTTGACTAGCAAATCACCGTAGCAGTTGCAGTACTACTCTACTCTTCAAAAACTTCTACCATTTGACACAAATTGAAAAGCAAAGTGCAACTAAAATTCATTAGTAAAATACAATTAAACCATAAAAAGTTCAAAATACTTAATATAAACCATGAATATATAACTCCACATCTTGTCAATTCACTTGAACTTCTAAACACCTTAAAACAAAACAAACGACACATAATTAATACTCAACAAAAGTTTTAAATTGAAATTACTATTAGTGTTATTGATAAAACATCTCAATATAATATAATATAACAGATATTTTACTTAGGTTTGAATATATAAAAGAATTATAAATAATATAATATAATATAATATAATATACAGGGTTGGTCCAGGGTTGGACCAACCCAAAACTCTTAGAACCGAGGACCAACCTGCACAGTGTTGATCCTGGAATTTCAGGACCAAGGACCGACCCAGTCCCCTTGGAAACCGGACCAGGACCGGCAGGGTTGGGCCGGTCCGGGGGTCGGTTCAGGGTCGACCCTAGACCACTGCTCACCCCTAGGGTCGACCGTGATCCAGATTGAGTCGATCTAATATCTAATTTAAAGATTCATTTGCACAATATTAGTTCTCAATTTTTTGGATCTAAGATCAACCCAATTAAGTTTGAGACTGAGGATCGAACCAACCTTATGAGTTTGGTCCGATTAAAGGTCAACGCAGAATCAATGGATTACTTTTTTAATTTCATTTTTTGTATTTCCTAAAAATACAAATTTTTTATTTCAAATTACATATCCATCAATAGGAGCGAGCCGCAAGATGAGAGTGATTTGTGAGACGAGCAAACAAAGGCAAGCCATGAAGCAAGCGGCAAACGGCCAATGCTGCTCATGAGTGAAGAGGGTTTCTAATTAGGGCTTTATTTCCTTATAATTTACTTGGCGACAAGTGAGGCCAGCAAAGAGAGGAGAACAGCGCAAGCATTGAGCAGCGAGCGGTACAAGCGTTGAGCAACGAGCGAGGCTAGTGTCACTTGGTGAGTAAGGCAAGATTGCTCACGAGAGAAAAGTTGTTTCTTTCAAGTAAAAATTGAAGAGGATAAAGAAGAAAGAAGAGGATAAAAAAGAAAGGAGAACAAGAGTATTAGAGGAGGATGTTGTTCAATGATGTTTAACGCCGTTTAAGTTAGGATTTATTCTTTATAATAAATATAATAATATTATAAATAATATATTAGATATATAATATATATATATATAATATATCTAAAATATATTTTATATATAGATATATATATTTTTATTTTTATTTTTATATATTTATATATTTATATATAGTAAGGGTTGATCCGAGTTAGATCAACCCTAAACTCTCATGATCGAAGATCAATCTGTACAGTACTAGTCCAGGAATCTTAAGGCCAAATATCGATCCAGTCCCTCTGGGAATCGAACTAAGATCAGTAGGGTTGGATCAGTCCAAGGTTGCTCCAGGATTGACATTAAACTGATACTCACCCTTATCTGTCCTTTCGAGTTTGCGAGAGGTTTCTTACTCTAGATATTGACTGTGCATTGACACTTCGTCCTTCAAAGCCCTTTATATTCCGTTTCGACGTGAGATCAGGAGTATTAGATTCTGAGAAGTCTTTCTTTTGTTGGTCCAAAAAGAAGCTTCGATCTTCTTGGTTGTCTACATTCCATTGGCCTCGTGCCTTGGCTTCTCGCTCCTTTCCTTGGGTATGTCCTCAGCAAAATCAATTCGTGGATAGATTTTACTGCACTCAGTGATAGTGTTGCGCTGATTCTTTTCGTTTTCGTAATGCCCTTTTTTGCTTAGTTCACGGACCGGACTCGAGAATCCAATTAGTAAAAGAAGCCATAAGTCTACCCAATAACCTATTTCTTGAAAACACTTAACTTTTATTCTACTAGTGTGAAATGCAACACTTTGAAAGTAGCTATCTCGTTTGACAAACGTGATCATTTAATCAAATATAATATATTTAAATTCCAAACACAAAGGAAATAAAGATATGATAACGTAGAAATATAGTACACGTCAAAGAAGAAAATTTCTTATATTTGAACACATCCATCGGGTAATGATTTGCTTTCAAAGAAGAATCCTCGATTCAAAATTTCTTGATTAATACATTATTAGAGTTCACAAGTTGGACAGGGATTAAATTTGAATTTACCAGTCACAATCAATGCCATCTTCACGTTCTATTGGTTCCGAATATTTCAACTTCATTGTTATGTCTTTTGTCTTTGGAACCCTTGAAATTCCTTTAGCGTTGAACAAAAGCAAAAAAGTCCCGTCAAAATTTAAAGTATTATCTAAATTTCCACCAATTATGTTAATCTACATGTCAACATTTATATTCTACCGAGTTGCAATATTTTAATTGAGGAAAAGCAATAAGTAAAAATCAATTTAGATATGCCTATGTATTTGGATATGGAGTTAGTTGGCCCCCTCGACTGAGAATAGCTAGACGATGATTCAAGAAGCTCTCCCACACAAAGCCGTTAGAAATGCCTCAAAGATGGCCAATCGATGCCTTCTTGGGTCCGCCAATTCCATCCTTAGCCAAAAGGGTCTATTAATTCCTACTTTTTTCATCGGGATTTCTATATAGGTCCAAACCTTCAAATCTCAAATCGGAAGCTCTACCATTAAATTAGACATTATTTAGTCATATATGCAAAATCTCTCTCTAAAGCTAGGGTTTGGTTTCCATTTGATGATAGATGATATAGTTTCACCATCGAGCATGGTAATCCAATGCTAAAGGAGTCACAATATTCTTGTTGTACATGAAGTCATAACTTCAAGTCAGGTTGCAAATGAATCCCTAGCCTACTTGTCCCTGGAGCATTTACTACATCATGTGCAGAGACCTTTTGGTTTCCAACATTTGCCCATAGAAATGGTTGGGGTGATAAGATACCACATCCATCATTGCACAGGTACCACCTGAGGTGGAATCTTGAGGATGGTGGACTAAATAAGTGGTCGACTTATCACAATTCATGCGGGATCGATCACCCTCCCTCCTCATAAAAAGGGAAGGAAAAAAAAAAACAAGAGCATAGGCATCATTCGAGCAACATCAATCCTATAAAGACATAGTTATCTCAATTTCCCACTAAAATTTTTTGCTCCTTTCCTTGGAACAATATACTTGTTCCGGTTAGGAATCTTGGTGGATTTGGACATCTTCTCTCGAAGTCTGGTCCCCTTGGCTGATGTTGCAACACTCTTCTGATGAGAACAAATGTACTGCATTAGATGTTCGCCCCATCTTTTCTCGAGTCTTCGTGAAGTACTGACTTGTAACAGGAACTAAACTTGTCGCATTCTCCGCTATATTAGACGTCCGCCTCCTACTCGTTGCAATCGCATTTGTTTGCCTCTACACAAATGTATTTGCACATGTAATGCTTGTACATTACACATGAGAATGAACTAAAGAGCTATTTAACTGACTCTGAATTCATCGTTTGTCGGGGACTCTTCTTAATTGGCTGATCAGAAGGGACACTCTTACCACTTTGGGATTAAAAAAATTCTTTAACTTAAAAAGCTACATTGAGCAAGAAATTGTTAGAACTTTTTTAGGCTAATACCTGTTGAACCTTGATACTCATGGATCTGCACAAACGTTGTCGAACCTTGAAAGATATGCATCTGCATAATGTGCGTTGAACTTCCAAGAGGACAAATGTTGAAGTGGATTAACTACCCACTTCAACACAAAACAAAAACTATATCATGTTTGACAAATTTATTGTCGCATGATAAATACGCAATCAATCTAGTAATATAAAACAATCATATTTTTGGACGTCAAAAAATGGAATCAAAAGATAAGTCTCAAATTTCGAGAAACGGCTGTATAGACAAGTAATGTCCTAGAATAGTTCAACAAAGTAATTATTAATACAACCCTAAAATGGCAAATGCACATTGGTAGTTGCGTTTTTATTCAGACTTAGAAAAGGATCGTGATATTGAAAAGGAACGCTTTCTTTGGGGAATTCCCAAAGATTTTGTTTCTGTAAATGGATTCTCTTCATGACTTGGAACTTCACAAGTAGATTGAGTACCAGAAAATGAAACTTGATGGACATACTAATCGGATAACCTTTCCTGCAGACCAGAAGGCAGAAAACTCAGAAGTTGGACATGTGAAATTCTGGTTTTATGAGAAATTTTGATGCTCAAACAAATAGTAAATGACGGGGAAAAGTATCTGCGTATTTACGGGCATACAAGATTTCACCCACCCTATGATCTCACTGCCTTATCATTTTTATTTTATCTTTTTGGTACACTGCCTTATCATTGCTGAATAACAAATAAGCCTTATAGCAAGGAGTTTAACTTGTTAACATATATACACACAGACACATACACATGTACACACATATACATATACAAAGGCCAATAAAAAATAGTTAGACTAACTTCAGATCTGAGACGGGAAGAGAACAGACCTAAATCTTCACAAAAATAATACAAAAATATCATAACAAATCTGATGATAATAAAAGGAAAATTCCACTTTATACGTCACGCTGAAAAAGACCTTACAATGCAAACGAAAAAGCTAGCTGACTTTTCAACTGATGAAGAGAGCAAACTGATGCAAAGTTGGCTTTACCCGTAAAGCAAGAAATTCTCGTGAATACGAATGGTTGGGAAAGTGCGGATAATATGTTTCCATTTATCGTCCTTCTTGAGGCTGATCTTCCTCATTTTCATCTATTTAAATAGGTTTCTACTTGAATGATTTTCTAGTAGGAGTAGATTGCCTTAAAAAAGAGGTTTTCTATTTTAGATACAACTCTCTTCTATATAAGAAGTGGGTCTACTCTATGAAAAGTATCCAAGAGGAGTTTGTGCTCGTGAATTACCACCTAAGTGATTGAAGTCAAGAAAATCGTATGCTAAGATTTTGGGTAATTCCTTTGTGAGATTAAGAAATTATTTCGTAAAGTGTGGTTAAAAGCCATGTGAGTTGTTGGTTCTAATTGGAGGCTTAGAAATACTTAAGAGTGTTTGAGTAACTTAAGAGTGATTATAATCTCAATTGTCTCTCTTGATTTATAGTTTTGTGCTTCTCTTCCCATGGACATAAGTCACATAGATTAAACCATGTAAGTCCGATGTCCAATATATTCCTTTTTTCTATATATTTTATAGTTAGATCACTTGTTATTTGCAAGAATTAGTATTATAGTTTTTTTTTTTTGGTAAAAGGTAATAGGTATATAGACTTTTGCACAAAAAGCTATACAGTTGTACAGCAAAGGGAGGGGACACGGCACCAACTCACACTCAGAAGGACAACAAATCCAAACGAGTGGAAGGGGGCCGGGGCCAAGGGGAGGGGGGGAGGGAAGAGCTGCAAGAGAGTAACAATTAGTATTATAGTTAGGCTTAACTAAGTTGAAACAAATCGATAGTGACAAAAGAAGGAAAAGCGAATATCAACAAATTTGATGGAAATGACTTTTATTTCTGGAAAATGCAAATTGAGAATTATCTTTACCAAAGTAATCTACACTTACCCTTAAATAGGAAGAAGTCGAGTTGATGAAGGATTCTGATTGGAATTTGATAGATAGATAGACGTTGGTGATATCTAACTAAGATTGGCTCGTAATGTCACGTTTAACATCATGGAAGAGATAATCTTTCTAGGTTTGATGAATGCCCTGTCAAACATGTATGAAAAGCCCTATATGATTAACAATGTCTATTTGATGCAATGTCTGTTTGACTTAAAGATGATTAATGTGCATCGATTGTTGATCATATCAATGAATTTAATGTGGTCGTTAGTCAATTTAGTTTAGTTGAGATTAACTTTTAAGATGAGGTATGTGCTTTGTATCTATTACCCTAATTGCCTAATAGTTTGACTATTACTGTTACTATGGTTGGTAATTCATTTGGGTCAATAAGGTTGACATTTAATAGGTGAGGACATTAGTATGAGAGAATTTGGTGCACCCGTGCTTGTTACTTTAGTAGGTGAAGGTTAAGGAAGAATTAGTACTTTTGTTAGCAGAGTAGTATAAACTTGAATAGATGTAGTAAGTTTAGAATTGGTGGTGCTGTCTATTAGAGTTGTGGCACGAGGAGACATCTTAGAAGGGATTCTCTTAGGCTAAATAACAAGAAGGGTGAGGGAATTAGAGTTGAGTCTACCGATAATGTTGCAGCTATAATTAATTGTAAGAATTGAGCCTACCGACAATATTGCAGCTAATTAACTAAGCATTCATGGTTTGATGGATTGATTATAGATTATGGTTTTTCTTTTCATGCTAAATCGAATGAGAACCGATTTACTTCTTATCATTGCATGAATGATGGTAAAGTGTACTTGGGGAACAACGCTAAGTGCCATATTTTGGGTATTGGTGGTGTTAATATCAAAATGCATGATAGCATGTGAGAATAGTGACATGAGTATGACATTCTCCAAAATTGAAGAAGAGCACGATTTCCTTGAATGCCCTAGATTAAGCTTACTATTGGTATACTTCATAAAATGGAGTTTTAAAGGTCATTCAAGGTTTGATAAATAAATAAATATAAGGTCGCTCAAGGTGCCTTAATGATATTAAAATGAATCAAACATAGTGGCCTAAACGGCCTAAACGACCGCTTACTTTCCATAACATAATAAAAATGAATGAAATGTGAAGTAATGTCTTGTAACTCATCATTATTTATGCGAATAAATCCATTTGACAAATTCGCCTCTTCGCTTTTTCTTAAGCGTGCAAATTCGCCTCCTCATTTGCCAGAATCTTTTTAATCACAATCATGTGGAATCCTAATATTCCTCATTATGAAGATCTAATGAAATCATAGGAAAATAAAATCCCGCGTGACTACTTGGAAACACAACTTTAATTTTTCTGTAGAATAGGGCTAAGAGATGGCCAAATGCACTCATATTAAATTTCTATAGACCAGTCCTATCTATCCACATATGGAGGGATTATGAGGGAATTGTGCAACTTATGAAGAAATTATTCCTCTTTTTCATAGATACCCTTATTTAATCTCGAGTTTTAAGATCATAAGAAAATATATCATTAAGCTATATTACAATCCTTTTATCTTGTTAGCATCCAAACAACATCTTCACTAAATTTTTCCATTTGTTTTGTTTTCTTTTCTTTTCTCTTGTCATTAGCAATCCTTTACATTTCTTGTAATCACTACATCCAAACCAGGTGTTTATACATCCACACCAGGTGTTTATCTAAGAGATAAGTGTACTAAAAGTTTCAAAACTTTTCACCAAAATGTAATTGAGCCTATGTCTTGTCAACTTGGTGAAATTAAGCCCCTTCGTTAACTCCGTCAAATTTGACTAATGAAAAATGTCAATAGGATATTTGTTATTACTTTCTTAAGACATGTGGTATCGATGTGGCACACGAAGCGCAACATCAGAAAAAAATAATTTGAAATTAAACAAAATGAGAAGTGATGGAAAACTATAAGGAAAACAATTAGTGAAAAAAAGTTATATAGTTCTTCTTCTTCTTTTCTCATCGATGCACAAGTTAGGAAAACTTATTGTTAATCTTCTTCTTTCATCTGCTTAGCTCATCAATTACAAATCTAAGCTGCTAGGAGCATCGACTACATTAAGAATCTTGCATGTTAGAGCGGCCATGGCAAGAAGCTCGAAGACACTTAAGTGGCCATGACCATGCTCAAGCTATAGTAGCCATGGCCAAGCTCGACAAAGCTTGAGTGGCCATGGCAGCATAGCCATGGTCTCAAGCTTGAAGAAGCATGGAAGCTAAAGCGACCATGGTTGAGTTTGATGAAACTCGAAGCAGTTATGTCCAAGAGCTTGATAAAGCTCAAGTTGTTGTGCTACAAACTTGACAAAGTTCAGGTGGCTGTGGCCACGAGTTTGAAGAAGCTTGGACACTGTAGCGGCAATGGCCAAGCTCGACTCTTGAGCGGCCATCACCTAGAGCTTGAAAAACCTCAAGTAGTGATGGTGGCGATGCCATTGCAAAAGTTGTGGTTAGAGGTGAACATTTCTAAGTACCATATAAGTTTCATCTAATACCTAGAACCTATCCACTGGAATAGGTTCCTTGTAGTTGGAACATGGAACCTACCATGCATACCATGGAACTTAGAACCTACCATGCATTCCTTAGAACTTAGAACATACCCTGTCACAAGTTCCAATGTCGATTCCAAGTTCTACCTAGGTTTCACATGTATTATTAATTGAACAAATATAATGAATCATAATACTTAATAACCACCACTTGCTGCTACAATCCATTGACCATAACTTATATTTAGACAAAATCTTAGTCATAAAATGGAAATTCATACTAATGATTTCACATTATACACTCATCATCAAACACTATGAAATTTTGTAAGATTGTGCGAAGACGGAAACCAAGAAAAACACAAAAAATTGATTTAGGTTCCAAGTTCTGCTTACTTAGAAAATGTAACATACCAATCAAAATAGGTTCTCCAACTTTTAGAATCTAGAACCTACTCTGTATAACTTGAAACTTAAAATCGAACAGGTTCCCGCCGGTCTGGTTCTTCGGTACCAAGTTCAACCCTAAAACCATGCTCACCCCTAGTAATGGTGGCAGGATGGTCGAGCCTCCTTATGGTTGTTTTAGATTTTAGATTTTTGTATTTTCAATTGTTATATTTTTTTCTTATTTCTTTTTACATCCAATTTTTTCATATGTAGCAATTGATGGGAGTAAAATAATAAAAAAAAAATGACATCTCCATAGCCAAGTTAGAAATTTTAGAACTTTTAATATACTTATCTCTAACCAAAATGAGGTGAGCTTTTACATTGTGATACTAATCGATAATCCATGAATAAATAAAGTGGGAAAATAGGGTTCTTTTTTTTTTTTCCGATCCTACTCTATTCATACTCTAACACTCACTCTTAGACTTTTACTCTGCCTCATTGCAGAGCGTGGAAGTCGAAACTCACTGCTGAAATTAAATTATCCCTGAGAAGGTGGGGATTCGAACTCCCCCACCTCCCCCTTCCAAGATGAAAGGGTAGCCACTGAGGCAAACCCCGACGATTGGGAAATAGGGTTCCTTAATCAAGCATAAATCACCATAACTTATGAAAAATGAGGAGACCATCTAAGCAAAAGAGTATAAATGTCACGCCCCGAACCTCGAGCGCACCAACATCTCACCATGGTCATGTTAATACGACATTCCCAGGTAGTGTCGCCGACCCCATTATTTATTATTGCGCAAGCGAAGCGTATTATAAAACCTCTGACAATGAAATATGGGATAGAAAAGCAGGAAACAAAACCACAACATAACACTTTCATAATTCAACAGAATTACAAACAGAAGTCTACAGCCAAAAGTCTACAAAAGACCGGCTCTTAAAAAGGAACTGTCCTACGACTTACAAGTCAAACACATTCTGCAATCCTTATGACTTCACCTATGCAACTCCTCAAGGTCAACCAAAGCTATCTAGCCGCTCCGTCCACCAGGGACCTGAAATTTTAATCCCACAACCAGGATGAGACGATGTCTCAGCAAGTTTAACCCCCTAAACCCCTATTAGAAAGAAAATACGCCCAAGGGTGGCATAGCCACATCACACAGAGAACTTACCTCGCCTCAGTTCCTTTCTGCAGATTAGCACAATTCAAATAACTCAATCACAAGTAATAATAATAATTCAAACAATTGGAACGCCATCACTTTCATATGAATCACAGTTGCACTTAGCACGCATTCCAATTATTATTCACTGGCCACACAAGGGCATAGCCTACTTGCAGTTCGGCTATCTACTGGCATATAGCCAGGCATCGCCTCCCCCCATGGAGCGCGGCTTCGTCAGTACGTCGACGGTGTTCCCCAAGGAGTATGGGCCCAGAATCAACTGCGACCCGCATCCACCGTGTGGGCGTCCCATATAAGGGCAAGTCCGACTCAACAGCCCAAGACAATTCCTCTTAATTATCACACAGTCAAATCATACTCGGCCCCAGGATACTTTGCATTTCACTCAACGCTTTCACTTAAAATAGTGATCCCAACCATTTTTCTTCATATTAAAAATATTCCAGAAATTACTCACGTGTGTGGGGGCACGCTAATTTCGAACCAAAAAGCCTATATCTCACTTTTTCAAACCCCACTATTTAACATAATATTGAAAATCCAATTTTGCATTAAAACCCGACACTTGGGTTTTTATAAATAAAATCATTATTTATCACAATCAACACTCAATTTGCCACATCCATTCATCAAATTCAAATTCTAAATGCATAGTAGCAATTAGCACGAAATTCTAAGAATTTAGGGTCCTAAAATAATTTTTCGGAATTTATTAAATAATTAAATTTATTCCAAAAATTAATTAAATAATAACATCCATATTTTTCACAATCCACACTCAATTTATAATATCTAATCATCAATTTCAAAATCGGATTACACAGCAGCGACCGGCACGAAATTCTGAGAATTTAGGGTCCTGAAAAATTTTCGGAAATTAATAAATAATTAAATTTATTCCGAAAATAATTAAATAATAATATTTTAATAATTTCGAATAATAAAATATTATTAAATTATTAAATAATTTCGAAATATTTATTTAATCCCAAAAGTAATTCATTTATGTCAAATCACCATTATACTAATATAAACATCAATTTAACATTAACTAAACATATTTTAAGTTAAACCAACCTCCTAATCTAATTCATAATTAAATAAATTAAATTAACCACCTAAGCTTAATTAACTGAAGTTAAGCACACCTAAAGCATAATTAACCCTCTAATTGAGGTTTAGTAAGTTAAACTCACTGGATTAGCGAGCCGAGCGAACCAAAACGACGAGGACAACGCGAGGATCGACTTTCCTCAAGGCGGGCCGAGCATCCGAGCTCGGGAAGGCGGCCAAAATGGGCCAAATAGGTGCTGCCATACCCATTTTTCCAGCCCTTTGCTCGCTGCTGGTTGGAGCGGATCCGACGCTGGTTCGGCTCGGGAAGGGCGGAGGAGGACCGGCGGCGCCTTGGGGCGGTGGCTCACGGCGGCCCGGCGGGATCCCCGATGACGGCTAGCGACTCGGGATGACAGACGATGGCTGTGGGCATGCAAACAAAGCAAAGACGGGAGGGCGGAGCGGCTCACGCGCGAGACGACGTGCGTGTGGATGAATGGCGACGACAACGAGCTCCAACGATGGGCGAGCTGGTCGGGCGAGCGGCGAACGGCGAGTCCGGGCGATGGGCTACACTGTGACATCCAGATTTTCGGGTTTTAATTTGACTGGATAAATAGGATCCTGTCTCATCGCTCGTCAATTTATTGACGGGACCGAAATTTCAATAAAGAAATTATCGGAGGAAAAATTGAAGACGAAAAAGAAAATTTAAAGGAAAAGGAAAAGAGAAAAGGAAAATGTACATAAAGGCATTATGTATTTTATTTTCCTTTTTCCTCTCTCTCCCTCTCTCTTCTTTTCTTTCTTTTTCTTTCTTTTCTCTTTTCTCTCTCTCTCTCCTCTCCCCTCTTTCCCTCCCCCTCGTGCGAATTGCCCCCCACCGCCCACTTTCTTTCTCTCTTCTTTGACTAGTCAAAACCCCACACCCTTATCTTCTCTCTCTCTCTCTCTCTCTCTCTCTCTCTCTTTCTTCTTCTTCTTCCTTCCTTCGCACGTCCAAGCGAACCGAACCAGGAGCAGAAGAAGAAGCCGCTCGATCACAGCTCGCCGTCGCCGCCCATCCCGTCGCCGCACCGCCATACGGCCGCCCGCGCCACGCCCGCGCGCCCGCCGCCGTCCCGCCGTCCGCGCACGCCCAGGCCGCGCGAACCAGCTGCTGTTCACCCCTGTTCCGCACCGACCAGCCCATCTCCGGCCACCTCCGGCCACCGCCTAGCCCCGCCGGACCTCCCCCGCGACTCCCTCGCCCTCCGCCGGCCTCCCCTCACCGCCCTAGCCGCCGGAGCGGCTCCGTTCAGCCCCGACCAGCAGACCCACGGAGTGGGTATCCAGCTCTTCGGGCCCGCTTTTGGGCCGTTTCCCGGCCCCGAACCCGAGCCGTGCTTTGGGAACAATCGTTCCTCGCGTCGCCGCCGTCGGATTGATCCGATTTGCGCGCGATTTGGTGAGTAATCTCACTAATCCCGGATTAGTTGGCTAATTATGCTTTAGGTTGGTTTAGTTTTAATTAATTATGTTTAGGTTGTTAGATTAGAATAAATTAGCAATTATTAGTCAATTGTGATGTGATTTAGATGAATTGATTGCGAAATTAACAAGTAGACGTGGTCTACTATTTATTGGGAGTGTCTCGGGAATTTTCGGACCCCTAATTGGGCTTCAATTTGGCGATTCGGGCCTAAGGGAGATTTTTGGCATTTAAATATTAATTTTCGGAATTAAATTAAATAATTATTTATTTTCCGAAAATTCAAGGGAGATGGTCTGGAACCGGAATATTATGCTGATGATCGTGGCGAAGTCCGTTTATTTAATCGGACTTTATTTTAAGCTAAATTGAATTTTTAATATTAATCAATTTTCGAAATTAATTAAATAATTATTTATTTCTTGAAAATTCAACTGAGATGGCCCGTGACCGGAAATTTATGCTGATGACCGTGGTGAAGTTTGTTTATTTAATTGGGCCTTATTTTGAGCTAAACAGAATTTTTAATATTTAATAATTAATTTTCGAAATTAATTAATTAATTAATTATTTTTCGGAAATTAAGTTTGAGATGGTCGACGACCGAAATCTCGTGCTGATTGTCGTGGCACAGTTCGTTTATTTAATTGAACTTTAGTTTGTGCTGAATTGAATTATTTATGAAATTGAGAATTATCCTTTAATGGAATAATCTTTGATTATTGATTGGAAAATAACCGGTGTCGGTTGACAGCACCAAAAGTGTTTTGGTGGGCTGTAGAGAATGGTGGGAATTATGAAAAAGGAAATTATGATATTTTGGCTAAAGCCGATTGTGTATCCACACGATTATTTTATCGGGTACGATAAAAATAATGAGAATATTGGACGGTGGAGATGGTATACTATATCGGCCTTCGGGCGATATGTCAGCTTTGGGTGAGCAGTATACAGGTATACTATATCGACCTACAGGCGATGTGTCAGCTTTGGGTGAGCAGTATACCTTATTATCAGCTTTGGGCGAGCAATATATTATCAGCTTTGGGTGAGCATATGGTATACTATATCGGCCTACGGGCGATATGTCAGCTTTGGGTGAGCAGTTATACCGGTATACTATATCGGCCTTCGGGCGATATGCCAGCTTTGGGTGAGCAGTATACCTTATTATCAGCTTTGGGTGAGCTATGCTATCTATTTATCAGCTTTGGGTGAGCAGTCCTGATTTGATAGGACTTTATAGATAGTATTGAATGTGCCGACCAAGCATGGGTCGTGATGACGTGTAATCGACTAGGTCGATTGATCATTGCTTGATCTGATGTTATGAATTGATCGATTGATTGGAAATGACCATGAGATGGTCTGATTGACTTGTAATCGACTAGGTCGATTGATCGATGATTCGATCTGAGTGTGACTGGATGTGATTCATTGCTTTGATTTGATGTCATGGATTGATTGACTGATTAGAAATGACCGTGAGTGGTCTTGTTGGCATTTAATCGACTAGGTCGATTTGATCGATACTTCGATCCATGATATGATTGCTTGAGTGCATATTATGAATTGTACTGACTTGCAGGTGGGATCTGATGCCAAGGTACGTCTTCTGCCCTATGCGTGTATAGGCAGCCTATCGTATAATAGTTTACTAATTGGGCTTAGTGGGGTAGAACTCGCCGAGACGTAGTCTCATCCCGGTTGGGGAAAAACATTTCAGGACCCCGTTGAGGAGCCGAGGAGGAATCTGAAAATGAGAACTCGAGGTGAAACCCGAGTAGAAGGACTTTTGGAAGAAGAAGATAATCCCGAGAGAGATTTTGAGTATGACTGAAGGGATTGAGATTTCATCTTCTTTTGTGAACTCCAATTGATGTGAATAGTTATGAAGTTCTCTAGTTGATGTCATGTACAAAAGTTTGGTTATAAATTTCAATATGAAAAATATGGCCCTACTTTTCTATCCCATTGTTTTATTGTCTGGGGATTTTAACTGCTTCTGCATGTGCTTAAAAAAATGAAAGGGTCGGCGATACATTGTCCTGGGATATCGCATTATAAAATCGACCAAGTGAGACGGATGTGTGCGTGCTCGAGGATCGGGCAACAGATCTCGAGCTCCGTCGCGCCTCTCCTGCTCTGCGCGCATCCGCTCACCTCATGCCCGCACCCAGATCTGACGCCGCCCCTGCTCTGCCGACGAAATCGCCGCTGCTGAGCGGAGATCTGAACGCTGTGCTCGTGCCTAGCCTAGTCGCCGATCGCCACGCCGCCCGAACACCAAATCCCGAGCCCCCTCCGCAGCTACCGTTGCGCCGACTGCCGCGCTGCCCCGAAGCCCGCAGCTTGACGCCGCTCGATATCGCCGCGCCGCTCGTGACGCCGTCCACTGACCTTGCCGCGACGCCACCGCGCCGATCCCCGAAGTCCTTTGTTGCTGTGCCGCCGTCGTGCCGCTCCGAGCCTCGTCGGAACCCTAGCCGGAGACTCCCCCTCACCGGACCAGCCACAGCTTTGTTTTTCTTTTTCTTTTTCAGAAAAAAAGAAAAGAAAAAAAGAGAAAAGTCAAAGAAAATTTAGGTATTTTTTTTATTTTTTTGTTTTTTTATTATTTTATCTTTTTAGTGTAATTATTCCTTTAATGTGAAATTGAAATTTCATGATATGAAATTGCCTTAAAATTAGTGATTGTTAGTCCGATTTTCAAGCTCGAAATCCGACTCACAATTACTTAAAAATTGCCAATTCGATCTCCCGCTCGAGATATGATTCGTGATTTTATTGTGAAATTGGCCAACTCGATCTCATGCTCGAGATATGGTTCGTCAATTTAGGTATCAATGTGGCTTGATTTGTTGTGGTGTTACTTAATTTAGTTTTCTTTTAAAAATAAAAAAATAATAAAAAAAAATGTAGTTTTAGGGTTTGCATGCTCATAATAGGTATTCTATTTTCAATTTTCAAAAAAATAAAAAAAAAATCAAATCAATTAATTTAGGTTGCTAGTTTTTTTTTTTAAACTTGGATTGCATGTTTAATTACTTGGCAATTATTAATTTCAAAATTTAAAAAAAAAAAAAAAAAGAAGGAAAAAGCAACAAAAAAAAATCATCATGCATAATTCATGTAGAATTAAGGCATTCTTTGCATGTCATTGCATTTTAGAGTAGAATTGCATATAGCTTAATTTAGATAGATTTTTTTTTAAGTTTAGATAATTTTAGATGGATTGCATTTTAGTTAATGATTTCTAAATTAGGATTTGACTTAACTTCATTCCTAATTTAAATCAGATGGCATTTTAATTTAGGTAGGTAATTTTCACATTTTTATAATTTCGAATTTAAGAGAAAATACCAAAAAATGCCTTAGAATAAATTGATTTCATTTTTTAGATAGATTGTATCTAGGGTTAGAATTATTAAGTTAAGATAATATTTTAGTTTAAATTAGGATTTGGCTTAACCTAATTCCTAATATAAATTGAATAGAATCTTAACTAATTAGATAATTTTCACATTTTTTTTTTTTTCGAATTTCTTGAAAAATACAAAAAATGTCATAGGTTAAATTAGTTTCATTATTTAGGATAAAATGCATTCTTTTAGGAAAGTGAAAAAATCATGTGCATGTCATAAGAATTAGTCCATAAAATGCACGTCATTTAGGGTTGTTATTAGGTTCATTTAATTAGAAATTGCCCGTCATTAAATTAGGTCATTTAATAAATGTCTATGTCATTTTAGTCAAATAATTAGTACGTCATCACATTGCATCACATCACATGAATTGGGTCATTTAGTTAATATTGCATTGCATGTTGCATGATCTTTCATTAAATAATGAAAAAAAAAAAAATTGCGTGTTAATTAGAAACCATATATAGAGTTGTTGATGTGGATTTTGAATTAACATTGCAGATGTTTTCGTTGCTTTGAGGTAAGTCCTTGCATTTTTTATTTGTTTCTTGGGTGTTAAATTGATGGATTGCGCACCTGCATGATCGCCTTGCATGTTAGAGAAATAGATTTAAAATCAATCCAAACTGCTTGCCAAACATTTTTTTCAAAATAAAAGGAAAGGTACCGAAAGGGCGTTAGAGAATTCTAGCGTAACTAAGTTCCCGTACCCATAATCTCTGATTCGTAGGAATAAAGTAAATCTCCCGTTACTTTATTTGGGTTTCTAATCGACCCACCAAAAATAGATTAGTGGCGACTCCTAATTGAAAATCATTTGCATGTTATAAACTTGAACTAAAGTCGCGAATTGGTATGGGCTTGGGAGAGCCCGTGTTAAGTCTAGGCTTAACAATCCATTAGCCAAACCCTAGGTGGTTCACACCCCGAAAAAAATTGGTCGCGACAGCTTGGCGACTCCACTGGGGACCTTGAGTTAAAACTCTTAGTGGACTTAGGCCAATTTTTCTTTTCTTTTGAAAAAAGTTTTTGTTTGGCAGCGAGGATCCCAGGTACACCCCCTAACATTTAAGGTGTTAAATGTTTTTGCATGATGGGAGATATAAGGGGAGTGTCTTTGCTAACCTTTGTTTTGTAGGGAGTTGGGGATGAATGTTTTATTTTCATATTGAAGTGCTGTTTGATTTAAATTGTTGTGCATGCCTTGCATTTGCACTACACTATTGCACACACAACCCGCCGCCGGACCTGGGCCGCATTAGAATCATCTAGGATGGTATTGAGATGTTTGCCACTCCGACCGCATGCTCGCGGTACGAGTCGCCCATCTCAATCCCGAAGTTTCTTTCATGGTGTCAAGAGTACCCACCTCGGTTCGCATGCTCGCGACCCGAGTCGGCTCTTTGACCAAGCCGGAGTCATGAGGACCCGACATAGTCCACAAGCTCGTGGTTAGTCCGATCATCCTTGTGGCTTCACTTTGATAAGCCTTATAGAGTAGAAATCGAGCCACTTACCATGCGCATGTCTATGTGATTGCCCATCATTGGTAAAGTAAGTTCTCTAAATTTTTGGCCTTTGCAATTTACTTACTTTATCGCATTATTTTGTCGGTCCATGGCATTAGGATTGTCCTGAATCTTGATCAATATACAATGGGGACACCGGACATTCGAATTATTTTCCCTCCAAGGGAAGAGCTTAGCACTTGGTGGGACAAGTTAGATCAAGATGGCCGTCAGTTTATAGAGTCACATATTGGTCGACTGCTTCCACTTCTTTGTATCAACATCCATGTCGGCCTCGTCCAAGCACTCGCCCACTGTTGGTGCCCCGAGACTTCTACTTTTATCTTCGGCGGTAAGCATGAGCTCACTCCCACCTTGGAAGAGTATAGCATTGCCATAGGAAAATCCTTGAAAGCTGAATTGATTAGTCCGCCTATCGAAATAGATCTTGTTATGACCTTATCTGATTTTCTGAGAATTAAGGAAGACGATTTAAGAAAGGTTTTAAA
Source organism: Eucalyptus sideroxylon (assembly GCA_014182405.2). NCBI lineage: Eukaryota > Viridiplantae > Streptophyta > Magnoliopsida > Myrtales > Myrtaceae > Eucalyptus > Eucalyptus sideroxylon. The sequence continues at coordinate 37,216,478 of CM024553.2, forward strand.
GGCTAACCGCAATGCATGTCATTTATCTTTTCTGAAACAATGTTTTGAGAAAGGCACTTCATCTCAAATGCGAAGGGTTTTCCTTTTAGCCTTCTTTGGGTTTATAGTTTTTCCTTACTGCAAGAATGCTATTAACCCCTTGATCGCTCAATTAGTTAAACAAGTATTGGAAGGAAAGAATTTTGTAAACACTATTCTAACTGAAACTTTCCTTTCCCTCACTCGTTTTAAAGGAGGCGGTGATAAGACTTTCCATTCCTCTCCCGAACTTTTGCAAATTTGGTTTCTTTCACATATAAAAGGGTTTGGTGGTTTAATGACTATACATGATGTTAGTAATTCCAATCACCCTATTATGAGATTTGAGAACAATCAAAAGCATGCACCGGACTATCATTATTCTAGGTGGCTAGCTTTCATGAAAAAACCAACTTCCAATGGTTTCCTATGGCATGCCAAATGGTTCCAAGTTCGGGTAGCGAGACTCTCGTGTGGAGGAGTTGGCCCAATCCCTCTATTGGGATTCACTGGAGCATTGGAGTACTATCCAACTAGAGTGACTCGTCAGTATCAAGTCGTGCAGGAGCTTCCCCCAACGTTACAAACAGAGCCACTCCAAGTCAGTTTTGTTGATGGAAGCCGAGACCATGAAGATTCCATTCTCACCATCAAATCGATGTGGGACATGTGCCGCCCACAAAAACTCAAATGGCCCGAGGAGGAATTGAAAGGCAAGGAAATGAAGTACTATGCCTCGATTAAGTATATCCAACAACACAAGATTCCCGAGGAGCTGCTTCCAAAGATATCGGAGGCGCCGTTGAAGATCACCAATCAAGCTGAGAATAAACGCCTCAAAAGAGTTGCTGAAAAAGCTCAAGAGGAGAATAAACGATTGCGCCGAAGGATGTCCCGAATGTATATTGATCAAGCCAAATGAAATGCTTGAATCAATCTTGCTATTTTCAATTTTAGGAAGTTTGAGTCATTTACTTTCCTAGTTCATTTTGTTTAAGACATTTTGAATTTCTACTTTGATAAGTCTGTCAAAAGCTCCATTGATGAATAAAGTTCTAGAATATTGCTATGGATCAACGTATCTTCATATGAGAATACTTATCTGTGTTCATTTCTTAAAATTAGGTGATAACAGATCCTTCACGCTCTCCTATTATCACGCGATTAAGAGCAAGAATGGCCGACCAAAGCGAGATGCGCGATCGCATGTCCTCCGTGGAAGGCCAACTTCAACAGTTAGCTGCCTCTATGGAGCTTATAACAGCTCAACTTCAATCCCTCCAAGTGAATCCGGTTCCTCCACCTGCTCTCCCTCAGATAGTAGTCCCGAGGCAAGCAAATAGGGCCCAAATGAATGATGATGAAATGCCTGAGTTGGAAGATGACGTGGTCCTTGTTGGAAAGGCCAAGCTAGACAATGTTCCCAAGACAGATCAGGATGAGCGTGTTACAAAGCTGGAAGAGAAAATGAGACAGCTGCAGGAGTCACAAAGGTCCCTTCCGTTCGACCTCTCGGTCTATGAGAAGGTCAAAATGCCGAGTAAGTTCAAAATGCCAGAGTTTGAGAAGTATGATGGCACATCTTGCCCAAAATCTCACCTGCAGATGTACCACGTACGCATGGCCCAACACGTCAAAAATGAGCCCCTCATGATCCAATCATTCCATGCGAGTTTGACTGGACCCGCACTAAACGGTACGTGATGAAGAATGTGAACCTGCTCGACACCTGGAACGAAGTGGCTGACGCGTTCCTCAAACAATACAAGTTCAACATGGACATTGCACCTTCCCGAGAAGACTTGGAGCGGATGGAAAAGAAAAGGAGCGAATCATTTAAAGAATATGCCGTAAGGTGGAGAAACCTGGCGGCTCAAATCACCCCTAAGCCTACCAACAAAGAGCTGATGAAGTTGTTTGTGAAGACCCTCCCATTTGAGTTTCGTAACCGAATGGCCAGTACGTATGTTGAAAGCTTCAATCAACTCATTCCTGTGGGAGAACAAATCGAGATGGGGATAAGGGAAGGATGGTTTACTGAGCCATCTAATAGAAGATTCACTACCAAGAAGGAGAAGGAAATGGCTGTGGATGTGAATGTGGCTTATGGCCAAGAAAATATTAAACGTGCACCGGCCATCCAAATGAATCCAAGACAATCACAAATAGCTGGCCGTCAATCATTCGCCCAAGCAAATAATAGAAGACAATTCACTCCTCTCCCTGGATCTCCATCCCAAGTGCTGACAATCCTCCGAAAGAAGGGTTTGCTCACTAATGAACCAAAGCGTCCCAACCGCGAAAACCTTCATGGTTACGACCCAACAAAGAAGTGTGATTATCATAACGGTGAACTGGGACATTCAACTGATGAGTGTTTCACCCTCAAGCACCGGATCCAAAGCCTCTTGGACACAAAAGTCTTTTCATTTCAGACTGCTCAGCCAAATGTCTAGAAAAATCCGCTACCGGAGCATGAGGGTACAGTGAATGCTATCCTAGAACCTGAAGTTAGACGGATCAAGAACTCGAAGGTGCATGTGGCAGATGCCTACAATGGACTGGTGAGAGCTGGATATTATCCGGATCAAGAAGATGTTCCCCTATCACTGATGAAGGAAAGAATTGCCAAAATGGTGGATGACGGCATCATCGTGTATGCTGACCATAACTGCGTAGTTTCCACTATTTCCCACATCATCATTGATTGGGAGGAGGAGCAGGCTGCTCTCGATGATGGTAAAGAAGAAGTAGATCCGTTACTCGCAGATATGCCCCCACTAGAAGATGCAACTGATGAGGAGATTGTAATTGAAATACCTCAGCCGTATGAGTATGTCCATAATAAAGCAGTGCCTTGGTCTTATGACCTAGATGTTGACCTCGTTACAAAATCTGGTCGAACTTATGCTCAAAATGATGCACAACCTGCAAAGCCCGTCACTGACAAGGAGGCTAAGGAATTTCTGGCTGTGATTAAAGCAAGTGAGTATAATATCGTCAATCAATTGCGAAAAATGCCTGCCCAGATCTCTTTACTCGAGCTCATCCAAACCTCCCCTGCGCATCAAAAGTCGTTGATGAAGGTGCTAAGCGAAATTCGTGTACCCGAAACAGTTGAAGTAGATAAGCTGGAGGATTTTGTGGGATCAGTCCTTCTCAAGGACATGATTGCTTTTTCGGATGAGGAATTCCCCCTTGAAGGTAGGGGGCATAATAAAGCACTCTACATATCTGTCAAGCACAAGGTTTCTCATGTGTCCCGAGTGCTCATTGATAATGGGTCTGCCCTAAACATATGTCCATTGGCCACTCTTCACCGCCTCAAGGTAGACCCGTCAAAGATACATGTTGCGAAGACTTCTGTGAGAGCTTTTGATGGGACAAAAAAGGAGGTAATCGGGGAAATCCATCTTGACGTGCAAATAGGGCCGGTCGTCTTCAACATTCCTTTCAGTGCTGGATATCCCTACCGCATTCAATTTTCTGCTAGGTCGTCCATGGATACATACTGCTGGTGCAGTCCCTTCAAGTCTACATCAAGCTGTAAAATTTGTGATCAAAAGGAAGCTGGTCACTGTGTATGGTGAAGAAGACCACCGGATTTATCACGAGACGGCTATCCCCTATGTAGAGCCGGATTCTGAGCTTGAATCAAGTTACCACTCATTTGAGTTAGTTTCTACCATACATGCTTCTCGAGGTTCATTGCCGCCCACTCCTGAGGTTTCAGATGCTACCCTCATGGTAGGAAGGGTAATGGTTAGGAATGGTTTTGTCCCTGGCAATGGGCTTGGAAGAAATGATCAGGGTATTCGAAGCCCCATTGAAGCCCCTCAGAGGTCCCGATCTGCTGGGTTAGGGTACCATGGAAGAGGTGGAGGAAGTTCTGGAAGGCAAAGACAGGGAAGGCATAACTCGTCACCTGAGCAAGGGCGAGGGAGGCAAAATTTACCACCTCCAAACATTCATGAGACGTTCCCTGGTCCTCCCATTATGATGCAAGATGAAGCTGAAGTGATGGATACTCTCGGACAGCCAAGTGGGAAGTTCAACTATATGGTGAAGTATTCACCTCCTCCCAGCTTTTACTTTGATGCCCACAATATAGTTCCAAGTGGATGGGATGGCATGGATGATCCGACGCCTTCAAAGACGGAAAACTCTGACGACACCCTGGAAGGAATTTCAAGTTTGTTCGATGACCTTTCCATTGGAGCCATTGATGGAGAACCTCTGGAGGAAACGGGCCCTCGCCCACAAGAGTAACCCGTTTATCACTTTTGCACATTCCCCTGCGCGGGAATTTTTGTCGCTTTCTAGGAATTTTATCGCTTTTTAGGAGTTATTATCGCTATCTAGCGATTGTTTTTCATTTTCTTCTTAGGACTTGAATTGCATTTTCCATTCAATAAATTGTAATTGATTGATGAATTTCAATGAAATTGCAAGTTTAATTTTGAGGGCATGATGAGGTACACCAAACCAGCCCGGTGATGATATCCAGCCGATAAAACAAAATCAAAATCCAAGGAGAACTCTGAGGCCTAGGCTTCATCATGCTTCCTCATGTCAAAATGTTTCGAAAAATGCTTTTGCAAAAGAGTTTCAAAAAATTCACAAATAAAATAAAATATGATTTACCCTGTTTGTCTTTTTGACCTTTCTATTTCATGTTTCAGGGACGATCATATAACATGCAAATGTGTGGAAAAGGTCCAATCAAATGCAACAAGTGGTGATAATGATAATCCAGAAGATTCGATCCAGGATTCCATTGAAGATTCCATTGAGATGCAGCAAAGCTGGGAACAACATGAAAAAGCCAAGGTTTTCACATCCAAGCAAACCGTCACTATTAATTTAAGTGACACTGAAGAAGCCAAGGAGTTGAAAATAGGGGCGTATCTCCCCAAAGACGAGGCTGAGTGCCTGGTGCAATTACTGAAGGAATATAAGGACATCTTTGCATGGACCTATGCTGACATGCCTGGTTTAGACCCGTCAATCGTGGAGCATTGTTTGCCTACTAACCCGGACATGCCTCCCAAGAAGCAAAGGCTACGAAGAACTAAGCCTGAGCTCTCAAAGAAGATAGAGGAAGAGGTGATGAAGCTTTTAAAGGTCGGATTTATTGAAGTCTCGCAATACCCTAAATAGGTAGCAAACATCGTGCCAGTGATGAAGAAGGATGGTCGAGTTCGAGTTTGTGTCGATTATCGGGATTTGAACAAGGCTAGCCCAAAAGATGACTTCCCACTACCTCACATAGATGTCCTTGTTGATAGTACCGCCAGATTTGAACTGTTCTCATTTATGGATGGTTTTTCTGGGTACAATCAAATAAGGATGAGAGAGGAAGACAAGAAGAAAACTGCATTTATCACCCCGTGGGGAACCTTTCATTATAAGGTCATGCCCTTTGGATTGAAGAATGCAGGGGCAGCTTACCAGCGAGCCATGGTAGCATTATTTTATGACATGATGCACCAAGAGATTGAGGTCTATGTTGATGATATGATCGCAAGACTCGACACAGGGAAAAGCCACATCGAAACCTTGAAAAAGTTGTTTGCTCGACTCCGTGAATTCAAGCTTTGCCTAAACCCCGCTAAATGTGTGTTCGGAGTAACATCTGGTAAATTACTTGGGTTCATTGTGAGCAGTAAAGGGATTGAGATCGACCCGGCTAAAGCTAAGGCCATATGTGAGTTGCAACCTCCATCAACAGTGAAAAAAGTCTGGAGTCTTTTGGGGAGGTTGAATTACATTGCTCGATTCATTTCCCAACTTTCTGAAACCGCCAAGCCATTCTTCAAGCTCTTAAAGAAGAATGCACGAGTCAACTGGGATGATGAGTGTCGAAAAGCATTCAACAAGTTGAAACAGTACTTGATGAATCCACCAATTCTTGTCCCGCCATCGCCAGGGTGTCCTCTGATTCTTTACCTCACCATTCATGGCGAGTCATTAGGTGCGATGTTGGCTCGGGAAAGTCCTATCGATAAAAAGAACGAGCCGTTTATTACTTGAGTAAAAATTCACCATGTCGAGCTAAAATATTCTAATGTGGAAAAGACTTGTGCTGCATTAGTGTGGGTATTGCATAGATTGAGACAGTACACACTGCATTACCAGACATTCCTCGTAACTGAGAACAATCCTATCCGGTATTTACTGAACCGGCCAGCTTTGGTGGGTAAGTTGGCTAAATGGCAAATTTTGATCTCGGAATTTGATGTGCAATTCATGCCACAAAAGTCGGTTAAGGGTCGAGTAATTGCCGATCTATTGGCTGAGAATCCAAAGCCTCAAATAATGACGATCGTTCTTTGGATGACCGCATCTTGAATGTAAATGAAGATTCATGGACAATGTTCTTTGATGGAGCTGTGAACTTGTCTGGTTCAGGTACTGGGGCAGTTTTGATATCCCCAGACGGACAGCATCACCCAGTAGCTGCGAAATTAATATTCCCATGCACTAACAATATAGTCGAGTATGAAGCTTGCATCCTTGGGCTTCAAGCTGCAATCGAGATGGGTGTAGCCAAATTAAAAGTGTTCGGGGATTCCGCTTAATCATACTACAGACCATAGGTGAATGGAAGACTAAGGATGCTAAGTTGCTCCCATAGCATGAGTACTTAGAAATTTGATCAAGAAATTCGATGAAGTTTCATTTGAATACTTATCGAGGTCTCACAATCAATTTGCAGATGCACTTGCAACTTTATCATCTATGTTGCAAGTCACTGACGGATTAAAAGTTGAACCATTGAAGATAGAGATTCTTCCAAGACCGGCTTATTGTATGGTAGTGACAAGAGTCGACGGAAAACCATGGTATTACGATATCATGAACTACATCCAAAAACAAGGGTTCCCTGAGGGAAGTACTCCATCTGATAGGAAGTATATCATGAAGATGGCCTCAAAGTTCTTCGTTAGTGGTGAGAATTTGTATAAGAGATCTTATGATTCAATCTTGTTGCGGTGTGTGGGTGCAACTGAAGCCACTCAAATCATGCAAGAAATTCACGAAGGAGTATGCGGCCCTCATATGAATGGACACATGATGGCTAAGAAGATCATGAGATTAGGCTATTATTGGCTCACACTAGAAGGTGACTGTATACAGCATGTTCGAAGTTGTCATCGTTGCCAGGTCCATGGTGATAAGATAAATGTTCCTCCAACTGTGCTGCACCAATTTTCCGAGCCATGGCCTTTCTCAATGTGGGGGATTGATGTGATCGGCCCGATAAATCCTAAGGCTTCAAATGGGCATCGTTTCATTTTGGTGGCGATAGATTATTTTTCCAAATGGATTGAAGCTATGTCATTTGCAAGTGTCACTGCTCGCAATGTCATGAAGTTCATCAAACGTGACATAATCGCTCGCTATGGTGTCCCTGAAACGATTATCACTGACAACGGGACAAATTTGAACAACAAGCTCATTGATGAGTTGTTCAACGAGCTCAAGATCAAGCATCTGAATTCATCCCCTTATCGCCCTCAAATGAATGGGGTTGTTGAAGCGGCTAATAAGAATATTAAGAAGATCTTGGCTAAGACAGCCGAGAATTATCGAGACTGGCATGATAGACTACCCTTCGCACTGATGGCGTATCGGACGTCGATTCGTACTTCTACCGGGGCAACTCCTTTTGCTCTGGTATATGGCATGGAGGCAGTTTTGCCTGTGGAAGTGGAGATTCCTTCCCTAAGAGTATTATCACAAGTGGTGTTATCTGAGGCAGAATGGTCGCAACAAAGACTTGAACAGTTAAACTTGATCGATGAGAAAAGACTGAAGGCCCTCTACCATTACCAAGCATATCAACAGAGAGTAGCCAGATCTTTCAACCGAAAGGTGCGGCCGAGACATTTCGAGGTAAATGACTTAGTCCTAAGAAAGCTGTTGCCAATCTTTCCTGATCCTGGAGGCAAGTTTGCTCCAAACTACAATGGCCCATATGTGGTAAAGAAGGTACTTCATGGTGGTGCTTTGATCTTGGCAGAAATGGATGGTCGTGTGTTTTCCACTCCTGTTAATTCAGATGCTGTCAAGAAGTATTACCCATGATAGAATTTGTCATGTCATGTTTTGAATTGCAAACATTTTATGATGAATAAATTGCCTCAACGAATTGAATTGTTCAAATTTGCCGCAAATGTTGCATTTTTCTTCCTTGATGAATTGTGTGAGAAAAATTGAATGTGTCAAATGAGATACTTTGGAATGATAAAAGGCAAACCTTATTCCATACACTGACCCCCAGTGAGTTGTGTGAAAAATTCCATGCCCCTAAGGAAAAGGGTGATCTCGCAAAGGGTACGTCAACCAAGATGATGAGAGGCAGTTTCTTCTGCTACCCGAAACACTACAGGTATATCCATTGTTCAGCCTTTTGAGCCCACACACATGAAGAGCTTTTAAATCATCCCTGTCAAGAATCGTCTCATATCTTGGGACAAGATTTAAAATGAATGATAGGAATTTTCTTACTCACACTTGCATCAATCTTCGAGTATTGCTTTTACAGTGTGACTTGTACGATAATTTAAAGTGCCTTAGGACGACGAAGAGCAGTTTCTTTCTCCATCCTATATACTTTATCCATTGTATAGCCCCTTGAGCCTATGAATTCATTTCACATTAAAACCCAGTTGGTGATCATCCCCCACACTGGGGCAAGGAAAGAAAAATCAAACCACTCAAGTAGCAGGGTTTACAATGCTGATAAAATATAAAGGCTGTGCAAGTCCAACAAAAAAAAAAAAAAAAGAGTGCAAAAAAATGGGGCATGAAAAAGCAGTGTGCCTGGTAAAAGCAAGGCCAATGCCTAAAGGAAAAAAAAATAAACTCAAAACTCAAATGTTGAGATGTTGCAATCGGTGGAGTTGTGATGTGAAGAAAATCTTCGACGATGGGGAGGAGAATTGTTGGAAATGTCAAGATGATCACCAACTTTGACCCTCTAAACACTTTTTGAGCCAAATGATCCTTTTATTTCTCAACCCATGAACCCAACCTACGTTACGCTCCATACAAAGTCTCTTCAGATTATGGCATTTGAATTAACGTAGAAGTTCATATGTTTGAAAGCATTGCTTGAAGAAGTGCGAGTAAGATAATTTCTGCTTCATTTTGTATGTCTCTTGACTTGTAAACTCCAAGACAATTGCGAAATGTCATTTTTCAATAGCCTCGGTTCAAAGAGTCTCCTTTGCTAAGCCGTTGACCAAGCCAGCTTTACAGTCCCTGTTAAAGACCTCTCAGATTGGTAAGTTCGTACCACTTGCGAGATTGCTCAAACCCTTGTTTGGCATGATAATGAGATAGAGTGATTGTCAAAAATCCTGCATCAAAGGTCAGGATAAAACAACCCATTTTAATGAGGATGAGTGAACAGTCCTTTCAAATCAAGAGGTCCCCCATTTGGCACATTCATGACACTCATGTGTTCAGATTGGAACATTTTTTGTGAAATCATTCCTAATGGAAATTAGGTGATGCAGGCTTGATATAAATCATAGTGCATGAACCTCCCTTAAATTAATGCATGTTTGTGATCACAAATGCATATTGCTTCTCCTATGACCATGTTTTGCAGAAGACATTTCCCCCAGGAATAGAGATAATACCAGGTAAGTATATCTCTATCCATACCTTAAATACTTGTCATTGTGCAGGTATTCCCTTTTGAAAACACCGACACTCGATCGAGCTGTCTCCCAAAGATTTTTCTCCAAATTCAGTTTGATTAAGGCAACCGAAGAAAGGTTCGGATCCTGGTCAGATAATCTATGTTGCAATGTTAGGCGACCGAAGAAAGGTTCGGGTCCTAACCAAGCAAAACCTCAGTTTAGGCGACCGTAGAAAGGTACGGGTCCTGGAAAAGCAATTACCTCAGTTCAGGCGACCGTAGAAAGGTACGAGTCTTGGAAAATGATTCCTCATTCAGGCGACCGTAGAAAGGTACGGGTCCTGGAAAGCGAATCCCCGTTTAGGCGACCGTAGAAAGGTACGAGTCCTAAACACAACCAAACACTACCCTACTAGGCGACCGTAGAAAGGTACGGGTCCTAGGAAAGTAGTTTCCTTATAAAATCTTGCTGCCCTACTAGGCGACCGTAGAAAGGTACGGGTCCTAGGAAAGTAGTCTCTTCGTTACTATTTTAGGCAACTGTAGAAAGGTACGGGTCCTGGACAGGTAACACTCACTACCTCCAATTACTCTATCCTCCTCGAAGGTAAGTTATTTCAGGTAGGTTCATTTATCATTTGCATTAGTATTTTCATACAATTTGCATTAAAAAAATGGAATTTATGTTCCGACAAAAAATCATTCATTACATAAGCATGACCAAAATTTAGGTCTCAATTTGTCTTTGAAGTCAACCTCTGCGAGCTCACCTTCAAAGAGGGGCAGCTGTTGACACCTAAATTTTGGGGGTTAATTTTTGCTAAAAAATAAAAAATAAAAATCACAATCACATGGCATATAGTTTAGGAAAATTTTATTTTTTGTTATATTTCGTTAAGGTTTTTCACATTTAAGTAATATACACTGGGAGATGCATTTTTTAGCAAAATTGATCGGATATGCAAAAAAAAATATTGCGCGAGGTGTAATGATATATTCAATGGAATTTTACATGAACAAAATTGGCAATGAAATATACCGCAAAGATACATTCTTTTGGGTGTATAAAAGAGTTGCGTACGATAGGTTTAGAGGGGTTCTTTTTGATTGAGTAGCAAAAAAAAGAAAAAAAAAAGCAAAAAGTGAAGGGTGAGGTAAAAGAGAGAAAGAAAGGTGAAAAGTAAAAAGCAAAAAGTGAAAATCCCCGAAACCCTAATCATCTTCATCTTCCCCGAAGAGCCACCGGCGACCCCGAGCCGCACTACCGCCGATCCGCCTCCCCCCCGTGCCGCCGCAGTCGCACCACCGCCGATCCTGCTCCACCGCGCCAACGCCAGCAGCTCTCTGCAACAGATCTCGAGCTCCGTCGCGCCTCTCCTGCTCTGCGCACATCCGCTCACCTCATGCCCGCACCCGCATCCGATGCCGCCCTTGCTCGTTGCCCACGAAATCGCCCGCCGAGCGGAGATCCAACGCTCGCTCATGCCTAGCCCAATCGCCGATCGCCACGCCGCCCGAGCACCAAATCCCGAGCCCCCCCGTAGAGCTACCGTTGCGCCGACCGCCGCGCTGCCCGAAGCCCGCAGCTTGACGCCGCCCGATCTCGTCGCGCCGTTCGTGACGCCGTCCACCGCCTTGTCGCGACGCCGCCGCGCGATCGATCCCCGAAGTCCCTTGTTGCGTGCCGCCGTCGTGCCGCTCCGAGCCTCGCCGGAACCCTAGCCGAGACTCCCCCTCGCCGGACCAGCCACAGCTTTGTTTTTCTTTTTCTTTTTTTCAGAAAAAAAAAAAAAAAAAAGAAAAGTCAAAGAAAATTTAGGTATTTTCTTTATTTTTTTTTTTTTTTTTTTTATTATTTTATCTTTTTTTAGTGTAATTATTCCTTTAATGTGAAATTGAAATTCCATGATATGAAATTGCCTTAAAATTAGTGATTGTTAGTCCGATTTTCAAGCTCGAAATCCGACTCACAATTACTTAAAAAATTGCCAATCCGATCTCCCGCTCGAGATATGATTCGTGATTTTATTGTGAAATTGGCCAACTCGATCTCATGCTCGAGATATGGTTTGTCGATTTAGGTATCAATGTGGCTTGATTTGCTGTGGTGTTACTTAATTTAGTTTTCTTTTAAAAATAATAAAAAAATATTAAAAAATGTAGTTTTAGGGTTTGCATGCTCATAATAGGTATTCTATTTCGAATTTTCAAAAAAAAAAAAAAAAAATCAAATCAATTAATTTAGGTTGCTAGTTTTTTTTTTTTGTTTTAAAAACTTGGATTGCATGTTTAATTACTTGGCAATTATTAATTTCGAAATTTAAAAAAAAAAAAAAAGAAGAAAAAGCAACAAAAAAAAAAAAATCATCATGCATAATTCATGTAGAATTAAGGCATTCTTTGCATGTCATTGCATTTTAGAGTAGAATTGCATATAGCTTAATTCTAGATTTTTTTTTTTAAGTTTAGATAATTTTAGATGGATTGCATTTTAGTTAATGATTTCTAAATTAGGATTTGACTTAACTTCATTCCTAATTTAAATCAGATGGCATTTTAATTTAGGTAGGTAATTTTCACATTTTTATAATTTCGAATTTAAGAGAAAATACCAAAAAATGCCTTAGAATAAATTGATTTCATTTTTTAGATAGATTGTATCTAGGGTTAGAATTTATTAAGTTAAGATAATATTTTAGTTTAAATTAGGATTTGGCTTAACCTAATTCCTAATATAAATTGAATAGAATCTTAACTTGGTTAGATAATCTCCACGTTTTTTTTTTTTTTGAATTTCTTGAAAAATACAAAAAATGTCATAGGTTAAATTAGTTTCATTATTTAGGATAAAATGCATTCTTTTAGGAAAGTGAAAAAATCATGTGCATGTCATATAGAATTAGGTCCATAAAATGCACGTCATTTAGGGATTGTTATTAGGTTCATTTAATTAGAAATTGCCCGTCATTAAATTAGGTCATTTAATAAATGTCGCATGTCATTTTAGTCAAGATAATTTAGTACGTCATCACATTGCATCACATCACATGAATTGGGTCATTTAGTTAATATTGCATTGCATGTTGCATGATCTTCATTAAATAATTGAAAAAAAAAATTGCGTGTTAATTAGAAACCATATCCAGGGTTGTCGATGTGGATTTTGAATTAACATTGCAGATGCTTTCGTTGCTATGAGGTAAGTCCTGCATTTTCTATTTGCTTTCTTGGGTGTTAAATTGATGGATTGCGCACCTGCATGATCGCCTTGCATGTTAGAGAAATAGATTTAAAATCAATCCAAACTGCTTGCCAAACATTTTTTCAAAATAAAAGGAAAGGTACCGAAAGGGCGTTAGAGAATTCTAGCGTAACTAAGTCCCCGTACCCATAATCTCTGATTCGTAGGAATAAAGTAAATCTCCCGTTACTTTATTTGGGTTTCTAATCGACCCACCAAAAATAGATTAGTGGCAACTCCTAATTGAAAATCATTTGCATGTTATAAACTTGAACTAAAGTCGCGAATTGGTATGGGCTTGGGAGAGCCCGTGTTAAGTCTAGGCTTAACAATCCATTAGCCAAACCCTAGGTGGTTCACACCCCGAAAAAAATTGGTCGCGACAGCTTGGCGACTCCACTGGGGACCTTGAGTTAAAACACTTAGTGGACTTCAATCTCAATTCCACGGTTAATTTCACTTTGGCACGATACTAGCGCGGCCCAACCTACTGGGTAGCCTTTAGAAATTTTCATGCATTTAACATATGGTTAATCATCTCAAGCCACAATGTACATCTTTGAAACATTGGCGACTTTCGGTTGTCGGAGTAATCTTAAGGTTTCAAATACGAACACAGGGTACCCAATCGATAGAAAAGTCGGTCTAGTGCGATCGACAAGAATTGTGCAATCTGTCGACACTTAATCACATGCCTCTGTTGAGTCGACATATCTCCGATTTTTAATCGATTTTTAATTGTGCCATAATGACCATTGCAGATTAGCTCGGTCGAAAGGTCGCTTCCTGGTCAAATTCTCGAGTTTGATGCATTAGAAATTCTTAACAATTTCACCCGATAGACTAGTTTTCACATGAGTGGCCGACTCAAGGAAAAGAATTATATGCGTGCCAACGAAATGCCCATCTCAATTTATTGAAAATAGAATTGGAAAATCGGGATGTCACAATAAATGATCATAAATTTTTTTGTTGATTCCACAATAGTTTTAATAAATAACATTAATAATCTAGATCTGACGGAGGAGCAAAATGCTTTTCGTTGGTTTTTATCGGTACTAGCAAATGCGCACCCATTGCGTGCATGAACAAAATTGACGTATGAAGCATTAAACAAAACTACATTGTTAGAAATACTTAAATCATTAAATAATGAAAATAAAAATTAATGATAAAACTACACAATATACAAAAAAAAATTAATTATATATGAAAAGAAAAAAATATTTCAAGATCTGTTGTTTAAGAAGATCGTTGTAGTATAAAAAGATTGAAATCTTAACATTGTAACTTACAAGAAAATTATTAATATACTATACATACATGGAAACAATATTTATATGACAAGTAATTGAAGATGTGCTAGGAAGGAAAAAAAATGATGAGATCTCTTAAATATCGGCAGTTCTCTTATATAATAGAATGTATAAATATGCTCCATAGGAATGACAGATTTTTCTGTACGATATTCTAGACTGGATATCTAACCTGTGAAGAAAATGTTTATGTTAGCTTAATTAATCATTGAAGTAACTGCTAGCCACTCGCAGTCTACCATAGTATCAAAAAAATTGACTGAATTCGCAAATTTATTGAACTACAGAAGAAAGACCACCTTAGAGTGTTTGAGAGACTTTCATTTTTATAACAACTTTTACTTTATCAAGTTTGTGCAAGTTTAAAGTTTTGAATTCATAATGGTAATGCAATGGGTGAAGTCTCAAAAAATAAAAAAGGAAGAAGAAATGCGGTAGCATCTACCTATGTTTCAAAGGAGAGCCGAACCGAATTTTCTTAGGTTTTTATTAGAAGCATTTACCGGAGAAAAGAGGATAAAAGTTTTAAAATTTCCCTTTCTTTTGTCCTCATGGAAAATAATTCTATGTTTGGGAGAACTAGGGAGAAGGAAAAGAGAAGTTATTTCTCTCTTTCACAATAAATTTAAAATATTAGAATTTTGCACTCAAATTTTCATTACCCACACTTGCCCCTTTGCCCGATAGAGCGTAAAGTTCACAAAACTTTTCATATTCACCCCTCGTTTTTCTTTCCTTCCCTCCTTCCCAAACAGCACATTGCTATTAGGATGTGGCTAATGAAGTGACGCCCTTGTAATAAAGTGTAGAATCTCTAACTTTACAATAGCATCTTCCACCATGTAGAATACCAATTCTTATAATCCTTTCCAAGTTACAACCATCATCCACGTTGTGTCCATAACTTGTAACCCACAAATTAAGAATTTAATAAGCCTTTCCAAAATATGATTAATCAAGGGGTGCACGGATGTCACTGGCATCAACATATTTAGTCAATATAACTTATCAATAGATATTCTGCAATTAGTGGTACATTATTGTATTGAGGTTGTTGTTTAAAGCAACCAAGCAAGAAAATACAGTACAAGTACTTTGGACGAAAATTGTTGCAAGAGTTCCATCTGTATAAGTAGTTGAATCATCAACTAGCAACATGCACTAATGATTTGGAATAATAATTATTTGCAATCATAGGCTTTAATCCTTTATTGTTATTATTGAAGTCATTGGCATCAATACTGCGTCGTTTGCTTGCAGGACAAAGTGCCAGTTGGCCGTCTCCTGTTTCGGATTCAGGAAGGAAGCCCGCAAGATGATGATATGGGCAGAGAAATTAATGTTCCAAAAGGCTTCTTAAAATAAAAACCTAAGGGATTTTTTTTTATTTGGTTTGTGCAAAATAGGGAAAAAAAAAAAAGCATTGAAATTTGTGACGGTAATAAGTTGAATCGCAATCGATAGGCCGGTGATGGGTCCTTCTCGAGCAATCTAGAAACCTAGTCTACTGTCGTTCACACGTCTTTGGGGATAAGTACACTAATTGTGCCATAAGTTATGTACGGCGCTCACTTTGGTACCAAAAGTTTCCGTTGGATCACTTAAGTGCCAAAAAATTTGAAAAACGCTTACTTTTGTGCCAATTCCGACGAAATTGGCCGGAAATCCGACGTAGCCTTTTTTTATTAATTTTTGACACCGACGTGGCTCGTCGGAGAGTTGAGTCAGCATCCAAACACCAAAACGACGCCATTTGGCATCTTTCCCCCAAATTTGAAACCCTAATCCCCAAATTGAGAGAGAGGGAAGCTCATCTTCGTGTCTTCTTCTTCCTCGAAGACCCACACCAGCAACGGCACCGGCATGGCACCAGCAACAGCACCGGCAGTACACCAGCAACGACACTAGCAGCAGCAACACACCAGCAACCCCTTCGACCCATCTTCTTCCTCCTCCTCCTCCGCCCTCGCCTTCAATTTTTCCTACAACAATCTCAGTCTCTCCTCGCTCACCTGGTCGAGCGACTACAATGGTGGCTGAGCGACGGAGGCCGAGCAGCGACGGTGGCCGAGTGACGGCGAGCGAACGACGGTGGCCGAGCGATGAAAACCCTAATTTTTTCCCATGTGAGCTAAACGGCGTCGTTTCCATGAAGCCATCCACGTAGGACGGCAAAACAACGTCGTTTTCTTAAGGAGGACCGAAAACGACGTCATTTAAAGGCTTATCGATTTAAAAAAAAAAAAATCATTTTGGCCGGAATCTTTCGCCGATGGCACCAAAGTGAGCGTTTTTCCTCTAATTTGACACTTAAGTGATCCAACGGAAACTTTTGGCACCAAAGTGAGCGCCGTACACAACTTATGGCACCATTAGTGTACTTATCCCCATGTCTTTGATTCTTTGTGAGAAAATAGGGCGCCATGTAATGATATTCATAGTTGGGTAAAACATTTATAAAAAGAAAAACATCAATCAAAGACAAGTTTTATACACTGGATAACTATTCTTTTAAAAAATCATGCTTAAATTACTCTGATAATACTATGTCCCTAGAGGGAAACCTAAATGAAAAGGTAATCCAACTTATTAGCTGGACACATTTCCTAATCCACAATAATATCAGCTAATTATAACTTCAAAAATAAAAGAATTGGCTCGAAGAAGCGGGGGCTAAAAATTGTTAAATTGTCCAATCATCAAAGCATCTAGGGGCAAACTTAAATTTAATTACCAGAAGAACAAAATAAAGGGCGTCAATATGTAGTACGTATTCATTTTCAATAGACCAGTTCTACTTGTTTGCTCACCCTAAATTGAGGGATGAGAGCTATCATCATCCAGAGGAGGAATGCTATTGCTGCTGATGGAAAACGTTGTTCCAAGTTTACAGTCACCGATCTCCCACGATGTAAAATTATCTTCATCCGTAATTTGTCAAGATAAGAAAACCACCCATGGATAGTGATTATTCCTCTAAAGAAAAGGAGAATTCATGGCAATACATTAGCGACGAACAAGTGATACTGTTTACTGGGAAGTAATCTTACTTCCTGTTTCAGTTGCTTGTTCTCTTTAATGAAACGTTTCTCCTACAATATCAATAAATTTTACTCTTCAAATCAACAGAGAGTCTTCTCGACCACCCACAGCTTGAAGTTATACTTTAACGTTATGTAATGTTCACAGCATACGAAATTATTCTGCACACATGGGTCTAGTGAGTGTACGCGAACCTTTCTCCTCAGTTTGTTGATCTCGTTCGATGCTCACTCCCCCTGGAAAGACAGGAACAACCAACATGGCGAAAAAACAAAAGAGTCAAACAAGAACAACACAGATGAAGGACCCTTCTTTTGGTTCTTAGAGAAACCTAATGAAAAAATCTAATGAAGAGACCTCAGTCTTGATCAAGAGGCTCAGTCCCACTTCTCTAATTGTCCCGATTCCTCCCTGTTCAACCCCTCCAGATACTCTCCCTTCATCTACCTGAGACAGAAATATGATCTGCGAAGAGGAGGAACAAGGGAAAAAAGACATATTTTCGACTCAAACAAGCAAGGAAAACATATACGGGCACCTCAGTTTGTGAAGCTCATCACTCACTTCCTTGTGCAGCATTTCATGTTTGTTCTTCCCTCTCTAAGACAACAAAAACAAGCGCAAAAGAAGGTTAGATCCTCCATGCGAAAATCATTCTAATTCATTTATATCAGTGTTTCATATGTCTGAATTATACTCTAGGGAAAAAAGTATGTAAGGCTTGTTAATCTGAAGAGGAATATCTCGTGTAACAGAAAGAATACGTGTCTCATTTCACACACGTCTTTAAGTTTGAAGAGAAAATAGAAGCCTAAAAGGCATATAAATATATAAATATATATATATATATATATATATATATATATATATATAAGCAAGGGATTTACCGGGAGTTCAAGACATGGTTGGACCGTTTTCAAAATGTTATTGCCGTGGATAACATACCTCGTTAGCGTATCCTCCATCCTTCACAGAAAAAGGACGATATATACAGAGTGACCGACAAAAAAGGCACCTAAAGTTTATTGACCTATTGAATAAAAAAAATTCAAAGTGCAGTGACCAACATCAAGATGCGTGTGCATAGTTTATCGTATTACAATTTAAAAAAAAAATTGTTATATTCAAATTAAAGTAAAGATATACATGATGGATGTCCCAAAAGTTAAACGGATATATGTTGACGGTCTCCCGATGTTAGGTTATCCATATGTGATGGATACCGCCCTCCATGAAAATAAGAGGGTTAGGCCAAACCTAACTAGCTAGCAAAAGCTCGGGAGGTGAGATATGAAAATTCTACGTAGAGTTTAGTATGCTACATGCTTCATAAACATTTGTAAAAGTGCTAACGAGGATTGTAATATGTCGATCTAGCCCATTTTGTTTTTAGTATGGTACATGTTTGTATACTTATGGTGCATGTTTGTAAAAGTGCCAAACTAGGACTGTAGAATCTTGAATGAGGATGAAATCTTGCTTGTAAAGTACAGGAAATTCTGTCTTTTAGGATACTATACACGTGTGAGCATGTTTGGAAAAGTGCTGTAAAAATCTTCATCTAGTCCTGTCAAGATTGTTCTACATTGAATTTTTTTCTGTTTGCTAATTAAATGGATTAACTTCTACTTTTATTTTCTACTAAGCAAAAATCTAATAACTCATGCATTCGAAATTCCTCATACTTTCATAATATGCAAATATGGACATGTATATTCATATATAATTTACTCATAATTTTTCTAAAACTTGAATAGCACTTCAGATTTTGACTCAAAAAAAAAAAAAAAAACAAACAAAAGAAATCTTTTCCTTTTTACACAAATGTAAACAGACAAACCTGAACAAAGCTCGGAGGAGGAAAAAGAATACAAAGAGAGAACACACGTAATCTGCCTCAAGTGTTCAACACACCAGAAAGAGACCCCAACATCAAGCTGTTGTAAATATTTTTGGAGATTACTAATGTTGCCCATGCTAGTTCTGAAATTCGTGGTTTCTTCATCTCTCTCTGTCCCTCGCTCCCCACTCCTTGCTCCTTTAGGAAGTTCTGAATCTAGGTCCTCTAACATTCTCTCTCGCTGTTCTTTTTAAATTTTGATCACCATCCCCATCATAAGAAAATAGATCTCAACTTCGATCTAATTTTAAATTTCTATATATTGCATACTTTGAGCAGGAACTACCACAAAATATGCGTGCCTAGAACGGATCATGATCAAGACATAGTGATCTCTCAGGAGATGATAGACGTACCTAAATATGCACTCCGTCACCACCCCCTCTGCCCGGCCGCCCTCCGTCACCACCCCCTCTGCCCGGCCGCCCACCTTACACCCACCCTCACCACCCCCCTCCCAAACACACGCCAAATGGAGGATCAAATTGCACATCCAATAAAAGTCACAAGTTATTTGATTATATCTATGGGATGCATCATCCGAGGATGAATTATAGACTTAAGAAATTAATATTTGAGTACCAGGAGCTGGAGAAATCATGGAGCTTGCCAGTGGCTGAGAAGATGATGAGGGACACATCAGCGTCACACAGAACGGAGAGCTCCTGAACCTTCTTGATCAGCCCTCTTCTCCTCTTCGAGAATGTCACCTGCCTCACCGTCAAGTTGTCTATCTCCTTTATCTTTATCTTCTCTCTCGCCATTTTCCCTGAATCTCTTCTAAAATTCATTCTATGTTAGAAAAAGGGGGGTGAAAAAGATCAGAAGAGACCCAGGTCAACAAACTAGTGGGTATCTCACCTGGAGTTAGACATGATAAGCCTGGAAATAATATCAAAAGAGCAATACAAAGATCTTGAGTCAGATGGTAAAAGTTTTGTGAGACTAAGTCACCAGGAAACCCTAGGAAGAAAGGAAACCAGTTCAGATCCAAGAGCACAACAAACAAAACACACCAGCCAAAAAAAAAAAAAAAAAATCCCAAAAAATGCAAAATGATTGAGGGAAGGAGTGAAGATCTGTGGGTTTTGTGATTTCTCTGGATTTTTTATTTTTTCTTGGTGCTAGGCGTGGGAGCGGGGAGGGGTTTACTTTGTTTAGATGCAGAACCAGATGGGGTTTGTTTGTCTGATCATAGCAACAAAAAGAAAGCCACCAGTCAGAGAAGAAGAGAGAGTGCGTTGGGGGTTCGAGGGTTCGAGAATTCAAAAGGGGTCTTCTCTTTTATTCGCCAAAAGAGGGTATCTTTCTATCATCATTTTTTAGTATTTGACATTTACATTTAGCCGGCAAAAGATGGGAAATATCCTTGAGAACGAGGAGGAGACCTGAATCAACGAAACCTAGGACTTTAGTTTATTCATTTAAATATCCCGGTGACGGCTAGCGAAGCTCATTGCCGGCCTTCGCGCCTCGCCTGGATTTGGTGAGAGTCACCCAGTCCCTGGTAACCCATCAACAGAAAATCCAATAAAGGAAAAGAAAAAAGAATGAAAAAGGAAATGAATATAGAAAATTTCAAATTAAAAAAAAAGGGCAAAAATTATATATATCAGCACTAGCTGAGCCACATATGACCACCATCCACATCTACACCATAAGAATTACATCAGCAATGTGGGTAGGAATAATATGATGGGAAACTTTGTAATTATACCGAACCCTCTCTTTATCCCTTTCCCTCTTGCAATACTAACTCTACTCCTACCGGCCTAGTCTCCTCTTGGAAAAGCATTATCATGGAAAAGCTTGACTAGACCGTAAACTAGATTTCCTCTCGCGCAGTAGGGACGGAAATGAACTAGCAATTGTTCCCCCACTTGAGGCTATTGAAGAAGGAAAGACTCATTTTGAGCATTGCCTTGTAAAGAGAACCTCTTAGATGTATCGGCCAGAGGATGGTTATTTCTTCTTTAGGCTCTCTAATGGCTTAAATTGGAAGTTATAGAGGTGGGGATTTGGGACATAGCAAGGAACGTTTGTTCTTGCAGAAATGGCAACCCCTCATTAGGTTGGAGAAGGCAAAGACTACCTCTGTGCCTATTTGGGTCCATTTGTACAATGTGCCCCATGCCTTGTGGACCAAAATCGGATTAAGTTATATATGTAGCGTATTTGGAAGACCCTTATATATGGATAAAGCCACTAAACATAAACGGTAGCTATCATATGTTAGGGTATGCATCCTTATGAACTTTAATAGCTCATTTCCAGATAAATTCGATATTGACACGGGGAACGATGAGGTCTTTGAGGTGACTATTGACCATAGTTGATTTCCACTAGAATGTGAACATTGTAATTGCTCTGGTCACAAGGATTGTACTGCGGTTAGTAAAGAAGTCTGGGTCCCTAAAGTCAAAAAGAATTGTGTAGCTTCTACTAAAATGTGGTCGGAATCACCAACAGATACTGCCCAAATTACCATCTACAAAAAGAGATTCTTAGCCGATTGTCCTATCGGAAATA
Source organism: Eucalyptus sideroxylon (assembly GCA_014182405.2). Taxonomy (NCBI): domain Eukaryota; kingdom Viridiplantae; phylum Streptophyta; class Magnoliopsida; order Myrtales; family Myrtaceae; genus Eucalyptus; species Eucalyptus sideroxylon. The sequence goes on from CM024553.2 coordinate 37,238,179, forward strand.
ACTTCCTCTACACTACCAAAATCTAATGCCTCGAATGCTCAGCCGTTTGTCCCCGTTGTTGCCCACCTTGTCTCACCTTCTTCAGAGTTTAAACTGGCCGGTAACAATAAAAAAAGGTCACACAAGGGAAATAGAGATTCTTACAACTTATTGACCTCTGGGAATAGATTTGCACTAGTGGAAGTTAATGACCACCCAAGTACTTCTAGTTGTTGTGTTGATGTACCAAGGATTGATGAGGATGAGTCGATAGAACCTCCTATTTTAGAATGTAAGGGGCCTTAATTGTAGCCCCAAACAAAAGGAGCTTGTGGAGTTTGCTCTGTCCAAAGATACTCATTTTATTAGTGTCATGCCCCAAATCCCCGAGCATGCGAATATTCCTCAATGTTTATTGCGACGTCCCAAGACGCATCGCCAAATCATTCTTTTCATCTTTCAACTAAATGCAAGCAAAACCATTTAATATAAACACCTAGTCAAACATAAAAACAGAGATAGTAAAAACACACCAACATTTCCAAAAGTATAACTTTTATTTCTACACTGTTCACCCTAAAAAATTTAAAAATTACAAGCTTTTCTATGACTACCTCCTACCAATCATCATAAAAATCTTCAAATGTCAGGGTTAACCTAAACTTTACTAACAGCAGGACTAGCTGAAAAGTAACGCATCTCACGTCCACCACAACCGCACACGACGGTTCTCTACAATACAACCCTGAAAAATAATAAATAACGATGAGTGAAATAAAATCTTATCAAGTTAACAACGTAATCCTCAATTAGGACATTGATTCGTCTCAAAGGCAGCCTAAACATGCAACACGTTGAATAATCTCGTTGGCATTCTTACCTCGCCTAGGATGCACATTATTAAGTAATGTGTGCCCAAAGCAATACATCAAGCATACATATAATCAAAACACATTTCAAACTCTTCCATACACAAAGCATTCATGTGTGTTCCAATTATTACAACCCCTCAGGCCATAGCCAACATAAGAGTTGGCGGTCATTCGGTATAATTGAGCATCATCCTACTCCATCAAGCACAGCATCACCTCACATACTCATATGCATCAGAACAGCATTCCATTAGGAATATTGGTCCAGTCTTAACCACAAATTGGCATCCAATAAAATCTAGCATTGTCTCGCATATTCATACGCATCAAGACAGGACCATTACCCCACATAATAATACATATGAGGGTCATTATGTGATCACACAAGTACTCAACCATTGAGCCTTTTCTTATTTTTTTTTCACTTAGTCAATGCAGATGTGGTTCATGCTCACACAACACACTATCACAAATTTCACACGTAAAAATGCAGTAAAATAATCTCACGTAATCACATACACATAATTAATCCGTCAAATTTTGAACAATTTCGTTTTAAAACCTCGTTGCCTCCATTTAATACGTAAAACATGGCATTGCAACACAACGTCTCAAGATTTGCCATTTAAATGCCAATTAAACCTTTCTTTAAAAATAGTACTTAATGTTCATAATTCGAACAATCATTTTCATAGTATAAATGCATAAATTTATCCAATAATTCAAGCATAAAATTCTACTTATTGACTAATAAATCATTAATTGGCACTAATCGTCATTAATTAATATTAACGGTAATTAATTAAGAATAATTGTTATTAATTAATATAACTGTAATTAATTAAGCTAACTTTGGTTCAATTAATTAAGTTAATTTCAAATAATTAAACTATATGCACTTAACCTTAATCTAAACTACCTTTAAGCATAATTAACACTAAACCATTATTAACTACCACCAACCACCATTATCCATAAACTGATCCTACCCCTAAATGCAATTAACTCCCTAATCAAGAATTAGGAGTTAACTCATGGTTTTTCGACAATGACACGCTCACAGCGACAACAACGCGTCAACGACGAGGGTGTGACGTTCACAGCTATAACAGCAACGCTTGGTGAGCTTGGACTCATGGCCAAGCTAGGCTAAGGGGCAGCTCAATGGTGGTGAGCGACGGTTTGAGGGATAGCGACACGAACATCGTGACAGTGCAAGTGGACGGTGGTGGTGGCACGGGCAATAGCGGGAAAAGTGGGTGGCAAAGGGGGGGCGAAAATGGAGAGGGAAATAGGGAAGAAGAAGAAGAAGAAAAAAAAAAAAAAAGAGAGAGAAATGGGGGAAATGGGGGAAGGGTTGACCACTTGAGGCTTGAGGGATGGGGGGAGAGAGATTTCTCCAAATATCTCCCTAAAACCCTCTCCTCCTTGCATTATATCCCCCTGTCCTTATCCTCTTCTCTTTGGTTTTATTTTCTTAAATGCCAAAAACCATCTAGAATGGGCAAAATAGACATTTCACAACTTTTGACCAAAAATTTCAATTTTGCCGTTGGGCCCGTTTACTTGAATGAGCTTGAATTGGGCTAGACTTAGCTTGGCAGGCCTAATTAGGCCTTCATGGCAACTTGAGGGCTGTGAGGCCTATTGGTCTTCGCTTGGCCTAGCTTCTCTTCAACTTCCGATTTTCGACTGAATAGTCCTTGTTCGGAAATTTAAAGCTTGCGGATAAATCGCAAATAAATGAAGTGACGTCCAATAGGTTGGTCTTGGAATCCTTGAAAGTTCGATCCCCAAAATTGAATTAGATTTCATGATTAAAATTCGATCAAATGCGATTTTAGTACGACCTGAACTATTGGGTGGCTTCTAAGGGTTTTCGCGATTGACTCGTGGTAAATAATTTTCAATCCATATTCATGCATTTTCAAATCTTAGATGACCCTCAGTTTTATGTAATTGCAAGAGTTTGATTACGTACCCTAAGTACAAGATCAATAGAAAAATAGTTTTATAGTCGTTCGCAATGAGTATCATAACTGTGCGGAATCACTCGCGAACCAACTATGTGCTTCTATCGAACCAATTTATAAATGTTTGCTAATTAACTTACAACAGTGCAATATTGTCCCTTTCAATACTTATGGTCGAGCAATCTATCCCTAATTAAATTCTATGATCTTTCATGTTTTAATCATTTATGTCTCTTTCAATAGATTAGTTAACTCATGAGTAATTAATTCTAAGTAAATTAGCTATGAGTGCACTGATGAAATAATCATTTTATATATTTCAAAAGGAGTCGAATTTTAGGATATCACACTTATTTTGATTGAGCATAAAATGAAGGAGGGTGATGCTAATTTTGTCATCAATAATAGATTTCAAGGTTGTGATTACACTCACAACTATACGAGTAGTACACTTGATAGAATTTGGATCTTGTGGAAGCTGTCTATTCCTAGTTTAACAATGAAGGAAGTCTCGGCACAAGTCATGCATTGTCTCATTGAAAGACCTGGAGATAACCCTTTTTTCTACTTTCTGCCATCTATGGAAGCAAAAGTGAAGTTGAACTCAAGGTTTTATGGCGTGAAATGGTAACCTTTTCTGCTGTTAATTTTGAAAATCTATCCTAGTTACTAATGGGGGATTTCAATGAAACGAGGAACACTAATGAAAGGATTACCTCCAAAACTAGATGGACTTTTGGTTTGGAGGAGCTGAACACCATGATTGATGAGCTTACATTGATTGAATCTCCTTCCATAGGCCCTTTCTTTACTTGGACTAACAAAAGGGTGGATGGTAATCTAAAAGCAAGCAGAATTTATAAAGCCCTGATCAATGCAGATTGGCAAAATAGATATAATCACTATTCGGTTGAATTTTTGCTTTCATGTGTTTCTAATCCCTCCCCATGCTTAGTACATCTCGACCAACTACTAGGAGGAAAAAACTTTCCTTGAAATTCTTCAATTTCTGGGCTGAACCCCGACTTCTTGCGCATGGTAAACACTTGTTGACAAGACGATATCAAAGGATCCATAATGTTTACAATGGTGAAGAAATTCAAAGCTTTGAAGCAATAACTTAAGCAACAGAACAAATCTCAAATTGGTGACTTGCACTTGACGATCAAGGAGGCTAGGGAAAGCCTTCAGTGAATTCAATGAGAGCTCACTCTAGACCCCGACACCCCCCAATTCTCGAAATGAAGAGAAGGCACAACTAGAACAACTCCTTACTCTCGGCAAACATAAAGAAATCCTTCTCAAACAGAAATCTAGGAATCTATGGCTTAAATAGGGTGATGGCAACAGCAAGATTTTATTAGCCTCCATGATGCGTAGAAGTACTCGATAATGGTTCCGTTATTACTGATGAGAGGGCTCTTAAGCATACAGTATGATCACATTACCGCCACTTACTTGGAAACTCCAGCCATAGTCGCATCCCATATGACAAGCTCGCTTATCAATTTCATGAAGATGTTAGTGCTCTAGTCACTAAATTGTTTATTAAAAGAGCAAATATTCGCGGAGTCGTTAAGGGTTCGACAATTTCAAAGCTTCCGGTCCAGACAGGTATAACGACTTAAACTACCAAAAAGCTTGGCCCATCATAGGACATGACATTGAAGATGCGATCATGGAATTCTTCTCTTCAAGGAGAATGCTGAAATCGATAAATTCTACATTGATCTCTCTTAAACTGAAGGTTTCGATTCCATGCCGCCTTAGGGAGTATAGACCCATTTCATGCTACAATGTCATATATAAAATCATATCAAAGCTGCTTGTACATAGAAGAACTTGTATTCTCCCTCAAACTGCTTTCATTTCTCATGAAGGCTTATGATATGATAAAATGGGATGTTGTTCTCAGGGTTTTAAAAGCTGTTAATAGCCTTCAATACTTTAATGATTTGATAAATCAATGCATTACCACTAGAAGGTTCTCAGTTAACTTCAATGGTGAACAGGTTAGATATTTTGCAAGTACAAATGGGCTCCCACGAGGTGACCCCTTTTCTCCCTTCCTCTTTATTCTGGTTATGGAAATCCTTAATAGAATTGTCATGTGGAAAATTGCTACCTCATCTTTTAAGTTCCATTGACATCGCAAATCTCAAAGGATTACTCATTTATGCTTTGCTAATGACCTGTTCTTAGTTGCTCATCGGGATGTGAACTCCATCCACTACCTTCTTGATGCATTAGATGATTTTGCCGCTCTTCCTATACTTAGATTTAACCCAAACAAATGTCATATCTTTTTCTCTAGGTTGTCTGAGGATGAAAACACCTTGTATTGGATCACACACCTTTCTCCATAGGTACCATCCCCATTAGATACCTCGGTGCCTCACTTGTTACACAAAGGCCCACGCACGCAGATTGTAAGGGCCTAATTAAAAAGATATTTTAGAAAATATATGAATGGGTGATGCAAGCCAAGGTTAGGCTTTCTCAAATAGTAGGATCGGGAGAGTGACTCGCACACGGGAAACAGGACGAACAGAAATTTCAGCACTGCGCAAGCTCAGGAGAACAGTTGTATCTTTGTTGTTACAGATCAGATCGACCCAATTCCAATGCCAAATGAGCAAAGACTTCTGGATCTACAATTTCTCTGTTTTGGGTTTTCTAAAATAAGCACTTTACAATGGTCGAATTTGGGTTGGAAGTGGGTGAAAATAATTAAAAAACAGGAAAAGATATAAACTTCGTGGGTTGCTCTTCTAGGCCTCCAAGGAAGTTGAGAGAGCACCGATTCTTCTAGATTGATGACTGCAACTCTTCAAGGATGCTGATTTCAAAAAAGCTCTGACTCTTCAAGGACGGAGTGAAAACTCTTCTAGGTTTTCAAAAGTATGAACTCTGCAAGGTTCACGATACTTACTTGAAAGCAAAGTTTTCATTCATCAAAAGGTGTCTGTCTTGTACAAGGAATTGGATGGCTTATATCGTTAAAGAAATAAAGACAGAGCATTGAAACTAGGAAAGAGCATAGGAACTAGAAACTAGTAAAAGCATTAAAGAACTCTTAAACTAGAAGAATAGTAAAGAGCTTAGGAACTAGAAACTAGCAAAACCAAAACGTCTTCATGGCTCCAAAGGTGTCTTCTTTCAATCTTCCAAGATGGACTCAAGATATCGATACAGCTTCTCTGTTAAATCGACAACTTCATCGATAAGAGGTTTCCTCGAGCTTGAATGCGGGCCAATCTTCTTGGTCGAGAGAGCTAGTCTTCAATGCAGGCTACATCAATGGGGCACGAATCATACAGCTACGCAGGAAGACTTCAATTAGCCAAATTGATACTTTTTTTTCTATTTGCACTTACTGGATGCAAATGTATTTCCTCCCAAAGCAAACTATTTACGAGATTGAAAAGAAGATTAAGCAATTCTTATGGGTAGTAAATGCTGAAACTCACAAATCCCACAAAGTTGCATGGAATGTAGTATGCTCACTAAAAAAGGAGGGAGGACTAGGCCTACTCGATCTAAAACTCTAAAATAAAGTATTGATGGGTCGCATGCTTTTTAAGCCTTATCAATCTTCTATCCACATCCCTGTGGAGTACTTGGGTTCATCATAAAAAATGTAGAGGTACTCTCATTATGCAACTCAACATTAAGGGTTGTATGGCTTGGAGTTGGCGATGTATTCTCAAGTTAAGACTTGCCCTAACAACTATTATATCTAGCAAAATATACTATTGCAAAGAGATATACAAGGAATTCAAACAAGAGGACCTGTCGTGGACTGATATCAATTAATTTGGACCAATGCTATTAACAAGCATAATTTTATCGGCTGGTTTAGTTGTAGAGATAGACTACAACATCAGTAGCTATATCACAGTGGTTGTTTTCACTAGATACTAAGTGTGACTTTTATATGACTGGTACAAAAGACAGAACCTTTATTCTTTGAATACACTTGGACAAGCAATGTATGGAGTAGCATTTTGGCACAAAATGGAATTAGGCGTTATGTTGGAGGTTGGAACTTAAAAATTCAATGGATGATTGGAGCCACCAATGGCAAAAACTTGGTGGCGAGACTCCTCAAGCTTTCTTTCTTAATGACAATCTATTACATCTAGATGGAATGTGAACAGTTTAACAATTCGATTGAGCCTCATTTTCTGTTGGCCAGGATTCGAAAAGTTGTAAGAGGTAGGGCGTCACTCTACCATAAGTGTAATCTTTCCCAAGCAAATGTTTTATTAGCTATATGGAGGCTTCCTTCCTCCATCTTTTTGCATAATTAGTCTCTTTGAAATGCTAGGGGATTCCCCTAAGCTTTCGCACCTCATGTGATCAATGATATTCACATATTTACAGAAAAAAAAAAGAATTATATTGGCAAATCATAAAAAATTTAGGACTAAATTAACCAAATCTTCTAACCAAAAGAATTAGCCAAAATTAAAATTGAATTGGCCACCGTATAATAAATTTAGGATTTTTAGGACAATTTTCCCTTTATTGTAATGAAGGATTACGCTCCTTCAAGGGATGTGATCTCAAGACCATCTAAATACAAGTATTGCATTTTGTAGAGACTCAGCGAACTCTCTTCTCCATTGTTTTATATTTTCTGGTTATCAAATAAGTTCATACCGGTTCTTCCTATCTTAATAAGCAAACTAAGAAAATAATATTGGAGTGTGATCATTATGCTGTGGAGACAGAATCTCTGAAGTGGCTGATTAGATTTTGGATTACGTATTTATTTGTGAAAATCACTGCATTAAAACAACCACTTTGATACGCCTTGCCCTACTTTCTTTCCCTACATTTTTCTGATTTTCATCACTTCTCTTTGAATGTCCCAGAAGATATGTATAGGCTCACTCGTTTTTAGATTAACGTCTCTGTAAGTTCTCAAAAACCGTTTCTCATCAGATTTGTAGCCATCGACACCTAATGTAAGATATGTCGATTGTTGCTAGAAAACATTCTAACAATATAAATAATTACTAGGGACGCTTTTGCTATTGTAAATATTGGATTATCCCATTAACTATCCTCCAAGCCAGTGACTTTTAATGATACTAGATGAGCTTTTGGGAAAAAAAAAATGAATTGATGGAGGAGCTCCTATGGATAATTTTATAGTGAAAAAGACAAAAAGAAACTAACGCATCGACTTTTGAAGGATTTTCTTTTTATATTCACAAAAGTTACCTGAAGTAAAAGCATCTAGAAATTTGATTAATATTTGCCATGTGGCAACTCAGTTACTCTACATATGTTCACCAACCTTCGGATTGAGATACAGTAGGAAAGGATAAAGTGGGACTTAAAATTTTAGAACATCCTCCGAATTCTAAAAAATTCCCACCAATCATTTGGTAAAATTCAAAATAGGATTGAGAATCTTTCAAAAAAATTTACAATCCTCTTCCGTCTCTCTCTCTCTCTCTCTCTCTCTCTCTCTCTCTCTCTCTCTCTCTATCAGGTCGTGATGCCTTCACTATCTCTCACAAATTGTCGACGCCTTCACTGTTCCACTAACGGTGATGAGCCCCCAGAAGCTCCTCCCTCTTGTGGCCTCTTTGACTGAAAAAACTGCCTCATGTCTGGGCTACTGCGACCTCCGACTTCCGACTATACCGCTGCCGCATTGCCCTCGCTGTCTCGCATTGATCATCAGCCCCCCCTCTCTTCTTCCCTCTTCTCGACCATGTCTCTCAGTGTCTTGACAATGACGACAATCGGGCAGCACCAGCTCTCGTCGGCAGTAGCAAAATCAGCGAGGTAGCAGGAGCAGAGGACGGGGTTCAATCGGGAGAAACTAATATGGACGGAATGTCGAAATGAAATTGACGACGTAAATGGTCATTATGGTGTGGAGGAGGAGGAGGAGGGGTCATTTCGATGAGAAGGCTAGTTTCAATGGGTACTCTGTTTCGAGTAATTGAACTATGCGAAGGTTTGGAATCGCAATCGTCTTGTGGGAACGAGCACGTTGAGAGCAAAGAAACATTTCGTCTTAAATGCGTCACTGCATCACTTCACGTTGAAAGATAAGAGAGCTTGTTAAGTTATTTTTTAAAATTTTTAATTCCAATCCGGCTTTATTCCACTCCTTACCTAGCTTTCTTATTTGGCATTTATCCCAGTATATTTAGATATATCTAGATTTATCCGATCCAGAGGATGTCATCAAACACTTGGATTCAAATCCAAACTAGCAAATGAAACCTTACGATTTATATATTTCCTGAATTGTTACTTTTTAATTTATTGTTATTATAATGACTGGAGTAATTATATTGGCACTTTTTTGGTAAAAGTTGTTTTTATTCCCTTTTGAATACTATGGTGAATGGGATTATCATACTCTCGGTTTAGGAGGTATACCCTTTGATATATTGTCATATTTATATTAGAACACTGAACAAATTGTATGCATCTATATTAACATGTCAAAAAGTGGGATAGTTTTAGAGCACGTTTGGCAACCAGTCAAATAGTGAAAGTTTCTATTCTTTTATTTTTGGGAGTAGATTTAGAACAGAAATCCATTTGCTAAATCTTTTGTTCCTGAGAATAGATTTGGAGTAAAATCGAGAAATAAAAAAAAAAGTTGATTCTTTGTTCCCGAAAACAATTATAGAATCAAGCCAACTCATTTTTTTTCTCTTTTTTCTTCTTTTCTTCTTGTTCTTCTTCCTTCTCTCTTCTTCTTCCACCGCCGTCGCTGCCACCGTCCACTACTGCCAATCACTAATGACCAAGGTTCGATGACCTCTCCAGAGGCTTACCAAGCTAGGGCAATGTTTGGCGAGCTCACTGGAGGCTCGCCCAACCAACGGAGAGACTCGATCTCACTAGATCTGGCGAGGCTGAGCCTCACCAGTGGCTAGGTGGGCCTCACCCAAGCCTCCCCTTGCCACTGATGAGCCAGGTGAGGCTTGCCTAACCACTAGCGAGCCTCACTTGGCTGAGCGATGGCCAAGCCCGATCGAGTCATGGCTGGGCGAGGCTCGACCTTGCCCAAGTCAAGCGAGGCCAAGCTCGCCTAACCGTTAGCAAGGCTCAACCTCGGCTGAGCCATTGCGAGGTCGGCATTGTCTGACCAAGGTGAGGCCGACCTTGCGGCAGCTCGGCGAGGTGGAGCCCCACCAGCACCTAGGCAAGCTCGGCCTCACCAAATCTGGGCGAGGCTATTTGCCCAATTGCTAACAAGGCTCAGCCAAAGAGGTGCAGCCTCACCGAGGGCCGATGATGCTCTAGCAAGGTCGCCAGCTAAAGCTTGAAGAAGAAGAAGAATGAGGAGGGAAGGAAAAGGAAAAAAAAAAAAGAAGGAAAAAGTGATAAAATTATTTAAAAATTAAAAAAAAATTGTTTGGAGTAGAAATTTTGAGGACGATGCCAAATGCAATTCTATTCTGGAATAAAAATTTTAAACATTTAACAAATGTTTTAAAATGCTTAAAAATTGTTCTAGGGAGTAGAATAAAAAAGAATTATTTTTTTATTAAAAATTATTTTCTTGAACAGAATAATTACCAAACATGCTCTTAGTATAAAAAGATAATTGGGCTACTAATCAAGCAGCTGTGATTCAATGGTGACTTTACCGTGGGAAGAGCCACTTCTTTTTTGCTCCTAGCTTAGTTTTTTAGTGGTGACAAGTGAAGTGCATAAGTCCTCTTAGATATAGGGGTTTACCTTAGAGTACCTTGTATAAGATTTCAAATCCATCCCTAATAAGTGGAAAGGGACAAGCCTGAGATGTTCAACTTAAAAACTTCTATTGACAAAGAAATTATTTCCTTCAATCCCTTCATTAAAGCTCTTTCAGGTGATAAGACAGCCTATGAGAAATACCAATGTAAAGAGAAACGATATTCATTTTCAACATGCTATAGTCATCAGTAAGTCCATGTAATATCACATAATGGGTCAATATATTTAATATAAATAAATTAGATAATAACTAGAGCTATCATTCAGTACATAAAAAATTTATATTAACAAGAGATGTAAATGTTCGGATGTACATTTGAATTGTGATAGATAGTCCACATCAAAGAATTGATGTGATGTGGAACACTTTTAGTGAATGTAAATTCAATTAGATATCTGGACAGGCTCAAACTTAGGCTTCTTCTTGACGATCACTTCGAGTAAAGAAATCAATTTCTACCCATCCTAGAAAATGCTTAGCCTCAAGTAGGATCCAGCCTCTAGAAGAGGACGCACATCGTGTGCTATGCACTCCCAACAATAAATTCCTTTGAGAATCAAAATTACGCAAATCGAATGTAATAGCTATTGCTCTATGCAAAAGTTAGAACTATTGAAACAAACGACTCATTGCACATACCTATATATGGACAAACATCTTATCATAAAGTGGCCATGGTAAATTTAAAATTCAAGATGCTGGAAAATTATGATAAGTCTTTCTGATTGCAGGAACTGCAACTTCACACGTGGCAACACGAGGATGAACATCCGCCATCCTGTCTCGGAGCTAATCTCATCGGTGTACGTGCCTATGATACGCGTCCAGACCTGATCTATGGGCCGTACGAAAGGGCGAGGATTTCCCCGTCCGCTCGTTCAGCGCCCTTTCGAGTCCACGAAACGGCGAGACGGGTCTAGCAACTCGCAGATCCTTCAAAGCTTATTCTCTCCGTCCTTTCGAGTCCGCGAGAGGTTTCTTACTTGAGATACTACCTATCCATTGACTCTTCGTCCTCTGAAGCCCTTTATATTCCCGTTTCGACGTGAGATTAGGAGGATTATATCCTGAGAAGTTTCTTTTGACGGTCCAACAAGGAGCTTCGACCTTCTTGGTTGTCTGTATTTCAACGGTCTCTTGCCTTGGCTTCTCGCTTCTTTCCTTGGGTTATGTCCTCTTCAAATTCAATTCGTGGATAGATTCCAATGCGACTAGTGACAGTGTCGCGCTGACCGGACTCCAGAATCCAATTAGTAAAAGAAGCCATGAGTGTACCCAAAAACTTATTTCTTGAAAAACCCAACTTTGATTTTGCTAGGGTGAAAAGCAACACTTTGAAAGTAGCATCTTATTGCGTGATAAAAGTTTATTTAAGTTCCAAACACAACGGAAATAAAGAAATAATGATGTTCAAATAGAGTAACACACCATCGGATAATGTTTTGCTTTCGAAGAAGAATCCTCAATTCAAGAATTCTTGATTAGCACATGAAGTTCACGAGTCAGATAGGGATCGAATTTGAATTTACCAGTCACACATTCAACGCCATCTTCACGTAGTTCCGAATATTTCCACTTTATCGACATGACTTTTTGTCTTTGAAACCCTTGAGTGTTCCTTTGGCAATCGGCAAAAACAAAAAAATCCCGTCAAAATTTAAAAAAATTATCTAAATTTCCACCAATTACGTTATTCTACATGTCAACACTTATGTTTTAAAGTTTCGGATGTTATTCTACTGAATTGCAATATTTTAATTGAGGAAAAGCAATAAGTAAAAATCAATTTAGACATGCCTATGTATTTGGATATGGAGCTGGTTGGCACCCTCGACTGAGAATAGCTAGACAATGCCTTGAGAAGTTCATCAAGATTCAAGAAGCTCTCACACAAAAAAGCTGTTAGAAATGCCTCAAAATGATGCTTCCCTTGGTCCGCCAATTCCATCCTTAGCCAAACAGGTCCATTAATTCCTACCTTTTGCATCGGGATTTTTACATAGATCCAAACCTCAAATCTAAAATCGGAAGCTTTACCATTAAATTAGACATGATCTAGTCGTATATGCAAAATCTCTCTCTAAAGTTAGGTGTTGGTTTCATTTGATGACAGATGATATGGTTTCACTATCAAGCATGGTAATCCAATGCTAAAGGAGTCACAGTATTCTTGTCGCAAATGTACAGAGATCTCGAGTCAGGTCGCAAATGGATCCCTAACCTACTTGTCATTTGAGCATTTACTACATCATGTACAGAGACTTCGTGGTTTCCAACATATGCCCGTAGAATTGGTTGGGGTCATGAGATACCACATCCATCGTTCCACAGTACCACCTAAGGTTGAATCTTGAGGAGGGTGGACTAATTAAGTGGTCAACTCATCGCAATTCACTCGGGATCAGTCGGCCTCCCTCCTCATAGAAAGGGGGAAAAAAGTGAGAGCATAGGCATCGTTCGAGCAACATAAATACTATAAAGACAGAATGTATCTCACTTTTCCACCAAAAAATTTTACTCTTCTTTCCTCGGAGTAGTATTATTCACATTCCCTCGAAGCCTTGGTGAAAGTCTGGTCCCCTTGGCTGATGTAGCAACACTCTCCTGAGTTGAGAACACGTACTGCGTTAGATGTTTGTCCCATCTTTTCTCCGAGTCTTGGTGAAGTTCTCACACTTGTAACAGGAACTGAACTCGTCACTTTCTCTACTGTATCAAATGCCCACCTCCTCCTTGCACCAATCGCATCTGTATGTCTGTCTCTACATAAATATATTTCATTAGGAATGCTTGTACATTACGTATGAGGATGAAATAAAAAGCTGTACACTTACTCACATCCATCTTTTGTCATGAAACTCTTCTCAATTGGCTGATCGGAAGGGACAGTCTTGCCACTTGGCTTCTGTGGGATTGGAATCAATTCTTTGACTTGAAAAGCTACAATGTACAAGAAATTGTTAGAACTATTCTAAGCTAATGTCTGTTGAACCTTGATACTCATAGATCTGCACAAAAGTCCAAACTGACTGTCGAACCTTGAAACGTATGGATCTGCATATATATGCGTAGAACTTCTTCTAAGAGAAATGATGAAGTGTAGTAACTGCGCAGTTCAAAACAAAACAAAAACTACATCATGTTTGACAAATTTATCATTACTTGATAATATATGCAATCAATCTAGTAATGTTAAAAAATCATTATCTTTGGACGTCAAAAAATGTAATCAAAAGATAAATCTCAGATTTCGAGAATGGGCTGAACAGACAAGTAATATCCTTGAATAGTTCAACAATGTAATACAACCCTGAAATGGAAAATGCACATCGGTAGTTGAGATTCAATCATATCTTTGAACGTCAAAAAGTGGAATCAAAAGATAAATCTCAGATTTCGAGAATGGGCTGAATAGACAGGTAATATCCTAGAATAGTTCAACAATGTAATCATTAAAACAACCCTAAAATGGAAAATGCAAATTGTAGTTGAGATTTTATGTTCAGACTTAGAAAAAGGATCATGATATTGAAAAGGGACGCTTTCTTTAAGGAATTCCCATAGATTTTGTTTCTGTAAATGGATTCTCTGCATGACTTGGAACTTTAAAAGTAGATTGAGTACCAGAAATTGAAGCTCGATGGACATATTAATCAGATAACCATTTATGCAGACCAGAAGGCAGAAAACTCAGAAGCTGGACATGTGAAATTCTGGTTTTATGAGGAAATTTGATGCCCAAACAAACAGTTAATTTATGGGGAAAAGTATCTGCGTATATATGGGCAATTGGGCATACAAGATTCACCCATCCAAAATTCTTTCCAACTTACTGCGAATCCATCTTTTGCCATGAAACTCCTCTTAATTGGCTGATCAGAAGGGACAGCCTCGCCACTTGGCTTCTATGGGATCGAAACAATATTTTAACTAGAAAAGCTACAGTGAATTAAAAATTGTTAGAACTACGTTAAGCTAATACCTGTTGAACCTCGATACTCATGGATCTGCACAAAAGTCCAAACTAATATCTGTTGAACCTTGAAACATTTGGATCTGCATAAATATGCTTAGAACTTCCAAGAAGAGAAATGATGAAGTGGATTAACTGCCCAGTTTAAAACAAAACAAAATCCACATCATGTTTTGACAAATTTATCATTATATGATATTATACGCAATCAATCTAGTAACGTAAAACAATCATATTTTTGGACGTCAAAAAATGGAATCAAAAGATAAGACTTCTTAATTGAGAAAGTGAAAATCCAGAAGTTGAAATTTCCAAATTTGGTAACATTTTTATTCTAGGGAAAAAAAAATTCAAAAACACTTTTCTGTTTCTATTCCCAAGAATAATTTATGAGCATTTAATCGCGTTTGGTAACTATACAAAATTTATGTTCCCAAGAATAATGCGAAAATATCATATAAATGTTGTGATAATAGGAAAATTACACTTTAAACATTACGCTAAAAAAAATATTTATAAAGTAAATGAAAAGGCTAGCTGACTTTTCAACTTATGAAGAGAGCAAACTGATGCAAAATTGGCTTAACCCATATAGCAAGAAACTCCCGTAAGCAGGAATGGTTGAGAGAAAGTGCAGAGAATATGTTTCCATTTATCGTCCTTCTTGTGGTTGGTCTTCCCTATTTTCATCTCTATTTTATCACATAATATGTTGGAAATATGTCTTGAGTTTGAATTCAAAAAAGAATCTATCCTATTCAAGTTGGTTTCCTAACTTGAATTGATTTTCTAATTAGAGTGGGTTGTCTTCTTTTATCTTTTTGGTCGAATAGAGTAGGTTCTCTAAAAAAGAGATTTTCCCTTCTAGATACAATTCCCTTCTATGTTAAAAGTGGGATCCAAGAGGAACTTGTGCTCATGATTCTATGAATTATATTTTGAGGGTTTAAATTCATGAATATCTTGTGTTAAGATTTTGTATAATTCCTTTATAAGATTCAAAGATTATTATGTAAGAAATTGTGGAGCTAAATACCATGTGAGTTGTTGGTATAATTGGAGGTTGAGAAACATTAAGAATGTTTGAATAACTCGAGTGTGGTTGTATTCTCTATTGTATCGCTTAATATATATATTGGAACTATTCGCTACTTTCTCCATAAATGTAAGTCACACCAACTAAACCAAGTAAATTTGGTATCCAATTTATTTTCTTGTTCCATATATTTTATTTTCAAGCTTGTTTTCCATAACAATTAGTATCAGAGTCAGACTTAGCCGAGTGAAGCGAATTGATAGCGACAAAAGAAGAAAAAGTGAAAATCTATAGTTTTGATGAAAAAGATTTTTGTAGTTAGAAGATACAAATTGAGGATTATCTATAACAAAAAATGCGCACTTACCCTTGACTAAGAAGAAGTGACAATCAAAGCTAATTGGAATTTGTTCAACAAACAAAAGTTAAGTATTATTTGATTGACGTTGGCTTGTAAAGTTGCATATAACATCATGAAATAAAAGATGAGTTTGATGAAATCCCTATCAAACATGTAACAAGAAGCCCTCTAGGAACCATAAGGTCTACAATTAGAAAAGACCATTGTGTGCATGAGAGAGTTTTATTTTTTTACTTTTGTTCTTATAACATCTGCAATTTGACTTTTACTATTTGGCTACTTTTGGTCGATCAAATTTATAATTAGAATTGGATTTGAGAGGATATGATATGAAATTCAAGGATTTTATTATATCATATCCATCATTTGATAGTTGTAATAATAAAATCAGATATATTTACATTATATCTTGTATATTATGTGGTGTAAATTGCATATTAATATAAATGAATCAAAAAGTTTACAAACAAAAATATTAAAAATATCTTGCCACACACTTACCTACTTCATTTTTAATTGCTTTTTTATTTTATTTTTCTCTTTTTAATTAATTTATTTTTTATTTCTTTCTTCGCATTCCATCATTCTCTAATAAAATTTTATTAAATTGTATTAATATACCTAGAATATGTAATATATATTTATATTTATATAATGAATTTATTTTATAAAGTATAATTAAACTTGAATATAAGAATAAAAACAAGAATAAATTAAGATAACTAAATTTTTTATTTTTTGTTATATTGAATTTCTTATATTATAATTCAAATATTATTTATATTGAAATATAATTTTAATTTTGTTAATTTGATAAGTAAATAACTTTCCTATTATAGATATTAAAAATCATATCCACATTTATTTAAACTCTCTCATGGGATATTTTTATCTAGTCTATATCCCCCCCCATATTTGACTTTATCCTATCTTGAGCAAGCACCAAACGCAAGATATGATAAATTTTTAATTTATCCTAAATTTTAACCCAACTACCAAACGCGACCTATCAAGTTTGAATAAATTAAAAGTTTTGAATTCATAACGCTTCGCAATATGTGAAATCTCAAAAAAGAAATAAGTCAAAGAGATGTGTTACAACCATTGCATTCTTTTATAAATATACCTATGTTCATAAGGAAAGCCAACTTGAATTTTCTTAGTCTCTAATTAGAATTATCTACCAGAGGACATATGAGAATTTTTTTTTTTTAATTCCCCTTTCTTTTGTGCTCACCGAAAATAATTCTATGCCTGGGAGATCTAAGGAGAATCAAAAGAAAAGGAAAAATGCTAATAAACTCAAATTCTCATTTCTTTATCTTTTTCATAAAAAATTTGAAATCATTTGCACTCAGATTTTCATTCTCCACACTTTTCCACTAGCCCAATAGAGCGTAAAGTTCACCAAACTTTTCGCATTTAGTTTTCCTCCCCCCTTCCCTCCTTCCCAAACAACACATTACTACTAGGATGTGGGGCCACGTTAATAAAGTGCAGAATCTCTTAACATTAAAAACCTAGCTTCTTCAACCATGTAAAACACCAATTCTTATCATGCTTTCTAATTTAAGTTCAAGCTGAATTTTGAAAGGATAGATTACTTATAAACAATTCTAAAACGCCCTTATTTCTTCCAACCATGCTTCTATTAATTGATAGGTTACAAATTATGACCATTCATAACTTGTAGCCAACTAATTAAAAATGAAGGAAAACATTAGCCTTTCCAAAATTTAATTAACTAAGGGATGGTATTTCATGTGCATGTGTAATAGGCCGGTTTTTTTTTTTTTTTTTTTGTGGTCAGTCACAAGCTGATTGATCATAGATAGAAAAACTCTTAAAAAGAGAAGCTCTAGATTTCTTTTACATATGAGACGTTACAAATGAAGGAGATGAGACACTTTTATAGACAAGTGCTTCTCATATTATAGCCTTAGCTCCCCACATAATTTTATGATGGAAATTAAATTTACTAACTATCTGCATTTATTATAGGGACACTCTTCCTCCAATTCACTCTTTGTCAAGATGATAAAGATAGACAAGGAATGGGGCTCACGGATGGTGGTGAAGGTAGATACCACATTAGGATTTTAGTTCTTGCTACTACCAAGTAGGCAAGTATAGAGTGAAAGGTGGGTTAAAAATCCACAACTGAGTTAACACAACTTACGGCACTATCATCAACCACAAATTGACCCAATTTCCTCGGTTGAGGACAATGCTAGATTAGTGTACGTTTACAATATTATCTGCCCTTAATCTTAGAGAGACTTACCCACTCTACTTGAATCATTTACAATCCTTTGTCCATAGGAAACCTTTGGACTGTAACATAAAGATTTTATTAATATTGCCATATACATATTTTATTAGTGTAACTTATCTCCTGGATTCAACTGTACATTATTGTATCGATATTGTCTAGAACAACCGAGCAAGAAAATACAGTACAAATTCTTTAAATGGAAAATAGTTACTGCAGTTTCATCAATATAAGAAGTTGCATCACCAACTAGCTATAGTATAGTTATTTGCAATCACGGGCTTCAATCCTTTATTGTTATTATTGAAGTCACATGCTTCGATACTTCATTGATTTGCTTGCAGGAAAATGCACCAGTTGTCTGTCTCCTGTCCGAGACTTCAGCTTCGGAAAGGGAGCCTGCAAAATGATGGTTAGTGCAGAAAGGTTTCTCAAAATAGAAACCGAAGTGACGTGGTTAGTGCAAAATTAAAAATAAAAAAAAAGGTGTTGGAATTTGTGATGATGATGAGTTGAATCGCAGACAATAGGCCGGTGATGGTCCTTCTCGGGCAGTCTACAAACCTACTCTGCTGTAACTCACAGGCTTTGATTCTTTGGGAGAAACTAGCGTCCCCCTTGTAATGATTTTCATAGTTGGGCCAAAAAAAGAAGAAGAAAGAACATCAATCGAAGTCGATTTTTATACACTGGACCACTATTTTTTCCAAAAATCATGTATAAATTACTTTGAAAAGCTATCCAGCTTAATAGCCGGACGCATTACCTAACCCCAATAATATCAGCTAATTATGACTTCAAAAATAAAAGAATTGGCTCCAAGAGGCCGGGGCTAAAAATTGTTAAATTCTCCGAACATTAAAGTATCTAAAGGCAAACATAAAATCAATTAACAGAAGAATAAAATGAAGAGCATCAAGATACAACATGTATTCATTTCCAGTAAATCAGTTCTACTTGTTTACTCACCCTAACTTGAGGGATCACGACCATCGCCATCCAGAGGAGGAATGCTATTGCGGCTGATGTAAACGTCTTTAACCGACTTCGAGTTCACGGTCACTGATTTCTCTTGATGTGAAATCATCTTCATCTGCAATTTATCGAAATTAAATGACCCACCTTTCGACAGTGATAATTCTTTTTAAAGAGAGAGTGCACGGACATAAATTATTGACGACAAATATCAATTATCAGGAAGTAATCGTACTTCCTGTTTCAGTTGCTTGTTCTGTTTAATCAACTGTGCTTCCTGCAATTCCGGGAGGCAAAGTCTTCAAATCAACAGAATAGTCTTTATATTCATGACGACCTTCACCAAATCTTAAATCTTCATGAGTGGAGCTAATTGAATAGGTGCTTTAACGTTATGCAATGTTCACAGCATATGAAATTATTTTTTGGACAGCCGACCTAATCGGGCAATGTTTATAATGAAAGATGCACACACAGGTCTAATTAGGGTGCACGAACCTTTCTCTGCAGTTTGTTGATCTCGTTCCATGTTTGCTCTTCCTGGAAAGAGATGAACGACCAAGATGAGGAGAGACAAATTAGTGAAACAAGAAGAAACACCCGCGAGGGACCACTTTTTTTGGTTCTTATGAAACCCAAAATGAAAAATATTTAAAGAAGAGACCTTATTCTTGATCACGAGGCTCAGTCCCGCCTCGAGTTTCTTCTCTAATTGGTCCAATTCCTCCACGTTTAACCCCTCCAGATCCTCTCCCTTCATCTGCCTGTAGAAGAAATGGGAAGTAAATCTAATTGATCCGCCAAAAGGAGGAAGAAGAAAAAGAAACATATATCGGTCTCAAACAAGCATGGAAAATATATGCATGCACCTCAGTTTATGAGCCTGATCATACACTTCCTCATGCAACATTTCCCGCTTGGTGTTCTCTATCTAAGACAACAAAAACAAGCTTGAGAAAAGGTTAAATCCTACCTATGAAAATCGTTCCAATTCACTTATATCGGTGTTTCATATGTCCATATTATACTTTAAGATAAGGAATGCAAGACTTGCGCATCTGAAGAGGAATATGTCAGTGTAATAGAATGACTTCCCCAGAGGATATGTGTCTTGTTTCACGAAAATAAGGCACAAGTTTAAGAGAACATTGAAGGCATATCTAAGCAAGTGATTCACCTCGAGCGCAAGACATGGTTGAACCGATTTCTCAACTTTATTGGAGTGGAAACCATAATACCTCGTTAGCATATCCTCCATTCTTCACAGAAAAAGGACCCAAAAAAAAAAAAAAACAAAGGAAGATTTAGAAAGTGAAAATGCTACTCAAAGTATATGCAGAACTCAACATCTTACTTATGTATCTAGTGTTATAAGACAGCAAGATTTTCATCTATTTCAATCAAACCCTCTTGTGGGGTGGGCTGCCAGGATGTGTTCCTTATTATAGCATAATAGCACGACTCGCATCCCTAATTTGGTATAGTATCTTCTTTTCTACCCTACAACCGATAGTACCCTCTTTGAATTTTACATCCCAAGGATCCCGAGATCTAGATAAAGCCTTCTAACGCCATGCTTAGGACCATCGTATCTAATGTTATAAGATGTAAATTTTTTGCTTATTTCAATCAAGCCAATAAACTTTTCCTTTTTGACCACTAAGCCGGTAAGTTTTGATTTTGTGTTCAATGAAGTCACTCATCTCGAGGGTCAACCATTAACCAACCCAATATCGAACATAGAAGATGATGCAGCCTTAAGTTGGCTGACCACATGTGATGTCTATAATAAGTTGAGTGACCGCAGGTGAACTTCAGGTAAAAAGTCTTCATAAGGTAATTGGCATTGCTTATGAACCCAAACTTGGGTGATCTATCCACGATCAGGATGAAAGCTCGGGTGAAACCAAGTGGAGGTCTAAATTGATTGATATTGAACAATAAGTGGATGAGTTTACGGTTAGGGCGAGATGAACAAACCTGATAAAAAATCAACTTGGAGCTTATTGACCTAATTGTAAAGAAGAAAAGATTCAAAGTGCAGTGACCAACATCAAGATTTGTGTGTACAATGCACCGTATTATAATTGATGAAATTTCAGCATAGTCAAATTTATGTACATGCATCATTGTTGATGGGTGTCCAAAAAAGAAAAAAGATATATGTCAATGGTATCCTTGGGTTAGGTTTTGTATATGTGACAGGTATTACCTCAATAAACATAAGAAGATTAGGCCAAGACTAACTAGCTTGCAGTAGCGGGCATCGAAATATAGCAGAGGCAAGATATGAAAGTTGAGTAATAGGGCATGTTTGATAAAGTCTATACCAAGTACCAAGGGGTAAATGTTGCTTGTTGTAAAGTACATGTTCGTAAAAGTGCTGAATGAGGATTGTAGAATCTTGAACAAAAGCATCTTGCCTTTAGCATTGTGCATGTTTGCTTGTGTTCAGTATTGTAGGTGTTTGTAAACTTACCCTACACAAAGCTCGGAGGAAAGAACACATAGATTCTGCCTCAAGTGTTCAGCACAAGAGAAAGAGACCGCAGCATCAAACTGTTGTAGATATATTTGCAGATTCCTTATGCTGCCGTTTCAAGAGTAAGACGGAACTCCCTCGGACTCTGTTCCTCTCTCCTTCTCCTTCTCCTCTTCCTCCTAATTCCTATCTCCTTTGCAAGTCCTGAATCTGAAATACTCTGGTGCTTTTCTCTCTTGTTGTTCTTTTGAAGTTTTCACCATGCGTGTCGTAAGATAATAGATCTCAACTTTCGATCTACATATTTTAGGTTTATATACATTGTAACTATGTGTGGAATTTTAACAAATTAGGTGTGCCTATGACGGATCATGACCAAGACATATTGATCTCTCAAGACACAATCGTAGTACCGAAATATTCACATACACTGCATTACACCGCGTGCATACCTAAGGGATCATATAATACGATGATGAAAAACTAGAGACTTATGAAGAATTAATTTTTAAGTACCTGGAGCTGGAGAAATCATAGAGCTTGCCAGTGGCTGAGAAGATGATGAGGGACACATCAGCATCACACAGAACGGAGAGCTCCTCGGCCTTCTTGATCAGCCCTCTTCTCCTCTTCGAGAATGTCACCTGCCTCGCCGTCAAGTTGTCTATCTTCCTTATCTTTATCTTCTCTTTCGCCATCTTCCTTGAATCCCTTCTCAATTTTTTTCTATTAGTTGAAAAAAGGAAGAAGAAATCAGACGAGACCCAGGTCAACAAACTAATAATATTTACCTAGTGTAAGACATAATGAGGCCTAGAAATTGATAACGCGAGAGCAACAAAAAGATGTTGAGTCATACGGTGAAAGTTCTGTGAGATTAAGTCACCAGAAATTTGACCCCAAAAAAAAAGTCACCAGAAAACCCTAGAAAAACAAGAAAGCAGTTCAGATCAATGAGCACAACGCACACTCGCACACACAAAAAGAAGAAAATACCCAGAAAAATGCAAGTTAATTGAGGTGAGGGAAGGAGTGAAGATCTGCGGGTTTTGTGATTCTTCTTGAATTTTTCTTCTTTTTATAAGTTGTGGCTTACCTTGTTCAGACGCCGAACCAGATGGTTTTTGTTTGTCTGATCACAGCTGTTTGTCTGGTCACAGCCAAAAACAAAACAAAGCCACCACACAGAGAGAGAGAGAGAGAGAGAGAGAGAGAGCGTGTGGACTTGAGAGAGAGAGAGAGAGAGAGAGTGAGAGAGCGTGTGGGCTTGAGATAGGAAACCCGGTCTTCTTTTTTATAGCCAAAGAGGGATATCTTTATCATTTACATTTTGCCTAAGAAAGTTCAATAACTAGCTTTCAGAACGGGGAGACCAGAATCAACGCAATTTAGGACCTTAACTTATTCATTTAAATATATTGCTTAGCCACATAATAGTGTATTTTGAACTCTTTTAGCACCTATGAAGTATAAACTCTCTATTTATTTGTTCATTTTTATTTCATTTTGGTGAAGGGTAATTCTCCTTTAAGGACATGTAATCTCTCTGTCATTGTTTCATACCCTACCGCTATCAAGTAAGTTCAAACTTGTTCTTCTTTTCTTTGTAAACAGACTAAGAAAAGAGTATTAGAGTGCGAGCATTATGTTTCGGAGAAGGATTTCTAATTACATTTTGGATTACATAATTATTTGTAAAAGTTGCCGTACTTGAGATGACATCTTCGATACGTTACGCTTGTCTATTTATTTTTTATTTTTCCTAATTTTCATCACTTCTCTTCAAATTCCCCCGACATATATGTATCAGCTCATTCGTTTTTTGATTAACTTCTATATAATCTCTCAACAAATTATTCCTCACAAGACTTGTAATCATTTAATACGTAAGGTGATACTTTTAAACTGTTTAAATGTTTCACTATTTCATATAGGAATTACAATTACATGGGTGTAATTATGACAATTTATGATCGAAGGATCAACACTTGGACAAATTGTATGAACCTCCCCTCATTTCGACTTTAATTAAGGAGACTTAAAGTCCGTTCTACCGAATTTGTATGAAGGAGGATGTACAAATGCTATAACTTTGGCCCAAGTTATGAGCAAGAAGATTGGGCACGTCCATGCCATTGCGCATTTATTAGTTAGCCATCATTTCATTGCTTTGAATTACTCTATTTTTGGCTGGTTACCGTAACTATCTTGCCTCAAAGCAACCGCTTATCATATCAAGTCAGAGCGTGGCCATTTCAGGGTCACTTTTTTATCAGTCCACGTGGCTATGACAGAAAATAATTAATAGCACAAAAGGTGAAAAATATGAAAATGTCAATCACAAGTAGATGCGATTGAGATGCTAACATAAAGAGATTGATATAAAGATCTTTTCATTTATCATTTTTATTAAATTATTTTTATAAGGTGTAATATTTTATAATATCTTTATATAGTGAAAATCAACTCAATAATAGTACCTTTATACTTTTAATTTGTCGCTAAATTTCCTATTTAAAAAAAGAAATTTATTATGTCGACATTCAAGATACTTTTTCAATTTGGGATAGTGACACAAAGAGTTTTTAACATTAGTCCTATGTGCAATATGATTCTTGAATTTTATCAATATAGTCCCTTAACTTTAGTATAATTTGCAATGTCGTTATTAAACTTTTAATTAGTTTAATGTGATCCCTGGATTTTTTGGTGCAAGTTCTATTTAGTCTCTTTCAAAGTTCATAAACCATGTGTTATTTACCCTTTTAATTTTGTAAGTTCTTTGGTGTCATTAAAAATTTTAAATAATTTTTTTGGTAGAAACTGCATAAGTGAACTTACATGAACGCTAAAATCTGAATCAATTATGAACTAAAACCTACCTTGGAAACATATATACTGTTTGATTGTGAATTACATAGTTTGCACCTTTAAAATAAAACCTAGCTACATACTAATGCAATTTACATTAGTTTGTATCTCCAAGCACGGTAGTCTAGTGATAAAAGATTATATTGTCTTTCCATGAGGTTACAAGCTTGAGTGATGTCGTGAACAAATCTCTAACTAGCTTATGTCTTTTGTTACATTATGTAAGGAGACATTCTAATTTCGGGCATGTCAATAGAACTACAATGACATATGTATATAATACGCGAATAGAGGTTTACTATGCTGGTCACCCCTTATTCCCTTTTATTAATTAAAAAAAAAATCACATAATCCGATATACATGTAATACTAAGGATCACTTTATTATGAAAAAGATAAAGCTAGTATTTGTAATAGTTACTGGGGACATTTCTGCTATTATTATAACTCTATTGTACCTTTAACTATCCTCCAAGTTGGTGAGTTATAGTAATACTAGATGAAGCCTTGGGGCAAAAATAATTGATGGAGGAGCTTATATGAATTATTCAATACTGAATTGAAAAAAAAAATGAATGCATTAGAAATTCTAAAATCATGAAAAAGCCAATAAGTTCAAAAACTTTCAAAAACTACAATCAAGTTCTAATATTTGTCAAATTAATGCAATTAAGTCCTTTCGTTAACTCCGTCTAATCTGACTAATGAAAAATGTTTATGTGCTTTTGTTTTCTCCCTCTGACATGGCACTAATGTTATTAATATATGAAGCATGACACCACAAGGATGTTATTTTGGTCTAAATTCAAATTTTTTAACCTAAATCTAAGTTAAATAAGATTAAAAAGATTAAAAATTATTATTAAAAAAAAAAACCCAAGCGAGAGGGTCCTATGGACCACCGCACCATCACCAAATAGGGTCAGCCTCAACGATTACTAGTCCTCACCTATGGTTGGCGAGGGTCATTAGCCATCATTGAGGCCCTAGTGACCCTCGCCGGTTGGTCATCTTCCCGGCTTCATTGGCCTTTTCTAGTGATGGTGGGACGGTGCACCCCACGGGAGAGATCTATCCTGTGGTTTTTCTTTCCCTTTATTTATTTTCATTAACTTTTACCCTTTTTAATCTAATTTAACTTGGATTTGGGTTTAAAAAAAAAAAAATTGGATCTTGACGGAAACATAGTCGTTTTAGTATTATGCTTAATGTTTTGGCAAGATAATGACGCGCAAGAGAAGGAAACTAATAAAATAAAACATATTAGTATTTTCTGTTAGTCAAGTTGGATAGAATTAATTGAAGGACTCGATTGCACCAATTCAATTAGTTTTACTTTCTGAAAATTTTAGAATTCAATCACATTTTTATGATAAGTTTTAAGATCTCTAGCGCACTTATCCAATAAAAAAAGAGGGAAATGGACACTAGAGCTATCATTATTTTTGTACGGCGCACACTTTCATGTTAAAATTTTTCAACAAATCACTCCAATGTCACTTTGGCAAAAAAGAGATCACATAAGTATCAACTCCGATTTAAAAGGCCAAAAATCCGAGTGCTAATAGTTTAACATTTCTTTTGACCGACATAGCTCACCAGCATAGTGAGTCAGCACTAAGTGACATAAACGATGTCCTTTTAACATCTGATTGCCCCAGATTCAGCCTCTTCTTCGAACCCTGACCTCACAATAGATGATCTGGGGAAATTTTCAACCTCTTCCTCCGTAACCTCACTATTGTGGTTTTGAGGCAAAATTAGTAATTGAAACTTGCAATAGAGGCCTGCTAGTTCATTTGTGTGATTTAATCTCACTGGAATTACAATTTTTATAGTGGGATTTCGAGGATAAATAGTAACAAATAGCCGAGAGACATGATGGCAAGGTATAACTAATTGATGATAGTGATGACAGCGCCGAGAGACACGACGGCAAGGTATACGATGGGAAAGAAGATGGAGTTGGCATTGGCAGAGAGGAGGAGGTCGACATCGTCCTTGGAGAGGGGCGGAAGGGGAGGGAATCGACGGAGCGCTAGAGCTCGCGAAAGGGGACGTAGAGGCTGAAGCAGGCGCCAATGAAGTGGTGGAGCTACGGTGAGAATAGGAGAAGATGAAATTGGTGATATGGAGAGAGGGGTTGGGGGGAGGGGAATGGGTTGCGCTTGCTGCAAAAAGTGGGGTTGGAGCTGTAGAAACAGTTTTGGGGTCGATTTGGAGCGGGTTGGTTGTCATTGAAGATGAATCATCACTTTCTGAGAGCTTGAGCTTCAAGCCAAGCAATCTCTTATAAGATTAGAGAGGGAAATGAGAACGAAAGGGAATGAATTACACATTGCTCACGTTGGACTTTCCTTTCTATAAGAAAACTAATTAGACATTAAAATTTCATCAAGAAAAAAGCCACATCAAATGAGTTGTTGGAATTTTGTCACTCAAGACACTTAAATGATTATTTTTTCATCGAAGCGACATTAAAGTGATCCGATAAAAAGTTTCGACACTAAAATAAGTGCCTTACAAAGGTCATGGTACTTTTAGTGTTTTTTTAAAAAAACAATATCGCACTTCGCCTTATGAAGGATTTATTTTTCTTCAATATACACAAAAGCTAAAAGGAAAATTCAACTTATGCACGCAATATCTTATCTCATCTTATACGATATTGTAAAGTGAAACCTTCAAGAAATATGAATAAAGTTTGCCATGTGGCAATTTAATTAAGACTCCAAGTGTTCCACAGCCAATCATAGAGTGACAGAAAAATGTGATGTGAAGACAAAAAGACAAAAAATTCAAAATATTAGTTTTCTCAAAAAAATGCTGAGCTGACTAATTAGCAATTCGAAATATCATAATTAACATGATAAGCGACCAACTTAAGCAAATCAATTTAACCACTGGAGTTTGCCCCAGTGGCCATCCTTCAAACATGGAAGAGGAGGTGGAGGGTTCGAATCCCCACCTTCTCAAAGGGGTTAGAGTGAAAACGATTTAGTTTCAGTGTGGGTTTCGATTAACGCCCTGCAAAGAAAGCGGGGCAAAAGTTTGAAAGTGAGTTAGAGTAGGAGTAGAGTAGGACCGACCAAAAAAAAAAAAAAAAAGCAAATCAATTTAAGTTGATTTAGGAAAAAAAATTAAGTTGATTTTTAAAAGGCAATAATGCGTAGATTACGATTTAGGCAAGCAACCAAACTTAAGTAAGCCAACTTACCTTGATCTATAAAAAGTAGAAGCATTAGGAAGATTTCGTCAAAAATCACTTAATAAAAAATTTAAGCAAACGAAAGTTAACTACCGCATCAATATGTGATGGATCCCGGGCTAAAAATACTCATCTCAATCGATATGTGTAACGAAATAAAGTAGCTATCGTTAATTCAATTACTATTTACATAAATTTCTCAAGCCATTACTTATTATATTATAATTGAATGGGAAAACATGTTAGAAAAGTTCTAAATTTATTATATTTGTATCAATTTAGTTTTAAACATCTTGATTCAATGGCAATTTGTTCCTAAACCCTTTCACTTGATGTCAATTCAGTCATTTCGACTAATTTTAGCCAAATATTACTAACGTGGATACCAACCTACTTACAAAGGTTCCACCGGCGTTAACGTGGACAATTTTTAATTGTATTTTAATGATTTTACAAATCTTTTCTTTTTTCTCTCTCTTTCCTTTCTTCTTCCTTTTGTCGACCATCAGCCATAGCCGTAGCCTAGGCAAAGATGATGCTCGACAATGTTGCCCCTAGCTTGGTGAGGCCAACCTTCACCGAGTCCCGCCACAACCAACCGAGGCTAGCCCACCCAGCGATAGCCTGTGGTCGATGTGGCTAGTCATCGAGTAGAAAGAAGAAGAAAGAAATGAGAGGAAAAAAGCAAAAATGGAAAAATATTTAAAATTGTCCATGTCAAAGCTTGATAGTCTTATGTAAGCCAGTTGGCGTCCACGTTATCATATCCGGCCAAAATTTACTAAAATGATTGAATTGGCACCAAATCAAAAAGGTTTAGAACTAAACTAGCACCAAAGAAATAAATTTAGGACTTTTCTGACACTTTTCCCCATAAATGAAATTATCTTTATCTCAATTTAGGACAGATACCCTTTTCGTATACTACCATATTAACATTTGGATGCCTAACAAATTGTATGCATCTATATT